>JAIOJX010000006.1:44884819-44900870 GCA_022376925.1 Tragulus kanchil
CTACCTTTATCCACCTGAGCATGAAGAAAACAATTCAACTGTGTATTTCTTAGGGAAACTGTTCTTGATTTTCTCTTTTCCTTATGATAGCTATTTCTATAGCTGAAATAGAGATGTGTTTAACTTCAAGTAAAGGGAAAACTCAAAGTACAAAGAATTAAAGAAATATGAGTTTGTTTTTTCTTACTTGTTAAGAAATCTAAAACATGAAGTCTATTGACATTCCATGGATCAGAAATGTCAGGGCCAGTCTCAGAGATTTTCTTGGCTTTTCCCTCAGAGTTTAAAGATGGTCACTAAAAAGCACCAGACTTATCCACATTCAAAGCTAGAAAGGAGATAGAGCTGTGATTTCACCAGAAAAAAACAAAGCCTTACCAAAGCAGCAATTAAAATTCCAATCAGATCCAATTTCCTTTTGTCATATGATTACTCCTAACTATAAAAAAAGACTGTCAAACTGAGTGACTTCAATCCCTGGATCAGGAAGATACCTTGGAGAAGGGAAAGAGCATAGAAATGGGTTGAGTATAGTATTGAATTATCCAACCATCATGTTAAACAGAGTTACTCTTCCTACCCTGATTTTAATATTTTTCCATATTTTCCCCCTTAAGGAATGGTTTATTTGGTGAGGAAAGAGAGTGCCTTTCATCCCTGAACGTGAGGCAGAGGAAGTACTCAGTACCTGTTGATTGAATTGTACCATGTAGTGCTATCATTAAGTGTCATTTTGGCCAAGCTGACACTGCACTTCTCAGAACTGTAGCATATCAGGCTCTTCTGTTCATAAATTTTCCAGGAAAGATTACTGGAGTGTGTTGCCTTTTCCTTGAGGGGATCTTTCCGACCCAAGGATTGAACGTGAATCTCCTGCGTCAGAGGCATCTTTACCATCTGAGCTACCAGGGAAGCCCCTCAGTGCCATTAGGGAAGGTTTAAGAAAATTCCATTCTGTTTATTTCTCTTAATTTTCAACTGGAAAATATATCCTGAATTTTCTGTGACATAGAAGAACTCTGAAAAAAATCTTTGCTTTATATAATAAAGCACCTGCTTATGTATTTTATTGTTTAGTATTTCTATACCTGGGTAAAATTGTCTACCTTTATCCACCTGAGCATGAAGAAAACAATTCAACTGTGTGTATTTCTTAGGGAAACTGTTCTTGATTTTCTCTTTTCCTTATGATAGCTATTTCTATAGCTGAAATAGAGATGTGTTTAACTTCAAGTAAAGGGAAAACTCAAAGTACAAAGAATTAAAGAAATATGAGTTTGTTTTTTCTTACTTGTTAAGAAATCTAAAACATGAAGTCTATTGACATTCCATGGATCAGAAATGTCAGGGCCAGTCTCAGAGATTTTCTTGGCTTTTCCCTCAGAGTTTAAAGATGGTCACTAAAAAGCACCAGACTTATCCACATTCAAAGCTAGAAAGGAGATAGAGCTGTGATTTTACCAGAAAAAAACAAAGCCTTACCAAAGCAGCAATTAAAATTCCAATCAGATCCAATTTCCTTTTGTCATATGATTACTCCTAACTATAAAAAAAGACTGTCAAACTGAGTGACTTCAATCCCTGGATCAGGAAGATACCTTGGAGAAGGGAAAGAGCATAGAAATGGGTTGAGTATAGTATTGAATTATCCAACCATCATGTTAAACAGAGTTACTCTTCCTACCCTGATTTTAATATTTTTCCATATTTTCCCCCTTAAGGAATGGTTTATTTGGTGAGGAAAGAGAGTGCCTTTCATCCCTGAACGTGAGGCAGAGGAAGTACTCAGTACCTGTTGATTGAATTGTACCATGTAGTGCTATCATTAAGTGTCATTTTGGCCAAGCTGACACTGCACTTCTCAGAATCCTCTTTCCTGTATGGCCCAGGTTTACTGTTGGTGCAAAAGTGCAAATTGTGTGAGATTTGGAAAGTAGAGTAAGCCATTATTCTCAGAGGCTGTCATGATTACGCAGATGGAGAGACAGGTAAGGAGATGCATGCAAGTTTGAGTGTGTCTTTGCTCTTCCCTCCAGTAGAAGACAGAGGTGCTAATGAACCTGGTTTATTCTCTTCCCTTCCTGTACTGTGTCCTCTTTTTTCCACAGTTGCTAGCTCTGCTGACCAACAGCAGCAACAAGACTGACAGGAAATAGCCCTCCACCAACTTTTCCACCCATTCCCTTTGTAATCTAACTTCATGGGTAGGATGAGCCTGAATTCCAAATCTCCCTACAAGCTGTGCCCCAGTGCCCCTGCTTCAGGAGAGCTCATTAGTGACATTCCCTTGATCCTCCAACTTCCCTCTGAAGCCTATTTTCCCTCAAATTGTCTAAACTTTAATTTCTGCAAGAGATTATTCAGTGCAATCTACTTTCCTGTTTCACCCTAACTGATAAAGAGGAACTAAATGACTCTTATTCATGCTTCTTTTTTTTTTATCATAATCTATATCAAATTTTCCTTGTGTTGACAGAGGTGTTAATTAACAGAAATATTGTAACAGTTACACCATTTTAGATATTTGCTATATACCTGGGCATCTGCTCTTGAAACTTCAGCAAGAATTACAGGAATTATGAAGCACTCCATGAATAATTGCAAAATAATTTTGTTTTAGAGAAACTTTATTTTCTTTTAAGGAAACTCTTAAGAGACGTGTCACAACCATTTTATTTCATCTTTCAACTCTTAATATTTCATATAGGATGAGAAGGAATTTAAAATGAAGGTAACAGATCATATTGAGTGGATTCATTTTCTTCAGATAGCATTTGTAGCATCCTTCATGACTTACTGCTCACTTTTCCTCGACCATACTCAGAATGGTGCTCCACTTTTTATTTGTGACCATGTGTGGTTAGGAAATAGAAAGTAGTTCACTGTCAACATCAGCAACCTTCTCTCTTAATACTTTTTAAAGTTTTTAATTAGAAGATAATTGCTTTACAATGTTGTGCTGATGGCTGCTGTTACAATAATGTGAATCAGCTCTAAGTATATGTATATTCCCTTCCTCTTGAACCTCTCTCACACTCCACACCAATCCCTCTTCTCTTGGTCAGCACAGAGCACTGAGCTGGGCTCCCTGTGTGTGCAGCAGCTTCCCACTAGCTATCTGTCTTACACATGGTAGTGTGTATGTTGATGACACTATCTCAGTTCTTCCCACCCTCCTCTACCTCCACTGTGTGCACAAGTCCATTCTCCATGTCTACATCTCTGTCTGTCTCTCTCTTAATGTCTAAAGATTCAAGCTCTCAGAAAGATGGATGGTGGTCAGGGAACCCAGGACCATATCTCAATCAATTAAATACAAAACTCTATGACTGCAGCTTGCAGCTTGCATTGTCACATCTGGAGAGCATCGAAGGAAGTCTGACTAGTTTTACCTGGAGGACACTTTTCAAGAATCAGTAGAGAAGATAAAATTCTGCAAGAGATTATTCAGTGCAATCTACTTTCCTGTTTCACCCTAACTGATAAAGAGGAACTAAATGACTCTTATTCATGCTTCTTTTTTTTTATCATAATCTATATCAAATTTTCCTTGTGTTGACAGAGGTGTTAATTAACAGAAATATTGTAACAGTTACACCATTTTAGATATTTGCTATATACCTGGGCATCTGCTCTTGAAACTTCAGCAAGAATTACAGGAATTATGAAGCACTCCATGAATAATTGCAAAATAATTTTGTTTTAGAGAAATTTTTTTTTCTTTTAAGGAAACTCTTAAGAGACGTGTCACAACCATTTTATTTCATCTTTCAACTCTTAATATTTCATATAGGATGAGAAGGAATTTAAAATGAAGGTAACAGATCATATTGAGTGGATTCATTTTCTTCAGATAGCATTTGTAGCATCCTTCATGACTTACTGCTCACTTTTCCTCGACCATACTCAGAATGGTGCTCCACTTTTTATTTGTGACCATGTGTGGTTAGGAAATAGAAAGTAGTTCACTGTCAACATCAGCAACCTTCTCTCTTAATACTTTTTAAAGTTTTTAATTAGAAGATAATTGCTTTACAATGTTGTGCTGATGGCTGCTGTTACAATAATGTGAATCAGCTCTAAGTATATGTATATTCCCTTCCTCTTGAACCTCTCTCACACTCCACACCAATCCCTCTTCTCTTGGTCAGCACAGAGCACTGAGCTGGGCTCCCTGTGTTGTGCAGCAGCTTCCCACTAGCTATCTGTCTTACACATGGTAGTGTGTATGTTGATGACACTATCTCAGTTCTTCCCACCCTCCTCTACCTCCACTGTGTGCACAAGTCCATTCTCCATGTCTACATCTCTGTCTGTCTCTCTCTTAATGTCTAAAGATTCAAGCTCTCAGAAAGATGGATGGTGGTCAGGGAACCCAGGACCATATCTCAATCAATTAAATACAAAACTCTATGACTGCAGCTTGCAGCTTGCATTGTCACATCTGGAGAGCATCAAAGGAAGTCTGACTAGTTTTACCTGGAGGACACTTTTCAAGAATCAGTAGAGAAGATAAAACACTGGAAAAGATGTGCTAGATGCTTGCTGTTATTTTATAACTTCAAACACAGGTAAACTCAGAGCATTCTATCAGTCACTCAGCTAGAAGCTTAGCAGGGAATATAAAAGGTTTTTTTATAGTAGGCTTTTCCCCCCCTGGGGAATGAATAGCCGGAGGACATTATTAATTATGCAGGGTCACTTTTGTATCATTCGGTGACAATATACAGGCCTAAGTATTTGACCCAGGTAATGCTAGAAAGAAGAATTGTCAAGATTTACACTGAAAAAGAAATGAGTAAAAAATATTCACATGGCTTAATAAATACACACGCAGAGCAGCGATGGAGAAACAGACATAGAGAACAGATCTATGGACACTGGGGAGAGGGAAGAGTGGGTGAGAGGTTAGGAAAGAGTATCATGGAAACCTACATTATCATATGTAAAAGAGATAACCATTGTGAATGCACTGTGAAACTAAGCTATCTTACAGAGGGGCTATGCAACAACCTGGAGGGAAGGGGGAAAGTGGGAGGGGAATCAATGGTGAGGGATCAGGGATATACCTACTGGATTTGGGATTGTATGGAGCTGTAAACAACAAAACTCTTGTAAAAGAGTTGTATTTTGTAAAAGCAAAATAAAAAAATAATATCCACATGGTTTAAAGAAAAAAAAAAAATCTCATCTATACAATAAGTCTTATGTCTATTCCCAGGCACATCTCCAGATGCCAACAATTTTTGTTATGTATCTCTCCAATGTTTCTATGCAAGTATAAGAAAGTATAAACATATATTCTCAGCTTCCTTTTGTACAACAAAAAATACCCTATGCTTTGATCTGAATCCTGCTTTTTAAATTAATATTACATAGAACTGTTCATATGTATAAATAGAGAATTTTAACTTTTTTTCTAGCACAACATAGTATTTCATTTCATCAATGTACCACAGATCATTTAATCATTCTATTGATGGAATTTTGGCTTGTTTCTGAGGTTTTGCTATTACAATGCCAAATGAATAACCTTGTACATATATCATCTGATACATGTGAAGATATATCTATTGAATTCCAAAGAGTGAGATTACCAAATCCAAAAATAAGCAATTATCAGTTAGAGACACACTGTCAAATTGCCTTTGTAAGCCATTGTACTAATGTGCCATCTCACCTGAGAAATATGAACTGAGTCTAGTTTCTCATAACCTTACCAAAATAGCTGCTGCCAAATTTTGAGATTTTTGTGATCTGAAAAATGAAATCTCTTACTAAAATTTAGTTTTAAGGGCTTCCCCTGGTGGTCCAGCGGGTAAGGACACCGCCTTGCACTGCAAGGGGCGCTGGTTTGATCCCTGGCCTGGGAAGATCCCATGTGCCCCGGAGTGGCTGGACTGATGTGTCCAATCACCGAGCCGGAGCTCTGGCGCATGCGCCCAGAGCCGCACTCATGGACAACAGAGGCCACCGCGATGGGAGGCCCACAGGGGCCAAAGAACAAAGACAGATGAAAATAGAGAAATGAAAGACCAATAGAAGTGGCCCGCCCATCCCCCTTCCTCCCCATCCCCCCCCAAATTTAGTTTTAATTTGCAGTTCTTTTTTTTTTTTTTAATTTGCAGTTCTTTTTATCACACCAAAAAAGAGCGATTCATTCCAATCTTAGTGAGATATTTAAAATTAAAAAAATGCCTTTTGGTATATAAGCATTGATCACACAATTTATTTCAATACATAGATTTATATAATACATTTCCTAGCATTGACCCAATATTGCATTTCTGTTATAAAACACAATTGGTTATGACGTGTTAGTTTTTTAATGGGCTACTGAATTTTATTTGCTAAAGTTTTGGTTGAGATTTTATATCAATATTTATAGTACGCTAAATCCGTGATTTCTGTCTGTATATGCAGTCTTTGTCCTGTTTTGATAGCAAGGCAATAATAACTTTAAAAGGAATTTTTAGATTGACTTCTATATTTATGTCCAATCTGATCA
This sequence comes from Tragulus kanchil, assembly GCA_022376925.1. Classification (NCBI taxonomy): domain Eukaryota; kingdom Metazoa; phylum Chordata; class Mammalia; order Artiodactyla; family Tragulidae; genus Tragulus; species Tragulus kanchil. The sequence goes on from JAIOJX010000006.1 coordinate 44,891,328, forward strand.
CTATGAAAGATAGAGTAATCACTGGAATGATCTAATTTTTAAAGATATGATTGTATACTCCTACGAAGACAGATCAGTCTATGTTTTTCAGTGGTTGAAAGGGATAAGAAAATCTTGTTTCTGAGGTTTTGCTATTACAATGCCAAATGAATAACCTTGTACATATATCATCTGATACATGTGAAGATATATCTATTGAATTCCAAAGAGTGAGATTACCAAATCCAAAAATAAGCAATTATCAGTTAGAGACACACTGTCAAATTGCCTTTGTAAGCCATTGTACTAATGTGCCATCTCACCTGAGAAATATGAACTGAGTCTAGTTTCTCATAACCTTACCAAAATAGCTGCTGCCAAATTTTGAGATTTTTGTGATCTGAAAAATGAAATCTCTTACTAAAATTTAGTTTTAAGGGCTTCCCCTGGTGGTCCAGCGGGTAAGGACACCGCCTTGCACTGCAAGGGGCGCTGGTTTGATCCCTGGCCTGGGAAGATCCCATGTGCCCCGGAGTGGCTGGACTGATGTGTCCAATCACCGAGCCGGAGCTCTGGCGCGCATGCGCCCAGAGCCGGCACTCTGCGACAACAGAGGCCACCGCGATGGGAGGCCCACAGGGGCCAAAGAACAAAGACAGATGAAAATAGAGAAATGAAAGACCAATAGAAGTGGCCCGCCCATCCCCCTTCCTCCCCATCCCCCCCCAAATTTAGTTTTAATTTGCAGTTCTTTTTTTTTTTTTTAATTTGCAGTTCTTTTTATCACACCAAAAAAGAGCGATTCATTCCAATCTTAGTGAGATATTTAAAATTAAAAAAATGCCTTTTGGTATATAAGCATTGATCACACAATTTATTTCAATACATAGATTTATATAATACATTTCCTAGCATTGACCCAATATTGCATTTCTGTTATAAAACACAATTGGTTATGACGTGTTAGTTTTTTAATGGGCTACTGAATTTTATTTGCTAAAGTTTTGGTTGAGATTTTATATCAATATTTATAGTAAGCTAAATCCGTGATTTCTGTCTGTATATGCAGTCTTTGTCCTGTTTTGATAGCAAGGCAATAATAACTTTAAAAGGAATTTTTAGATTGACTTCTATATTTATGTCCAATCTGATCACTATGAAAGATAGAGTAATCACTGGAATGATCTAATTTTTAAAGATATGATTGTATACTCCTACGAAGACAGATCAGTCTATGTTTTTCAGTGGTTGAAAGGGATAAGAAAATCAGCCTATGAATATAATTTCTTAATTCTACTTTTTTTCTTCCGAAGAAAAAAGATGTCATCAGGTAAGCAACAACAAGGTACCTGAGTAAAGTTTACTAATTATCAAATTGAGGAAATAGAGAGACCTTTTCTTTGGTCATTTTAAAGTGCTAGTCTTTCCATTTAATTCTCACTAAAACTCAATTAGGTAAATATCACTATCTCCATTTTACAGGCGGACAAAATGAAATTCCAAGAAGTTATGTAACTTTTTAAAAGAACTATAAGCAGCAGAGCATGATTCAAACTCTTGTCTCTGTGACAACAAAGCCCAAATATGATAGATTGCACTATTTTTATTCTCTTCTGCTTTCCAGAGATGTAATATATAGTGAATGTGTAAATTAGGAGATATAATTATTCTATTTTAGGAATCAGTGAACTAAAATGGACAGGAACTGGTGAATTTAATTCAGATAGTCATGTATATATGGAGTATTGTTGGCAAGAATCCCTTAGAAGAAATAGGGTACCCCTCATAGTCAACCAAAGAATCTGAAATGCAGTACTTGGGTATAATCTCAAAAATGACAGAGTGAACTTGGTTTATTTCCAAGGTCAATCATTCAACATCACAGTAATTCAAGTCTATGCCCCAACCACTAATGACAAAGAATGTGAGGTTGAATGGTTCTGTGAAGATCTAAGAGATCTTCTAGAACAAACACCAAAAAAGAAAACAAAAATGTGTCTTATAAGGTGTTGGAATGGAAAAGTAGTAAGTCAAGAGATACCTGGAGTAGCAGGGAAGTTTAGTCTTTGAGCAGGGAAAATGCTAATGAGTTTTGACACTGGTCATAGCAAACACAGTCTTCCAAAAACGCAGGAAGTAATTCTACATATCAGCATCACCAGATGGTCAACACTAAAATCAGATTTATTATATTCTTTGTAGCCAAATATGGAAAGCCTCTATACAGTAACCCAAGAAAGACCTAGAACTGACTGTGTCTCAGATCATGAGCAGTTTACTGCAAAATTCAGGCTTAAATTGAAATAGGGAATAACACTATCCTAATCATAAGGAATATATCAATCAAATCCCTTAAGATTATACAGTGGAAATGATGAATATATTCAAGGGATTAGATCTGGTAGACAGTGTGCCTGAAGAACTATGGATGGAAGCTCATAACATTGTACAGGAGATGGTGACTAAAACCATCCCAAAGAAAAAGGAATGAAATAAGACAATTGTCTGAGACGGCCTTACAAATAGCTGAGAAAAGAAGAGAAGTGGAAGGCCAGGAGAAAGGGGAAAGATATACCCAACTGAATGCAGAGTTCCAAGGAATAGTATGGAGAAATAAGAAAGTCTTTTTAAGTGAACAATGCAAATAAATAGAGGGAAACAATAGAATGGAAAAGTGATCTCATCAAGAAAACTGGAGATACCAAGGGAATATTTCATGCAAATATGAGCACAATAAAGGACAGGAACAGCAAATACCTCATGGAAACAAAAGAGCTTAAGAAGAGGTGGCAAGAATACACAGAAGAGCTATACAAAAAAGATGTTAATGACTTGGATATCCACGATGGTGTGATCACTCACCTAGAGTCAGACATCCTAGAGCATGAACTTAAGTGAGACTTAGGAAGCATCGTTACGGACAAAGTTAGTGGAGGTGATAGAATTCCAACTGATCTATTTAAAATCCTAAAATACGATGCCATTAAAGTTATGCACTCAATAGGTCAGCAAATTTGGAAAATACAGCAATGGCCACAGGACTGGAAATGGTCAGTTTTCATTCCATTCCCAAAGAAAGGCAATGGTAAAAATGTTCAAACTACTATGCAATTGCACTCATTTCACACACTAGCAAGGTCATGCTCAAAATCCTCCAAGCTAGGTTTCCACAGTACATGAACTGAAAAATTCCAGATATAAAATCTGTATTTAGAAAAGGCAGAGAAACCAGAGATCAGATTGCCAGCATCCCATGGATCATAGAAAAAGCAGGAGAATTCCAGATAAACACATACTTCTTCTTCTTTGACTATACTAAAGCCTTTGACTGTGTGGATCAAAACAAAAACAAATTGTGGAAAATTCTTAGAGTTGGGAATACCAGACCACCTAACCAGTTAGTTGAGAAATCTATACGCAGGTTAAGAAACAATGGCTAGAACTGTGTCTCAGATCATGAGCAGTTTACTGCAAAATTCAGGCTTAAATTGAAATAGGGAATAACACTATCCTAATCATAAGGAATATATCAATCAAATCCCTTAAGATTATACAGTGGAAATGATGAATATATTCAAGGGATTAGATCTGGTAGACAGTGTGCCTGAAGAACTATGGATGGAAGCTCATAACATTGTACAGGAGATGGTGACTAAAACCATCCCAAAGAAAAAGGAATGAAATAAGACAATTGTCTGAGACGGCCTTACAAATAGCTGAGAAAAGAAGAGAAGTGGAAGGCCAGGAGAAAGGGGAAAGATATACCCAACTGAATGCAGAGTTCCAAGGAATAGTATGGAGAAATAAGAAAGTCTTTTTAAGTGAACAATGCAAATAAATAGAGGGAAACAATAGAATGGAAAAGTGATCTCATCAAGAAAACTGGAGATACCAAGGGAATATTTCATGCAAATATGAGCACAATAAAGGACAGGAACAGCAAATACCTCATGGAAACAAAAGAGCTTAAGAAGAGGTGGCAAGAATACACAGAAGAGCTATACAAAAAAGATGTTAATGACTTGGATATCCACGATGGTGTGATCACTCACCTAGAGTCAGACATCCTAGAGCATGAACTTAAGTGAGACTTAGGAAGCATCATTACGGACAAAGTTAGTGGAGGTGATAGAATTCCAACTGATCTATTTAAAATCCTAAAATACGATGCCATTAAAGTTATGCACTCAATAGGTCAGCAAATTTGGAAAATACAGCAATGGCCACAGGACTGGAAATGGTCAGTTTTCATTCCATTCCCAAAGAAAGGCAATGGTAAAAATGTTCAAACTACTATGCAATTGCACTCATTTCACACACTAGCAAGGTCATGCTCAAAATCCTCCAAGCTAGGTTTCCACAGTACATGAACTGAAAAATTCCAGATATAAAATCTGTATTTAGAAAAGGCAGAGAAACCAGAGATCAGATTGCCAGCATCCCATGGATCATAGAAAAAGCAGGAGAATTCCAGATAAACACATACTTCTTCTTCTTTGACTATACTAAAGCCTTTGACTGTGTGGATCAAAACAAAAACAAATTGTGGAAAATTCTTAGAGTTGGGAATACCAGACCACCTAACCAGTTAGTTGAGAAATCTATACGCAGGTTAAGAAACAATGGCTAGAACTGGACATGGAACAACGGACTGGTTCAAAATCGGGAAAGGAGTATGACAAGGCTCTATATTGTCACTCTACTTATTTAACTTATACGCAGATTACATCATGAGAAATGTAAGGTTGGATGATCACAGGCTGGAATCAAGATTGCTGGGAGAAGGATCAACAGCCTCAAATATACAGATGATACCACTTGAACGGCAGAAACTGAAGAGGGACTGAAGAGCTTCTTGATGAGGATGAAAGAGAGTGAAAAAGCTGGTTTAAAATTTAACACTCCAAAAACTAAGATTATGGCATCTGATCCCATTACTTCATGGCCAATAGATGGGGCAAAATTGGAAACAGTGACAGATTTTATTTTCTTGTGTTCTGAAATCACCACAAGGCAGTAACCACAACCATGAAATTAAAGAAAGCTTGCTCCTTGGAAGAAAAACTATGGCCATACCTAGACAGCACATTAATAAACAGAGACATCACTTTATCATCAAAGGTCTGTATAGTCAAAAGTATCGTTTTTCCAGTCATCACTGAGAATGTGATGAGATAGTTGGACCATAAAGAAGACTGAACTTGGAAGAATTGATGCTTTTGAACTGTGGTGCCAGAGAAGACTTCTGAGTTCTCTGGACAACAAGGAGAACAAACCAGTCAATTCTAAAGGAAATCAACCCTGAATACTCATTGAAAGAACTGATACTGAAGTGCCAATACTTTGCCATCTTATTTGATGAGAAAACTCATTAGAAAAGATTGAGGATAGGATGAGAGGGGGCAAGAGAAGACAAGATTGTTGGATGGCATCATCAACTCAATGGATGTGAGTTTGTGCAAACTCTGGAAGATAGTGAAGGACAGGGGAGCCTGATGTTCTGCAGTCTATGGGGCTGTAAAGAGTCAGACACCATTTAACAACTGCACAACTACAATTATTCTATTATTATTAAAATGTTTAAAATCAAATTACTATTCAGCAGGTTATTGTCTATAACAGCATTCAATCAGCTCATCAACCAAGAGAAAAAATTATGTAGACCTGCTAGGCCCTGAGAACTCTTACTTGCAAGTGAGAAAAATAAAGCTATCCTTTGCCGGTAATATTAGTACATATTGGCCAGACTGGTCCCATACTGAGTCACTCTATTATGGTCATTATTATCTCTTTTCTAGTATCATATTGGGCCAATTTCTAATGAACTGGCTAACTAAAAAAGTATTTTTATAAGAAATGCAACATGTAAGCTATGTTTACTTGCTTTACTTGGCCCCACCAGCAAATAAGCAAGCCTCTAAAGAACTCAATGTTCCATTATAGGAAGATAGAACATAAATAATAAACATTCGGAGTAAATGAGAAGGTGACATCCATGAAGTAAGAAAGTTTGGGAATGTTAGAGGTATTGTTACAGTTTCAAGTAGGGAGATCATGATAGGTCTTATCAAGCAGGTACATTTGCGAAAGACATGAAGTAGACAAAGGAATAAATTGTAAGGATATAGCTGGCATGATTTAAGAGAAAGATCAGTAGGACCTGGTGTCAGAGAGGTAAAGAGGTATGGATAGAGCATGGCAAATCACACACACCTCATAGGCCATTGTGTAACTATCTCTCTGACTGAAAAGATGATCTAATCCAAGGGTCTGAGCAGAGAAGAAATATACTTATTTTCATACTAAAAGGATTATTCTAATTGCTATGCTGAGTTCAGGTTGGGTTTGGGAAGAAAGCCAAGTATAGTAAAAGCAAGAAGGCCATTTAGAAGGCTATTTACAATAGCATAAGTGTGAAGATGAAGTGGTTTGGATTAGGGAGGTGAAAATATTTAGAAAGATTTGGGGATTTTTTTAAAGATGTAGATAGTGGGGCTTCCCAAATGGCTCAGTGGTAAAGAATTTGCCTGCCAAAGGAGGAGGTGTGAGTTTGATTCTTGGGTCTGGAAGGTCCCCTGGAGAAGGAAATGACAATATACTCCAGTAGTCTTGCCTGTAAAATCCCATGGACAGAATACTCTGGCAGGCTACAGTCCATGGGGTCACAAAGAGTGAGACACACCTTAGCAACTGAGCACAAGCACACATGCACAAGATGGAGAAAAAAGAATTTCATGGCCAGTTGTATGGATGAATGGTGTGAGAGAAAGAGTCAGGAGTTAAGGGTTGCTTCTAGATTTTTGGCCAGGGTAATTGAAATAAGGTATTTCTCAATGTTTTTGCTGATGTTACTGCTTGCACTGATGATGTTTTCTCTTTAGTTTTGCAATTTCAAAATACCATCGATCTTTCAAGTAATGACTAATGTGCTTTCTGCTAAAAGAAAACATTACTGTTCTCTGAAGATGAAAGGATCCTCTTTCTTTTTGAATAGCCACAGTCTTTTTGATGCCTTCTCATGGTACATATCAATACTAACTTTATATTGGAACTTTTTGTGATGTTTTCTAGCTTTCCTATTAGACAACCAGCATTTTCAGGAGAATAAATAAAAGTTTATAATAAGCATGACCCCTGGCATATTAGATGCACAATATTAATGCATAACGAGAAGGGCATGGCAACCCACTCCAGTATTCTTGCCTGGAGAATCCCAAGGACAGAGGAGCCTGACAGGCTACAGTCAATAAGGTTGCAAAGAGTTGGACATGACTGAAATGGCTTAACATGCACACACACATTAATACATAAATGATATTTTCCAGAATATGTTTGTGAATTAAAATTTGGCTTTTTCTCATTCATTTGTACCTATGCTTTATTTACGTTGGTAGCTATTTTTTGATAGTTATAGTGAGTATAGGTTCAATGGAGGGTGAAGATTAATTAATAGGGCTAATCATTTGACAGAGAAGAGACTGTGATGATGACTGTTTTAATTTTAGAAGAAAAAGGCAATCATAGGAAGTAGAAGAAAGCTTATTTTATTAAACATGTACTGTTATGTGTCAGGTGCTTTATTTCTGATCCTCTTTTACCCTCCAAAGTGTGTAGAACATGCAGTGAACTCATGAAAAAACAGAGAATAGACATAAAGACATTGTGGAGACCGACCAGTGGGAGGGAGGCATGGAGGGAGTAACATGGAAACCTATACTGTCATGTGTGGAAAAGATAGCTTTTGTCATTGCGCTAGGGGAATAGGAGTACCTACAACCACTTGGGGCGATGGTCTGGAGGGATGGGAGGGAGGGAACTGGGTGGGGGGAGGGTCCAGGGATATGCATATGAATGATCTGGGAATATACATGTTGGTGAACAGCAAAACTCTGTAAAATCTTTAAAATAAAGGAAAAAAAAAAAGTGTGTAGAAGCTATGTGCTCAGTATTTCCATTTTGCAGATAAGAGAGATGAGAATCAAAGATGTAAAATAACCTTGCAAAAGTCACATCATTCATGTGATGCAGAAACTCAAATCCTTTGGTCCTAGACTCTTATGTCTTTGCCTTTTGTATCACTTTGCTTCCCCAGATCTTTGGCCTTTCTTTCCACACTATAAATTCATTAAAATGTTTTGAAGGTTTCTTTTATTTAAATGCAAATTTATGGAAAATTTAAGCTCTAGTAAACAACTCCTCATACAGAGTCTGAAGCAACTGAAGGTTACTTGAGAACCTATTGTGAAGGGCACTGAAAGCTTTAGGTCAGGCCGGATATGTTAAGACTCCATTGTTACTGTTGTTTAGTTGCTAAGTCCTGCCCAACTCCTTTGTGAGCCCGTGAACGGCAGACCTCCAGGTTTCTCTGTCAAAGGATCCCGGCAAGAATACTGGGGTAAATTGGCATTTCCTTCTTTAGGGGATCTTTAGGGGATCTTCCTGCACAGGGATTGAACCCAAGTCTCCTCCAGCATCTCCAATGTCTCCTGCTCTGGCAGGCGGATTCCTTACAACTGAACTAAATAAGAAGTCCATAAGATTCCATTGTACTTAGCAAACAGAAATAATTCTTTAAATAAGCCCCACCTCCCTGCTAAAAATTCGCCCTAACATGGAAAGAAAACAACTTCTAATTAGAAGTAATGAAATGGTTCTTAAGCAGTTGACTTGTTTTTCACACTCTTTTCTAGGAAATATCTCTAGAAACTCTAAAGCTGTTTTGATTCTAAATGTGTCGATTTTAATAAAGCTACTTTTTAAATGATCATACAGAACAGTAAGTTCTGAAGCACTGAACCTGCTCTGTTAGAGACTTGATATTCAAAACAAAATCGAGCACTAAATTGATAATTCAGAGAAGGTGTAAAAATAGAATCTTCACTCCCTCCTGGGCATTAGTATCACATTTATTTTTTTTCTAAAGAAGAAAAGAACTTTCTGTTACCTCACAGTCTCTCCATCAGCAGCTGAGATCAAAGGAAAGAATATTTTTTCAAGTTGTCATAGAAAATGTAGCCAGAAATTTGGTCACTATTTTTGCTTTAGATTGGTTTAGGGCTGAGGTCAATCTGAGATGTTGAGAAAAGAAATTTTACGTTTCCTGAGAAAGCAAACAGTAGTAATGATTCATCTTTGAACTAAATGCATTAAGGGCACACTGTGTTTTGAGCCCTGTGGTTCAATACAGAGATCCAGAGATAAAATAGTCTACATCCTGAAGGGACTTCATCTATCATGTCTGACTCTCTGTGACCCCATGGACTGTACCCTACCAGGATCCTCTGTCCATGAAATTCTCCAGGCAAGAAAACTTGTGTGAGTAGGCATTCCCTTCTCCAGGGGATCTTCCCAACCCAAGGACTGAACCAGGGTCTCACCAATTACAGTCAGATTCTTTACCATTTAAGCCTCCAGGGAAGCCTATTAGGTGAGATACATGTGGAAATTTGGCAGGTTGGAAGACAATAGGTTGGAAATGGTTATTATACTATACTTGGGTCATTTAATACAAGACTTGCATTTTTTATAAGAAGGAAGAATATTTTTTCATTAAAAGACTGTGCT
>JAIOJX010000006.1:44901370-45258595 GCA_022376925.1 Tragulus kanchil
CATTTTCACTTTTGAAAATAAACCTTCTTTCCTTGTTGTTTTTATACAGCTCTCCTACCGTTTCGGTAGGTAGTATTTGTTTTCCCATCCTCTTTCTTGTTGTTCTATCCACGCAAGTAGAAAGTACATCCTCCAATAGATTCTGAAGAATGGGTGCGTAGGACGTAAAATTTTTTTAGACTGTGGATAGAGAGCAATATTTTTGTTTTCTGGTTGTTTGACTCCGTATAGAATTCTCAGTTGAAAGTAATTTTTCTAAGAACTGGAGAGGTCACTCCAAGGATTGCTAGATTTCAGTGTTGCTGTTAACTGTCACGCCATTTTTATTCTTCTCTGTGTGAGACTTTTTCTCCCAGGAAAGTTTTGGATTCCTTGATATTCTGAAATGTGACAATGTTATACTTTAGCATTGGTCTTTTTAAGTCATTATACTAAACAGTTTGTGGGCATTTTTCTCTGGAAGCCTTTATCCTTTTGCTCTGAAAAATTTTCACATATGTTTTGAAGCACATATACATGCTTGCATAGATAAACTTCTATACTATTTTTCTTCCCGTCTTTATTTTCTGTCTTTGGAACACTGCTGTTAATCTGATGTTGAATCTTCTGGATTGATCATCTAATGCTATTTATTATATGTTTTCTGGTATTTGCCTCTCTTGGTTTGTTTGTTCATTCTTGTTTCTAGGAGATGTTTTCACCTTTATCTTTATCTTCAACTTTATCTCCTTTTTTTTTTTTTTTTTTTGGCCACTTCTGTTGGTCTTTCATTTATCTATTTCCATTCGTCTTTGTTCTTTGCCTTGTGTGGGCCTCCCATCGCAGTGGCTGCTCTGTCGCTGCAGAGCATCGGCTCTGGGTGCAGGCACTCCAGAGCTCCGGCTAGGTAGTTGGACACATCGGTCTAGCCGCTCCGCCGCACGTGGGATCTTCTCGTGCCAGGGATCGAGCTGGCGCCCCTTGCACTGCAAGGTGGTGTCCTTCACTGGACCACCAGGGAAGCCCAACTTTATCTTTGTTTTTAACTTTTTCTTCTCATTTTAAATTTCTAAAAATTCTTATAATTCAGTGTCTCTTTCCATAGCACTTTAGATTTGTTTCATGAATGTAATAATTTAATATTAATTAAATACTAATTGTGGTTATCCTAAAATACTTGTCTGCTTCCTCTATTGTCTGTTCTCAAATATCTGGTGACCTTTGATGTATTCTGTGTGCATAGTTAGGTCTTTCACCTAATTAGACTTGATTTATGGCATTGTTCAGAAAATTAGTTAGTTTAGGGGAATCTGAACATATCAGGACTTGGGTCTTTTTTTGTTGCTATAGTTTATCTAAAAAGAACTATTTGATTTCCCATTTAGGAGTTGTATAAGCCCAGCTACCAGTATTTTAGTGAAGTACGAGAAAAATACGAGTATATTCATTATTGAGAAATAATTTAATCCCATTACTGTTGGCTGTTCACTAAGTCTGCAGCCTGTCCAGAGAGCAAAAACCTCTTGTTATCAGGGAGACAAGGAAGCAGTCACCTTGGCAGTACAGGTGATGGGGAAGGAGACCCTTACCTGGGCAGTGGGGTGGAGGAGAGCAATCTACCTTGCTTATATGTACTATCAGCTGCTATTGTTTTTAGCTTTACCCTGTGTCTTCAGAGATGGCCTCATGGTCCCCAGTTCCTGAGAAATTCTGAGGCAAGGAGATCTTTTTCCAAGCCCCAGCATGATAACAACACCCGTCATCTCTAAATTAGAAATCCTATGCCAAAACCCCAAGGAGTACGTGCTGCCTCAAGTCCATGAGTACCCAGACTACAGAGGGAAAGGAAGCAAGTTCTGACCCCTGCATTCACATGGATCAGAGCTCCTCAAGGGGACAGGACCTCAAACCTGATGAGCAGGGGGTTGGGAGCAGGGAATGTGAATAACGAGAGAATGCCAAATTTGAGGAATGTTATTTAGGACCTTTTGAACTTTTATAATTGTGTATGTAGAAATGGTTCATGGTTTCATGGAAAGTTGTCAATGTCTGTTATACAACTCCTTTGTTTGAACTCCTTGCCTATGTTCTTGATTGATAGTTGATTATGCCTATGAATGTCATTGCATCCATTCTGGATTTACTTTATATAATTTTTATCTGATTATTTGATTACGACACCCCTCCCACATTTCTCACTGTCTATTGCTACCACTCGAATCCATAATCTTGTTCTTAAAATTTGTTTTTTTAAAATAAATTTGGGCATCTTTTATTGGTCTTTCATTTACTTATTTTCATCCATCTTTGTTCTTCGGCCTGTGTGGGCTTCCCATGGCCCCTCTCGTCGCTGAGCGCTGGCTCTGGGCGCATGCACTCCAGAGAACTGGCTGGTAATTGGACACACTGGTCCAGCCGCGCCGCGGCACATGGGATCTTCCTGTGTCAGGGACGGAACCGGCGCCCCTTGCACTGCAAGGCGGACTCTTTATTCACTGGACCACCAGAGAAGCCGGATCTTGTTATTCCTTGCCTGAGCTACAACAGCAGCCTTGTTACTGATTTCCTTGTTTCCTCCCTTACCCATTCATAGTTACTTCTTCACCCAGTAAGCAAAACAGTCTTTTTAAAATAAATTAGATCGCATCAGATTCATGCTAAGAACCTTCCATATCTCTTTGCACTTGGAATAAATCCAAGCCCTTATCTTGTCCGCATACCCTAACACAGGCTAGCCACTTTCAATGTCTCTAGCTTCTTCTCATCTCTACCCTCCCTCCTAACTCACTACTCTTCAACATACTTGCCAACAAGTGGGATTGCTGGATCATATGGTAACTTTATTTTTTTAAGAAACCTCTAGATTGTTCTCCATAATGGCTGTATCAATTTACAATGCCACTATCAGTGTATTCCCCTTTCTCTACATCCTCTCCAGCTTTTATTATTTGTAAATATTGTTTAAAAAAATCTATTTATTTAATTGGCTATTCTGGATTTTTCACTGCTGCCACAGGCTCTTCTCTAGTTGCAGGGAGTGGGGGCTATTCTCTAGTTGAGGTGAGCAGGGTTCTTGTTGCAGTGACTTTTCCTGTTGTGGAACTTGGACTCCAGGGCACATGGTCTTCAGGAGTTGCTGCACATGTGCTCAATAGTTGCAGCACTGAGGCTCTAGAGCACAGGCGCAATAGTTGTGGCTCACAGATTTAATTGCTCCACAGCATGTAGGATCTCTCTGAATCAGGGATCAAACTCATGTCTCTTGCATTGGCAGGTGAACTCTTTACCACTGAGCTACCAGGGAAGCCCCATTATTTATAAACTTCTTGATGATAACCGTTCTTACAGATATGAAGTGATTCCTCATCATAGTTTTTTTTTCTTTTTGTTTTTGGCCTATTTTTATTGATTTTTTATTTATTTATTTTTCATCCATCTTTATTCTTCAGCCTGTGTGGGCCTGCCATTGCAGTGGCCTCTCTCATTACAGAGCACCCACTCTGGGTGCACACCCTTCAGAGCACTGGCTCACAAATGGACACACCGGTACAGCCGCTCTGCAGTATGTGAGATCTTGCTGGGCCAGGGATCAAACTGGTGCCCCTTGCACTGCAAGGCGGACTCTTTACCCACTGGACGACCAGGGAAGCCCCATCATAGTCTTGAGTTGCATTTCTCTAGTAATTTGTGATGTTGAGCATCTTTTCACATGCCTATTGACCATCCGTATGACTTCTTTGCGGAAATGTCTGTTTAGGTCTTTTACCCACTTTTGGTTGGATTGTTTGTTTTTTAATATTGAGTTATATGAACTGTTTGTAAAAATATCTTCATTTAAATACTACTACAGATACTTGTGACTTTCAGCAAATCACTCAGCTTCTCTGATCTGTTTTGTTTTCTGACAATAGCAACGTCTACCTCATAGGAAAGTTGAGAACACTACAATGAATGGAACACAGTGGTATTGATTATGTGCTTCATGCTTGACATATTGTAAATACTTAAAAAATATTAGCAATAGTAGTTATTGATATTATTGTTAGTAGTAATTATTATCATATAGTATATATTATTTTATATTACTTTATGGTAATACAGTATAATATATTAATAGTATTAATATAATATTATATTAATAATATATTAACTATTATTAAAATGCTTTGCTGAATACCTAGCATTTCATAATAGGTTCTAAAGTAAGATTGGCTGTTTTTATCTCACTTTTACATATGAAGAAAATCTCTGATTAGGCAAACACAACACTGCCTGCATGGAGGAGATGAGCATTTGAAAAACATTAATTTCTTGTTCTTTAAGTTCTTGACAAATATATTATTAAACATTATCCATCTATCATCCAGTTATATCTATATTCTATTATCTATCTGTGTATACCATCTGTATTCTATTATCTATCTACCTATCTAATCTATCCATGCATCTATTGGTTAAAACCATCTCTATTGTGACTACACTCTCAGGGGCTTGTATTGTTGAATAACTGATTAAGTGAAGCTAACTGATTAAAAGCCTTGATTCTAGAGATTAGTTTTTGCTCCCTGCTTTGATGAGGTTAGCAATTAATCTTGAACAGGAAGTGTTTTTAAAAATAAATACCAAGAAAACCAAACCATAGATCATTTCTATTTCTTCACTATACCTGGGATTACAGATCTTCTCTGGATTTTCAGATTTTGGCTATTTCAATCATTTCTACACCTTTTCAAAAATGTGTGTTTCTTTCTAATGGTGGAAATAATTCAACTTTATTACAAAGAATTTGAAGATTTCAGAAAAACACAAGCAAGTTAGTACAAGTCACTCACAGTTCTATAACCCTGAGAAAACAACCATCCGCTTTTGTCTATTTACCTGTACAAAGGTCTCTGGGTACACATGGGTGTCTTCACGTATATGTTTGTTTAAAAATAAAATGTATGTCCTTGTAACTGCTTGTGTTTAACCTAATAATACATAAAGATCAAAATTTTTTTTGTCTTCAAAACCATGTAATTTAATAGCATAAGATTTTGTTTTGTTTTTTTGACCAAATAGCAACGTCTACCTCATAGGAAAGTTGAGAACACTACAATGAATGGAACACAGTGGCATTGATTATGTGCTTCATGCTTGACATATTGTAAATACTTAAAAAATATTAGCAATAGTAGTTATTGGTATTATTGTTAGTAGTAATTATTATCATATAGTATATATTATTTTATATTACTTTATGGTAATACAGTATAATATATTAATAGTATTAATATAATATTATATTAATAATATATTAACTATTATTAAAATGCTTTGCTGAATACCTAGCATTTCATAATAGATTCTAAAGTAAGATTGGCTGTTTTTATCTCACTTTTACATATGAAGAAAATCTCTGATTAGGCAAACACAACACTGCCTGCATGGAGGAGATGAGCATTTGAAAAACATTAATTTCCTGTTCTTTAAGTTCTTGACAAATATATTATTGGACATTATCCATCTATCATCTAGTTATATCTATATATCTATTATCTATCTGTGTATACCATCTGTATTCTATTATCTATCTACCTATCTAATCTATCCATGCATCTATTGGTTAAAACCATCTCTATTCTGACTACACTCTCAGGGGCTTGTATTGTTGAATAACTGATTAAGTGAAGCTAACTGATTAACAGCCTTGATTCTAGAGATTAGTTTTTGCTCCCTGCTTTGATGAGATTAGCAATTAATCTTGATCAGGAAGTATTTTTAAAAATAAATACCAAGAAAACCAAACCATAGATCATTTCTATTTCTTCACTATACCTGGGATTACAGATCTTCTCTGGATTTTCAGATTTTGGCTATTTCAATCATTTCTACACCTTTTCAAAAATGTGTGTTTCTTTCTAATGGTGGAAATAATTCAACTTTATTACAAAGAATTTGAAGATTTCAGAAAAACACAAGCAAGTTAGTACAAGTCACTCACAGTTCTATAACCCTGAGAAAACAACCATCCGCTTTTGTCTATTTACCTGTACAAAGGTCTCTGGGTACACATGGGTGTCTTCACGTATATGTTTGTTTAAAAATAAAATGTATGTCCTTGTAACTGCTTTTGTTTTAACCTAATAATACATAAAGATCATTTCTTCAAATCATTCAATATTCTTCTGTGACCTCAGTTTGAATAATGGTATGCTTGTATTGTAGGGAGAAACCATGACTTATTCTACTAATTGTCTAGAGTAGGACATATAGCTTCCAATTTTAGATATTTAAAATGCTGAAATTCATCTTGTTGTTCTTGGTTATAAGCTAGTGCTTAGTTTTAATTGAAAACTTAAGAGGAAGTCATATTCAGGACTACCCCCACTCTCCTGATGTGGTATCTCAGGCACAAGATTTAGACCTTCCTATTGCTGAATTTGGTGATCTTGAAAGGTTTCTTGTACTTCCTTTCCCCAAGGGTAAACAGCAGCACAGTAAAAAGCTAAATCTTTGAGAGATGACTCCTTTCTTGTAGCCAAGGGGTATATCATAAGGAGAAGCAAGAAATACCGAAGAAGTGTTTGCATTATTCCTTGGTGATGGCTTTTCTCTCAGCATTCCTAGAGAAATCCATTCCTTTTCATGTCAAAGTGGTAGGGTTTCCTGCAAGAAACAGAACTGCTCCTGTAGATGAGAAGCCTGTAGTCAAGGTAACCATAGCAGGTACCCCTGGCACAAAGTGGGAGCAAATGTGAGCTCAGTGTTAGAAAGAGCTGCAGCAGTGAGTCAGAAGACTTTCATGACGAGAGCCAACTGTGCAGTGCAGCAGCCCTAGAAGCAGGACTAAAATCTTTAAAAAGTCATCCTGGGATTATCAAGTTTTCAGGCATTGGTGGCCAAAACTAAGCATGCACTAGTATGTTTATAATTAATTATATTCAGCACAGCTTCTCTGGTTTATTTGTTTTGTAATTTAATACTTGCATCATATAATGTGTCATAGTAGACAGTCAAATAGTATTTAATTAATTCATTCCTCTACAAAGTATAGAGAAAATTATATCTATTACCAGATAAAAGAGAAAATTTTTCCATCTGTTCAACTGTACATTGTATGAGTGTGTATATGAATGTATGTAGGTGGATATACATACATATGCATAGGTGCTTTAACTGAATTTTCCAGTACCCAAATAAATAAGAGAAACAATTAGTGTATTATTCTGAGTCCAAAAAGAGAGAAAGAAAACACAGACTCATTTTAACAGAGAAAATTCATTAATACAAAGAATTATTAATTCTGCCTTGAAGTTGGAGTAAAAAAGCACTGGGTTGTAAGAAATAAAAGAGGACACTTAAAGAATATAGGCATAACATATAGAAGGGGCAGGTACTACCCTTAGGGCTGAGATAGAGCACTTTACCAAATAAACTATGACTTGAGGAAAGATTCAAAATTGCTTTCAATTAGTTTAGTGAGATTTCTATAAAGTTTTTTTTTTAATTCTTTAATTTTTTATTGAGATGTAGTTCTTATTGTTTAGTTCCTAAGTCACATTCAATTCTTCATGAGCTCATGGACTATAGCCCATCAGCCTCCTCTGTCCATGAGATTTCCCAGTCAACAATAGTGGAGTGGGTTGTCATTTCCTTCTCCAGCATCTATAAAGTTTTTGTACTCAAGGATGAGATAGTAAGAGAAGCAACTTGAAAGTAAGATGAAGGGAATTTTTTTCCTGACTGTACTACTGAAAATGAACAGGAGAACAGCGAAGAGACTGAACTGGACAGGGAGCCAGGACACCTGGGCATGAGTTGACTTCTAGAATTGACTCCCTAACTTAAGCCACATCATTTTACTTCTCCACTTGCCATTCTCTTCTGTTTCCACTTCTGTATAAAGTGACAGAATGGGACTAGGCGAACTGCATTGTACCTCTTGATTTTAACATTCATGGATTCAGGTCTAAGTCACTTACTCTTCCCATGCCTCAACCTCTCCATCAATGCCTAGAATATTGTACGTGCCCATTAAGTTTCTTTGAATAAATTCTTAAATGAACCTAAAAACCCCAATGTGGGTGAATGATTAGTGAATTATGCCCAATTGGATTCTGTGATATAACTAAGGCTATACTTCAATTAATTATATCTATTACCAGATAAAAGAGAAAATTTTTCCATCTGTTCAACTGTACGTTGTATGAGTGTGTATATGAATGTATGTAGGTGGATATACATACATATGCATAGGTGCTTTAACTGAATTTTCCAGTACCCAAATAAATAAGAGAAACAATTAGTGTATTATTCTGAGTCCAAAAAGAGAGAAAGAAAACACAGACTCATTTTAACAGAGAAAATTCATTAATACAAAGAATTATTAATTCTGCCTTGAAGTTGGAGTAAAAAAGCACTGGGTTGTAAGAAATAAAAGAGGACACTTAAAGAATATAGGCATAACATATAGAAGGGGCAGGTACTACCCTTAGGGCTGAGATAGAGCACTTTACCAAATAAACTATGACTTGAGGAAAGATTCAAAATTGCTTTCAATTAGTTTAGTGAGATTTCTATAAAGTTTTTTTTTTAATTCTTTAATTTTTTATTGAGATGTAGTTCTTATTGTTTAGTTCCTAAGTCACATTCAATTCTTCATGAGCTCATGGACTATAGCCCATCAGCCTCCTCTGTCCATGAGATTTCCCAGTCAACAATAGTGGAGTGGGTTGTCATTTCCTTCTCCAGCATCTATAAAGTTTTTGTACTCAAGGATGAGATAGTAAGAGAAGCAACTTGAAAGTAAGATGAAGGGAATTTTTTTCCTGACTGTACTACTGAAAATGAACAGGAGAACAGCGAAGAGACTGAACTGGACAGGGAGCCAGGACACCTGGGCATGAGTTGACTTCTAGAATTGACTCCCTAACTTAAGCCACATCATTTTACTTCTCCACTTGCCATTCTCTTCTGTTTCCACTTCTGTATAAAGTGACAGAATGGGACTAGGCGAACTGCATTGTACCTCTTGATTTTAACATTCATGGATTCAGGTCTAAGTCACTTACTCTTCCCATGCCTCAGCCTCTCCATCAATGCCTAGAATATTGTACGTGCCCATTAAGTTTCTTTGAATAAATTCTTAAATGAACCTAAAAACCCCAATGTGGGTGAATGATTAGTGAATTATGCCACAATTGGATTCTGTGATATAACTAAGCCATCAAAATCATGTTTACTAAAAAGATGTATAATTATAGGCTAAAAGACTTTAATACACTGTCTGTGACTATATGTCAATCCTTACATCACCTGTCTTTTCAGGAACAAGGCCAATCCCTGATTTTTAGCACAACATAATTCCATGTAAATGGAATAAAATTTTTAAAATAAAATGCTTTAGTATCCAATCTTCCCTGCAAGTCACAGTAATCAAACAACTAATTTCTATCAAATAAGGTGAAAGTAAAAGGATATGTGGACCTTTGGGAAAATCTCCTGAAAAGAAAGGGATCCATTTTCCCCTTCCCCTCACTCCTTTCCTGCTTCCTGGGAAAATAGATGAAATGTTAGAGCTGCACTGTCCAATATGGTATTCACTACCGCACAAAATTTTTACATTTAATTTATTAAAATTAAATAGAGTAAAGTTAACTGCTAATTGTTTAGTGTTGACTGGAAGTCTTATCAAAAACATAAACAGCCAGTAAACACGTGTTTTGTATGTTATCGGTATAATATACTGTACTATTACAATAAAGAAAGCTAGAGAAATATTATTAAGTAAGCTAAAAAATGTTATTAAGGAAGTCATAAGAAAGAAAAAGCATATTTATAGTACTATGCTGTATTTATCAGTGTTGTAAGTTTGTGTCTTCTGTTTACAAAGTGAATTATCTGTCAGTACCTCTATCAATATTGTGTTTTACAAAGCACTGTAGATGTTAGAGGTATTACCAACATGAGACAATATAAATGAAAATATACTGTGAAAAAGAAAATTGTATTTATTTATAGGTATAATGATTCATGACCTTCCCTGGTGGCTCAGACAGTAAAGAATTTGCCTGCAATGAAGGAGACCCAGGTTCAACCCCTGGGTTGGGAAGGTCACTGTAAGAAGGGAATGGCTACCCATTCCAGCATTCTTTCCTAGAGAATTCCATGAAAAGGCTACAGTCCATGGGGTCACAAAAAGTCAGACTCAACTGAGAGACTGAGCACATTACAATCATATTCATAATACAGTACTGGAAACTGTTGCTTTAAAAAAAATTTACTTGTGTTGACAGGCTGATATGCAGTTTCTCCAATTAAGAGAGAAAAGCATACTATATGGTAATGCAATTTTTTGAAAACAAAATTATAAAATAGAGATAAAAGTAAAATATTATTCACTTATATTGATATCACTCATCTTATGCCTATGTATAATGCCTATGCCTTCAATACAAGTCATGCAGGATGTTCTGCATGATGAAAAATCAGGCAATAATGATGGTGATGCAAAGGTCGCATATACTTCTCACCATACAGTTATCAGGTTCATCACACCAAGACACCTACACACATAAACAACAGATAAGGTTACTAACTGTATGGCATGATGATTATTTACTAATCATTAACTAAAAGTAGATCATCATAGTCTTCATCCTCATCATCTTCACACTGAGTCGGCTGAGGAGGAGGAGGAAGGGGAAGGGCTGGTCTTGCTGTCTCAGGCAGAGGTGGAAGGGGAGGCAGAAGAGGCAGAGGCACTGGATGTAACTTTGTGAAAATACATCATAATTTCTGACTTTTTGCTTTTTCATTTCTCTAAAATTGCTTCTACATAGTACTAATCCTTCTACTGTTTCATTTCTGTGCCTGTCTCATAAAAGGATCTATGTTGTAAATGAAGTCAAAATCAGTCTTGAATAATTGGAACCCTTGTGTCTAACATCCATAAGCTTTCTGGTGCTGTTTCTAGGTTTTCTTCACCATTTCTTGGCACTGGTTTGGAACCATTTATCTCCATCTAGCTGTCTTCTGCTAATTCTACTAGTGTGAAATTTATTTGCTCTTGAATTTCTTCAAGATCCATATCTTTGAACACTTCACTCCTTTTTTTTCTTTGATATATCCTTGACCTCTTTCATGATTTCCTTGACTGGTAATGTCATGAATCCTGTGATGTCATGCACAGGATCTGGCAACAGTTTTCTCCAGCAGGAATTTGTTGTTTCAGGCTTGATGTGTTCACAGATTTTTTGATAATGACATCTTCATTGGTGTAATTATTCCAGACTTTCATGATGTTTTCTCTATCAGGTTCTCTCACATAGCATTGACAATCCTTTCCATAGACTACCATAATGAATCTTAATAGTCCTTATCCTCCCTCAATCTAGAGGCTTGATTATACACCTTGTGTTTGGGGGCAGGTAGACAACTTTGATGTTTTCAGTGTTGAACTCATGGAGTCCTGAGTAATCAAGGGCATTGTCCAATACCAAAAGAAATTTAAAAGATAGTACCCTACTGGCTCTATGGTCCCTTATTTTCTGATTTCAGAGACAAAGTGTCAATGACACCAATAGCTGCAATGATAGCTTTATGAATTTTCCCTTTTTTTTTTTACAATTGTCCTTATACTGGATTCATTTATCTTGAAGTGGTGGGTGACCACAACTGCAGATTTCAATCTATTGAACATATCAAGTGGCTCAACTTTTCTGTAATATTATGACTTTGCTTCTTAAAATACTTCTAGAATCACCAGTGGTACTCCATAAGAGTCCCCTGTTGTTATTCAAGGTGTATGATATTGCACTAAATATAATGAAAAACACACGATAATCTCAAGAGATCATTTTTTTCTGAGAAAAACAATTTACTGGAGAGATAAACTGCTCACCGGTAGATGATTATCATAATATGCATTTTAAGTGCTCTTTGCAACATTTGAACACTTGTCTGTGTTTCTTTCTCTCCAGTTTTTGTATATGTGTTGAAGATTTTCAGTTCGTGGAGTTCCATTACCATGGAGTTCATATATGTTGACCTATAACTATATCTACTTGTTTTAATCCAATAGTTATTTCACTTTAAACACATTCTAAAAGCTCTACATTTTTCACTCCTCCCCACATTTTTTGATGTTATATGTTACATCTTCATGTGTATCCATTAACTCTTTATTGCAGTTATTATTGATTTTACATTTTTTGCCTTTTAGTCTTCATGCTAGCTTATTTAAGCAATTGATCCACAGTCTTTACTATGTATTTGCCTTTACCAGTGGAAATTTTCGCTTTCTATAATTTCTTAATTCTTATAGCTTTTTCTCTTTTCCTTAAGAAGACCCTTTAATATTTCTTGTAAGATCAGTTTAGTATTGACCAACTCTTTTAGTTCTAGCTTGTCTAAGAAGCTATTTACTCCTCCTTTAGTTTTGAAAGATAATCTTGCTGCTGGTAAGGTAACCAAGGTTGTAGGTTTTTTCCTTTCAGCACTTTGATAGAGGTCTCCCCCTAGAGTTAGCTTCCCACCTTTCTAAGAGTGTGCACAGAGCTGTGACTCTCTCTGCCCTGGATCTGGTCTCACTCTCTCCCAAGTGTGCATACCATAGCATGCACTGGCAATGGCTGCTTCTGTCCTGATCAAAAATAAGAACTTGATCCATTCTGGTTGGTTACTCCAAGTATGTGTACCCCATTAGCAGTGGCAGCCTCTGGCTTAGTGGAAAACAGCATGAAAGCATTAGGGGCCTAGTGCAGACTGGCAGGTGGGTGGCAGGCTTGGGTGATGCTGGTAGGACAGCTAGAGCCCTAGGCAGTTTTCAATCTGCTGTCTTTGTGCTATAACTGGGAGTAGCAAGGCTGTCTTTGATTCTTAAATCCCTCTGGTATTCCCCACTGGTTTTCAAATGAGCTAAAAGAGCTCCTCTTCCTGGTATCAGACTTCACGGCTGGGGTGTCTAATATGTAGTTTTAACCCCTCAGTACCCAGAAAGGATCTCTGAGTCTATAAATATCCTTTACTCTTCTGTGTTCTCCACTAGGGGTATGAGTCCTAATCAGATCACATCTCCTCCCTACCCACCAGAATCCACAGAGCTCTCTCTTTACAACTTTGGTTCTAGAAGAAATATTGTGCTAGTACACAAGTCAGCTTCATAAGAGTCACTATAAATTTAGTTGTACTTTTTATACATCCATGAAGGGAGGTGAGCCAGAATCCTCCTACTCTACCATCTTGATCTCTCTTTGCAAAATCTCTTTCAATTAAGGTTTGACTGACTTTTTTTCATAATTAAACCCAGATTATGTATTTTGTGTAGAAATATCACACTAACATTTCATGCCTCTTTGTAAATGGCAATAACAAATTTCAGTCATTTTTCAAGGAAGAGTCTGCTGACAGATGACAGTAGATAGCTTACAGTGAACGGTGTCGGATTCATGACTTCTGAAGGAGAAAAATTCACTTTGGGATCAAAGGGTGTGGCTTTGGTCAGTCAGAGCTTCCTGCAGCAAAAGCTTTACTAAAGTAAAGGCACTGGAAGCGGGTAGGAGCATACCCCAAGCAGCTAGCTCAGGTGGGACATTAAGTACAGTTTCAGTTGGTTATAAACAATAGATCAAAAGAATATTTTAAGGTGGTAAAGGTCTTACCAGACTCACACCCAAAACATACATATTTAGGTAACGCAGATACAAGATGAGAAGGAGAAACATGTCCTCCAGCAAGATACACTATTGTTATAAACATTAGCTCTGGTCTTAAAGAAAGTCTTAGGCAAAATAGGTTATTGTCATAGACATAGCAATCAAGGTGAAGGCACCCTGGTTAAAAATTTTGTTCCCTCTCTTCCTCCTCCTTCTTGGGAATCACCTAACCTTCCTATCAATCTGCCTAAAACTTAACTCTCTCACTATCAGAATTCACAATTATAAAGCTACATTAAATTTTTATAATTAACAGACACCTCATGTCATTTGACTATGCAAAATCTTATTTCTCACCCAAGAAAAGGTTGACTGTTGGTGTTGGATTACAAATATTTAGAGAACTGATTTGAAGCTATGCATCAAAATTATACTGGAGAAATTCTAAAAAAATTAATGTTCAAAAAGCAGAAATATAGCTAAAGATTTTTATTCAAGCATACTAATTGCATGGCTACCTATAGTAGTAAAAAATAAATATTCTAAGCATTTAACAGCAAAGTGACCAGTTAATTAATACTATATTCATAAAAGGAAATATTTAACAAATGATTACTGTGAAGCTGTTGAAGATGGGAACTAGTTGAAGTAAATCTAGAAATAACAAATCATAGAAAATGTCCGTTTCATTCCATTGTGATACTACACTTTTATTCACATCATTGTAAGCCCAAGGATCAACCTGACAGACTCTATTTCTCATTTAATTTCATTGTCCTGATCCACAGCCTCTTCATGGCCTTCTTCACTTCAGCATTTCTCAGGGAGTAGATGACAGGGTTGAGGAGAGGGGTGATCATTGTATAGAACACAGCCACCATCTTGTCCACGGGCAGGGTGGTAGAAGGTCGCAGATAGATGAAGATGCAGGGTGCAAAGAACAGGGTGACCACCGTGATGTGGGACCCACAGGTGGACAGGGCCTTGCGCCGCCCCTCAGAGTTTTGAGTCCTCACGTGGAGCAAGATGACCACATAGGAGACTAACAGGACCACAAAGCTGATCACAGACAGGGTCCCTCCATTGGCAACAATCAGAAGACCAATGAGGAAGGTGTCAGTGCAGGCAAGATTGAGCAGAGGAAGCACATCACAGAAATAGTGGTCGATCACATTGGGGCCACAGAAGGGCAAGTGGAAGATGAGAAGGATTTGGGCCAAGGAATGCAAAAGTCCCCCCACCCAGGCTGCTCCCACCAGGAAGGCACACACCTGCCGGTTCATGATGGTGGTATAGTTGAGGGGCTTGCAGATGGCCACATAGCGGTCATAGGCCATCACGGTGAGCAAAAAAATTTCAGTACCACCAAAGAAGTGAATAAAGAAAAGCTGTGTCATGCAGCCCCACAGAGATATGACTTTACTTTCGGCCAGCAGATCTGAGAGGACTTTGGGAGCTGTAGTTGAGGCATAGCAGATCTCCACAAAGGACAGGTAGCTGAGGAAGAAGTACATGGGGGAGCCAAGGCTTCTGCTGCTCATGACAGTGACGACAATAAGGACATTCCCCACCACGATTGCTGTGTACAAGAACAGAAATATCACAAAGTAGACTTTCTGTATCAACTGATTGGGAGAAAGTCCCAGAAAAATAAATTCTGTCACATTGTTTGTGTTAGCCATGATGTAGCCACCAGGAGGCAGTAATTTGATGGGTGATTTAAAATGACAGGAAACAAAAGACTCCCTCCTTAAGCAGGTGAATTATATAATAGTCCCTTGCATATCTTATATTCTAGCATTCAAACTCTGCAATTTTGGAGTTTTCCCAGAAACAGAAAATCCATCAATCCATAGACTCTTATAGTCAGTGACCCTCTTCTCTTAGGACATTTTGGAAATACAGCACTTTACACAATGAATTATGCACTATGTGACCATCTGCCCCTCCAAACCATGAACTTTCTAGAGCAGAGATTGTATCTTGTTACCACTCCATCTCCAGTGTAACTAAAGTACTGCCACAAAATTACACTCACTGAATGTACATAGGATGGAGGAACGCTGCATATAGATCATCCTAGCCTTTTTAGTCCAGTATTTGGTACTTGACAGATGTTCAGCAAAAACCGAAAAAACAAAGGTCTCCAAGGACCAAGACTGCATCTTCTCCATCCCCAAATCCTATATCTAGTTCAGTACTTGCCTCAGACAAAGACCAGACCAACCTGAGAGCAGTTTGTAAAATGCCATGGGCTTCTTATAATATTCTCTTTGCATTCAAAGTAGACTTGCAATCATCACATGCTCACAAAATTCAGCTCAGTGATTCTGTGATTTTGATGTCTCCCCTAGTTCTTTTTTCTGCTCAGATACATGAGAGGCAAACAGTACCCTGAGAACATCTCTCACCTCCTGAAGCTTTCAGAGTTATACAGTCTCAAAGCATTAAGGCCAACCACTCAACCAGAGCTCATATGTCTCAGGAGTCACCAGATAGACAATCTGCTCCACCTCCAGCCTTAGGCTTGTGAATGCTGAGAGTAAACCAGTAGGTTCATTTCACCTGACTGAAAACAGAGCACAGCAGACTTGCCTCTCCATATTCCATAGTCTGGCCGCTCAGCTTTGAGTTCAATCTGCTAAGGGATACCACGGGGGAGGCATGATGATCAAGTGAGAGAAGATTGGTCCCCAGAGAGTCATCCCTTTTCCCTTCCTAATCAGGCACCTACTTCACAGGAAGCAGGACTTAGATACTAACATCTCAATCTTCCTCATAGATAGTAGCATAGCTTCAGAATTCAATAAGAAATGTTAAATTAATTTCACCCAGTGTTCATAGGGCATGCAGGCTATGTGACTCTGTGCTGTTCAGAGGGCAATTAGATCAAGTTCTTACTTATCATGAACTCAGTCGTGTGACTTTACATACAATGACACCATCCAAAGGATGGGTCCAAGGAATACAAGAGGTAAGCGTCAGAAAGACGAGATAGCACTTCTCCTGGCCTTTGGTTGGGATGAGATTACAGGTATCCCCAGATTTTCAGAAGTGAACTTTACACCATTCTCTATTTTCCATCAGCACCTGTTTTCTAAAGACAATTTTTGCTTTCACAGAAAAAGATAAAAGGCAAAAATAGCAGTGTTTGTCTTATGAGTGAGCATTATAGGGCAGCACACAACCCCAAGCAACTGGCATTGCCAGACATCTCAGCATCAAGCTGCCATGACTTTCAACCATGTCTGTGAGCATCTGTAGTTTATCTTAATTTATTTTGTGTGTCTTTTAGCAATATATGTCCTAAGGTAGTTGCCTCTTGCTTTACCTCATTTCAGTTTACAAAAGAGCATATAGGAACAGTCTAATTTTGTTTTTTGTTTGGGGGATTTGGAGGTTATTTTTGTATATTTATTTGGCTGTGTCAGGTCTTAGTTACTGTATCCAAGATCTTCGTTATGGCATGCAGGGTCCTTCACTGTGCCGTACTGGCTTTCTCTACTTACAGCACTCAGGGGCTTCTCTCCAGTTTGGGCCCACAGGCTTATTTGCCCCAAGGCATGTGGGATCATAATTCCCCGACCAGGGTTAGAACCCACATCCCCAGCATTGGAAGATGGATTCTTATCCACTGGACCACTAGGGAAGTTTCAGGAACACTCCAGCTTTGGATAGAAGGGAAATTGTTACAGATCGGTTGTTCTTAACTGGGGGCAATTCTCCAAGAGGACACTTGGTAATATCTGGAGACGTTTATCGTTGTCACAGCTTGGGTGGAGAAGAGTTAAGATGGTCATCCAGTGGGTAGACAACTGGGATTCCAGGACACATCCTACAGTGAACAGGACAGCCCCCTACAGCAAAAAATATCAGAACCAAAATGGCAACAATACTACTGTTGAGATACCCTGTTAGAGACATAACAAGATTACTCCTAAATTGATAACTACTGAAACTAAGTATCTGATACATATGAGTCTGTGACTGTGCTAACATCTGTATATGTTTTAAGTTCCCTGTAATAAGACATGTTTTAAAATCCACAAAAGCACTCACATCCCAGGGCCTCAATCCTTTAAAAAACAGGGGTTTGGAAAACAGTGTTATAAGGAAAATGTTTCTTGGGACATCTCTGATGGTCCAGGTAAAGGCAGGCCTTGGTTGGGATGAGATTACAGGTATCCCCAGATTTTCAGAAGTGAACTTTACACCATTCTCTATTTTCCATCAGCACCTGTTTTCTAAAGACAATTTTTGCTTTCACAGAAAAAGATAAAAGGCAAAAATAGCAGTGTTTGTCTTATGAGTGAGCATTATAGGGCAGCACACAACCCCAAGCAACTGGCATTGCCAGACATCTCAGCATCAAGCTGCCATGACTTTCAACCATGTCTGTGAGCATCTGTAGTTTATCTTAATTTATTTTGTGTGTCTTTTAGCAATATATGTCCTAAGGTAGTTGCCTCTTGCTTTACCTCATTTCAGTTTACAAAAGAGCATATAGGAACAGTCTAATTTTGTTTTTTGTTTGGGGGATTTGGAGGTTATTTTTGTATATTTATTTGGCTGTGTCAGGTCTTAGTTACTGTATCCAAGATCTTCGTTATGGCATGCAGGGTCCTTCACTGTGCCGTACTGGCTTTCTCTACTTACAGCACTCAGGGGCTTCTCTCCAGTTTGGGCCCACAGGCTTATTTGCCCCAAGGCATGTGGGATCATAATTCCCCGACCAGGGTTAGAACCCACATCCCCAGCATTGGAAGATGGATTCTTATCCACTGGACCACTAGGGAAGTTTCAGGAACACTCCAGCTTTGGATAGAAGGGAAATTGTTACAGATCGGTTGTTCTTAACTGGGGGCAATTCTCCAAGAGGACACTTGGTAATATCTGGAGACGTTTATCGTTGTCACAGCTTGGGTGGAGAAGAGTTAAGATGGTCATCCAGTGGGTAGACAACTGGGATTCCAGGACACATCCTACAGTGAACAGGACAGCCCCCTACAGCAAAAAATATCAGAACCAAAATGGCAACAATACTACTGTTGAGATACCCTGTTAGAGACATAACAAGATTACTCCTAAATTGATAACTACTGAAACTAAGTATCTGATACATATGAGTCTGTGACTGTGCTAACATCTGTATATGTTTTAAGTTCCCTGTAATAAGACATGTTTTAAAATCCACAAAAGCACTCACATCCCAGGGCCTCAATCCTTTATCACTAGGCAGAGAATAAAAGCAGGCTGCGCTGTTAGGAAAACAGTGTTATAAGGAAAATGTTTCTTGGGACATCTCTGATGGTCCAGTGGTTAACAGGGCACAGGTTCAATCCCTTGTTGGGAACTAAGATCCCAAGTGATGTACAACATGTCCAAATGAAGAAAAAAGGAAATATTTCTTGTACTTGGCCCAAATTTGCATGCCAATCAAGGAAACTGAATTATGGGATTTAAGTCACTTATTTGGAGTTGCAAAGGATTCCAATCCTTTAACAACCTGACTATGCCCATATCACTATTCCCTAGGATTCCCTCTCCCAAAACTCCCTGTAGAGACAGTCCTTATTTAATGAGAGAACACTGACATTACTGAATATCTCTGTGACCAGCCCAGAGGAAACACAATACTTGGTCTAATCTTATAATCTCATTTCTATTTTCACAATTTACTAGTCCAGCCTCCTTTGCATCTGGGCATAGACATATGACCTAGTTTTGGTCAATAAGAGTCAAAGTTGCTCTTGGGAGTTTCTGGGAAATATTTCCCAAAATAAAATGAGAACCTCTCCCCCCCGCCCCCACAGGCAAGCCACTATAGACACCTTGCAGCTATGAGGGGGACAGCCAAGAGAATTGAAGGGATACCAACAAGATGCTTGGGCATCTTCTCAACCACCATTTGCTGAGGACATAGTATGTACATAAAATTATGCTGAAACTGAAGTAGAGCAAAAAGATAAACAATGTTCACCCCTCAAGTAGACTTCCAGGTACACATTTCCAGAAATACCAATAATAAAAAATATAAAAGCTTAAATACCCTAAAAATCTGTCCACGTAAGCCAAGGACAGTTTTTGGAGGAAGTGAGTCTCCCCAACCCTAGGAAACTGGCAAAGATTTTATGAAGAGAATGGTATCTGGATGAATTTTTAAGGCCTGGGTCTGAACAGACTGAGATAGTGAAGGTGTAAACAGGACAGAAGCCAAGGTCTTCTGGAATTGCCATGAAAGTCTGACACCACACAGGCTGATAAAAGGATGCCTTTATTCCATCACCGAAAGTAGACAGGTAAACTTGCTTGGATTCATAGGAACAAGTCAGTTACTCTTTTGCAAACAAGTTTATTTGGTCATTCATTAAATTTATTAGTGGTACCTAAATCTGTATTTGGGCTTCTCAGGTGATTTGTGGTAAAAATTCATCTGTCATGGCAAGACATGCAGATTAGATCCCCAGGACAGGAAAATCCCATAAAGAAGGAAATGGCGGGCTTCCCTGGTGGTCCAGTGGGTAAGGACACCGCCTTGCAGTGCAAGGGGCGCCAGTTCGATCCCTGGCCTGGGAAGATCCCATGTGCTGTGGAGCGGCTGGACCGATGTGTCCTACTACCGAGCCAGAGCTCTGGAGCACATGTGCCCAGAGCCGGTGCTCTGCGACAACAGAGGCCACCGTGATGGGAGGCCCACATGGGCCAAAGAACAAAGATGGATGAAAATGGACAAATGAAAGACAAATAGAAGTGGCCCGCCTGCTCCCCTCTCTCCCCACCCCACCCCCACCAAAATAAATACATCAATAAATCTTTGAAAAAAAAAAAAAAAAGAAGGAAATGGCAACCCACTCCAGTATTCTTGCCTGGGAAATCCCATGGACAGAGGAGCCTGAAAGGCTATAGTCCATGGGGTAACAAAAGAGTAAGACACCAATTAGCAACTAAACCAACAACAAAAAGATCTTTATCTATGAAATGATCTTTATAGAAATTATAATTATATATTTTTGTTTTTAATGACAAAAGACAAAATAAAAGAAAGGTGACACAAAAGGAAGCAGTTAGAAGATAATTTACAAGCATGAATTCTATGGAAATTTGAGTCTAATGATGGCAACACTGAAGTACAGGGAAGTTTGAAATTTTGGGGTGGTGTCTAAAGCAAGACAAAAATTAAATACTCATCATCCTAAGGTAGTGTTGCAAAACATAATAATAAAATAAAATAAAACAGAAACATGAACAAGTCAACTTTTCCTCTACTGCTCATATTCACTAAAGTCAGAATGTATATTTGGTCACCCTATATGTGCTAATATTTTTATATATTAACTTTTATTGCATGCCTGAGGTCACTTTCCTGCCCCACAACCTCCTCAAAGCAACTTTCATCTCTGTATTTCTGAGAGTGTAGATGATGGGGTTTAGCATGGGGGTCACCACCGTGTAGAACACGGCCACCAGCTTGTCCTCAGTGAAGGTGGAGGGAGGCCGCATGTAGAGAAAGATGGCAGGTCCAAAGAACAGCATGACCACCGTGATGTGAGAGGCACAGGTAGACAGGGCTTTGCGTCTTCCCTCTGCAGAATGGTTTCTCAAGTTGACAAGGATGACAATATAGGAGGACACCAAGAGGAGGAATGAGAAGATGGAGAATAACCCACTGTTGGCCAACACAATAACCCCCTCTACTGAGGTGTCAGTGCAGGCAAGCTTGAACAAGGGATGGAGGTCACAGAAGTAGTGGTCAATCACATTAGGACCACAGAAGGATAACTGAAGAGTGATAATGATTTGAACCATGGAGTGAAAAAAGCCCCCCAGCCAGGAACCAGCCACCAGACGGTGACACACAGGCCGGCTCATGATGGTTGTGTAATGAAGGGGCTTGCAGATGGCCACATAGCGGTCATAGGCCATTACTGTGAGCAGGAAGATTTCAGTAACTCCAAAGAAATGAAAAAAGAATATCTGAGCCACACATCCCTCCAAGGAGATGGTTTTAATCTTGGAAAGTAAGTCTGTGATGAATTTGGGGACAACAGTGGAGGAGTAACTGATCTCCACCAGGGACAGGTAGCTAAGGAAGAAGTACATGGGGGAATGAAGGCTCTTACTGACTTTGACTGTCAGGACAATGAGGCCATTGCCCACCACTGTGGCCAAGTACACAGGAAGAAACACCACGAAGCACACTCTCTGGACCTCTGGATCCTGGAAAAGACCAGTGATAATCAACTCAGTCACATTATTGGTCCTCGCCATGGAATTGATTCATCTGTACTGGACACGAGACAATCAGAAGTCTGCAATAAAATAAACACTGATTATAGCAAATTCACCTCATTTACAGAAAGTTGGACACGGTAAAGAAAACAATTCATGTGGGTCACCAGCTAATATTTATATATTAACTTTTATTGCATGCCTGAGGTCACTTTCCTGCCCCACAACCTCCTCAAAGCAACTTTCATCTCTGTATTTCTGAGAGTGTAGATGATGGGGTTTAGCATGGGGGTCACCACCGTGTAGAACACGGCCACCAGCTTGTCCTCAGTGAAGGTGGAGGGAGGCCGCATGTAGAGAAAGATGGCAGGTCCAAAGAACAGCATGACCACCGTGATGTGAGAGGCACAGGTAGACAGGGCTTTGCGTCTTCCCTCTGCAGAATGGTTTCTCAAGTTGACAAGGATGACAATATAGGAGGACACCAAGAGGAGGAATGAGAAGATGGAGAATAACCCACTGTTGGCCAACACAATAACCCCCTCTACTGAGGTGTCAGTGCAGGCAAGCTTGAACAAGGGATGGAGGTCACAGAAGTAGTGGTCAATCACATTAGGACCACAGAAGGATAACTGAAGAGTGATAATGATTTGAACCATGGAGTGAAAAAAGCCCCCCAGCCAGGAACCAGCCACCAGACGGTGACACACAGGCCGGCTCGTGATGGTTGTGTAATGAAGGGGCTTGCAGATGGCCACATAGCGGTCATAGGCCATTACTGTGAGCAGGAAGATTTCAGTAACTCCAAAGAAATGAAAAAAGAATATCTGAGCCACACATCCCTCCAAGGAGATGGTTTTAATCTTGGAAAGTAAGTCTGTGATGAATTTGGGGACAACAGTGGAGGAGTAACTGATCTCCACCAGGGACAGGTAGCTAAGGAAGAAGTACATGGGGGAATGAAGGCTCTTACTGACTTTGACTGTCAGGACAATGAGGCCATTGCCCACCACTGTGGCCAAGTACACAGGAAGAAACACCACGAAGCACACTCTCTGGACCTCTGGATCCTGGAAAAGACCAGTGATAATCAACTCAGTCACATTATTGGTCCTCGCCATGGAATTGATTCATCTGTACTGGACACGAGACAATCAGAAGTCTGCAATAAAATAAACACTGATTATAGCAAATTCACCTCATTTACAGAAAGTTGGACACGGTAAATCAGTTTATAATACAAACATCATAAACTCATTTGCTTTGCCAATATGTACTCATTCAGTATTAAATATGACCACCTGACAACAGTTTATATATTTGAAAATAAGGGCTCAGAGAAATGGTTATTCACCCTAAATCACACAGAAAATTGCAAATGCTAAGACTCAGAACCAGGCTGAATTCACAGGGTGTCTTCTAATCCATCACAAGATAACCTGAACTGGAGGAGTCATGCAAGTTCAGCTCTTATGTTTTTACCATCTGTGTTGCATTTTGATAGCTCTCTCTTATTGGGAAATCCCCATGATAGATTACTACCTAAATTCCTTCTATCCTTAATTTATTCTTCAGGGAATCATCTTTCCATTGATAATCTTTCCCTTTTCAAATGGTCCTCTGTGTTGTTTTCTTCACTCCATTCCAGGCCTTGACTCATTCAACACAGAGTCCTTCACCAAACTTGCAACTTCAATATTTGTGTTTATATGACAGATGCTCAAACACTCTGGAGAGAATTCTTCCTCCTAGTTTGTCTCAATCACTTCACTATTACTTTCATGCTTCTTACTCCCCTGTTCAAACTATGTACAGGTCCTAAACTCACAAGCTTGTCTTCTGAGACCACTGTTGTGGCTGACCAGCCTACTTGTCTTGATTCCAGTTTGGTAGCCAGCAGCAAAGTATATGATAACAGGATGATTTCTCTGTGAGTTATGTCCCTGAACAAATAGTTACTGAGCACCTTTTATATACCTATACACCCTCAGAGTGGGCTTCTCAGTGGTGCAGTGGTAAAGAATCCACCTGCCAATGCAGGAGACCCAAGAGATGCAGAGTCAATCCCTGGATCAGGAACAGTAGGCATTGGCAACCAGCACCAATATTCATGCCCGGAAAATTCCATGGACAAAGGAGCCTGGTGGGTTGTGGTTCATGGGGTCACAAAAAGTAGGACACAACTGAGTGACTGAGCACACATACACACACACACTCTTGAGTATACAAAAGAAATATGAATCACAACACATACCTCAAGCTAGCAACATCATGTGATTCAAAACAATAATCTCTAGACTAAGGTGCTATATTAGACATTTTTTACCACAGAGGGTCCATGAGAAATAAGGAAGAAACAATATGAAGACCTTGATTCTCTGTTATACATTTTACCTATGGTTTTTCCCCTTTTATCTCTGATTTCATACTGAAATCTTCAAAAAAATAGTTTTCGAGAAGTAAAATTGCACCTGAAAAACAAGGACCAGAGCCAACAGAGAAAGCAAAAGTCAGTGATATAGATGCATGGAAACAAAGCCATACAGGTGAGAATTCCTCACATCAGGATTTATGTTGCAGTTTGAATTTTCCTGAGAGCACATTACAAGTGTTCTCACACAAAGAGTAGCTACATGAGGAGATGAATATGTTAATTGACTTAACTGTAGTCATCATGTCATTATATATTTGAACGTAAAAATATCATGTTATAAATATTAAATATATACAATTTTATTTTGAAAATTTTAAGCTTATGTCAAGTCACCAAACTTGAAAAAAACAAGAGACTAGTATACCAAAGAAAGAAAAATAGTAGAGAAAAAGATCAGGACAGAAAGTACCCTTGATCCTTGACTTTTCCATTCTTGATTCAATCTCTGTGTACTTGGATACCAGAGAATGCCCCTTATTCGTCAAATAAGTTCTCTTTGCTTAAGCTAGTTTAATGGATTTCTGTTTTTTGCAAGTGAAACTTCCTAATACATAAACCTAGGAAAGTAATAAATAAGTAAATAAATACATACATAAATTTGAATATTGTTAACACAATAAAAAAGCTTAAAATACAATTACTAGTTAAAAACACAACTCAAAAATATTCCTTATATGATAGTCAAGAAAAAAAATTAAATACTTTAAAATCTAACACAATTATGCGGGGATCCTCTCTGTCTCCTACAAGATCTCTCTGCTCATTCCCACCATAGAACCCTTTTCTCCAGAAATGCCCTCTCATCCCTTTCAATCTTACCCACCTTGTAACCGCAATTCCAATCTCGTGTGCTCAGTGAATCTTGTGATAAATGTGTGTGTGTGCACATGTTTGAGCTCAGTCACTCAGTTGTGTCCAACTCTTTGCAACTCATGGACTATATGTAGCCTGCCAGGCTCCTCTGTCTGTTAAATATTCCCTTTCATAAGAAATCCAATGTATATTGATTCCCTAATACAAATATTTCTTGTATGAGTATGAACTCAGTGTTTTTTGATTCACTAAAGAAACTAAGACAAACTAGAGAAACTAAGAACTGTACTCTAGGGCCAACCTAAAAGCTCACTCAGAGATAAGGGAGGAGTCAAGGAGGGTCCAGTTTTTCCAGTTGCCATCCCTAGTAGAAGGAATAACTGATAACTTTGAAAACTACATTTTCGTTTTCTGTCATCTCTGCCTTTCAGTATTTATTCCTCTCTCTGCTACCCACTCCTCAGCCACGTCTACCATCTCTCCCACTGAGCAGTTAGACATACCTCCTCTTTCCACACAAGGCTGCCTCACTTAGAAGAATGAGGGGCTAAAAGCATATAAAAGCCCAAATCAGCCTTTGAATATGTAGACTCTACATCAAGTAGTCTGCTGGGCTCTGGACCAGAGATAGAATGAAGACAATGGTCAGAGAAAATAGTACACATCTTCATGTGACAATGTGACTGATGCCGACTGAAGCAATGGAAACTCAGTCACAGTCACAGGCTCCCACTTCATACAGTACCTCACAGAATCTCAAAATTGTAAAGGACTTTAGATTCATCAAATTTATGTTTTGTCTAATTTACCACAATAAAATAAATAAAAAGAATTCATTACCCCACCAAAAAAACCTGTCAAACCCAAACAGTTCATTTAACGAATGAACACTGAGCCTCTAAGAAAGGAACTAACTTGCCCAATATCCTATACCTGTTTAGAGATTCTACACTTCCAGTCATATCATCTACCTTTAAGTCCAAATATCTGATGTGGTTAGTTCTGCCTTAGAGCAAAGACTTGAGTCAGATGGATATCAAATGCACTTGAGTGCCTCCAATTCAACATGAAGTTAGCCACTTTGCTAGAATCAATCCTTACTTGAGATCATCTGGTTTGGAGAAACTAGAATAGGATGGAGAATCGAAATCCCCCCTGGGAAACCTAAACCCTGATAAGAAAGGTACCTTAGGTAACATTAGCAGCTCAGCCAACTTTTCACTCAAGTTCTCCTGAAACAAAACTCAGGTCACACTCAGCTCAGTCACTCAGACTAGAGCTGAAAACATTTAGGGACCTTTTGCATAAGGACTGGGTGGTGGCTGTTACTAAAACTCAAGGGTCAAACATTGCCCTGAAGAAAAACAGCAAGGTCCCTGGGAGCTTTTAAAACACAAACCAGATGATGTCATAGATGAATCACCCAAATAAAAGGAAAATTCAGGGGATCTGTATCCAAGCTGATTTTTAACATCTAGGACATAAGTCCCACAGAAAGCAGCAAACTCAGAGATTTTAAGACCTTGGTTTTCATGAAAAAAAACCTACCTGCCCAATGAAACTCCAATGATTGTAATTATTTCCTGGAATAAGATCCTTTAAATAAATTAAGCTACACACTCTAGTCAAGGGAATTTCCCCATGGAATTTCTTTTCTCTCAGGCAAAACTTTGTTAATTAATCCTGACTTAGGAAACATTCAAAATCTTTTCAATTAGCTTAGGGAAATGTCCATAAAGCTTGTACACAATAGCAAGAGAGTAAGAGAAAAAAAGTTGAAGTACGACATCATGGGAATATTTTTCCAGATTGAATTGCTGAAAATGAAAAGGAGAATTGAATAGAGAACAACAAAGACTCAACAGGGAACCAGGACAGCTGGGCACTAGCTCTAATTCAGTAACTGACCAACTTCTATCTTAACCAGGTTGCTTCTCTAGCTTTCTCCTTCAATATCTCATTCTCCCTTATTTCCACTTTTAAATAAAATGACAGAATTGGGCTAAACTATCACCATTCTACTTCCCCATACTAACATTTCCGTATAAGCCCCTTAGACTTCCTGTGCCTCCACCTCTCCCAATAATGACTGATGATAATGAAATACTGTCACTATCATTATTAATATTAGACCATAAAAAGGGCTGAGCACTGAAGAATTGATGCTTTCAAACTGTGGTGCTGGAGAAGACTCTTGAAAGTCCCTTGGACAGCAAGGAGATCAAATCAGTCAATCCTAAAGGATAGCAACCCTGAATATTCATTGGAAGGACTGCTACTGAAGCTGAAGCTCCAATACTTTGACCACTTGATGCAAAGAGCTGACTCACTGGAAAAGACCCTGATGCTGGGAAAGGTTGAGAGCAATAGGAAACAAGGGTGACAGAGGATGAGACAGATGATTGGATGGCCTCATTGACTCAATGGACATGAGATCGAACAAACTCTGGGAGACAGTGAAGGACAGGGAAGCCTGGCATGCTACAGTTTATGGGATCACAAAGAATCGGACATGATTTAGCTACTGAACAACCATAATGAAATATAGTAAGAATTTCCTCAGAACAAGATGCCATTCATCCATCCATTCATTCATGTATTTATTCAATAAATAGTATTGTGTCCTTTAATGTGACAAGCACTGTATTGGATGACAAAGATTTGGCAGTGAGCAAAGAAAGTGCTTAACTCAAGGCAGTTACATCTGTCATATTCCCATCAAGGGGAAGTGGGAGATATGAGGAAACTGTTTAGGTGAATATCACAATAATCCAGCCAATAAATGTTTGTCTTTGCCTGGATGGTAGTACTGAAGGTTTTAGGAAGAGGTCAGATT
The DNA here is from genome assembly GCA_022376925.1 of Tragulus kanchil. NCBI lineage: Eukaryota > Metazoa > Chordata > Mammalia > Artiodactyla > Tragulidae > Tragulus > Tragulus kanchil. Next base: position 44,929,299 of record JAIOJX010000006.1, read on the forward strand.
CTGGATATCTTGAATGTAGAACAAATAAGATTCATTAAGGTTTTGATGAGAAGAGAGAGAATTCAAGGATACCTGCAAGGTAGATATGAGCCAGGAAAATGGAGTTACCATTATTAAGACTAGAGTTACTGTAGGAAATGCATGGGAACATATTCAGAGTGTGGATCTGGAATGTAAGTAGTCAGAGCAGAGAAGAAAGAGCCCAGAATGGCAGTTAGAGAAAGCAGCACCTAGAAGGAGAACAAAGGAAAGAAAAAGCTAGTGAAAAGAGACAAAGAAAAAAAAATCCACAGTTTGGAATAAAAACCTTCAGTGGGAAAAAACTTCTCTCTACCCAATGCTGCTGACAACCACAAATCTGTTTTCAGTTATTTGGTTGGTTGGTTTGTTCATTGATTGGTTTTTAGATGCCACATATAAGTGAGATCGTATGATATTTATCACTCTCTGTCTGATTTATTTCATTTAGCGTAACACCCTCTAGGTCTAGCCACATTATTACAAATGCCAAGATTTCCTTCTTTTTATGGCTGAATATCCCATTGTATACATCTACCACATTTTCTTTATCCATTCATCCACCAACAGACACTTAAGTCACCTCTGTGTCTTAGTTCATGTGAATAATGCTGCAATGAATATTGGGGTGTATATATATATTTTTGAGTTAGTGTTTGGTTTCCTTCAGATAAATACCCACAAATGAAATAGCTTGATCATGTTTAATTTTTAATTTTTTGAGTAACTTCTATACTGTTTTCTACAGTGGCAATAAAAATTTATCACCAACAGTGTAAAGGGGCTCACTTCTATCCACATCCTTACTGACATGTGTGTTCATTTTTTTATCAGGTTTGTTTTTTTTTGTTTTTTTTGGTTTTTTTTTGATAAAAGGTGTGAGGTAATGTCTTGGAGGCTCTGATTTGCATTTCAATCACTGATGCTGAGCATCCTTTCATATACCTAGTGGCCATTTGTATGTGTTCTTTAGAGGGAAAAAGTCTAATTAGATCACCTGTCTATTTTTAATCTAATTGGGGGTTCACTATAGAATTGTATGAATTCTTTGCATATTTTGGAATTAACATCTTATCAGATATATGATCTTCAAACATTTTCTCTCATTTGGTGAGTTACCTTTCATTTTGTTTATGGTTTCTTTGATGTGCAGAGGTTTTAGTTTGAAATCCATTTTGAGTTCATTTTGTGTATGGATGTACAGGTTTCACAGGTGGTCCTAGTGATAAAGAATCTGCCTGTCAATGCATGAGATGGAAGGGGATGGAGAAAGAAAGAAGCAGTAGGACAAGAAAAAAAAATGGCAGTTAGAGAAAGCAGCACCTAGAAGGAGAACAAAGGAAAGAAAAGCGAGTGAAAAGAGACAAAGAACACAAAATCCACAGTTTGGAATAAAAACCTTCAGTGGGAAAAAACTTCTCTCTACCCAATGCTGCTGACAACCACAAATCTGTTTTCAGTTATTTGGTTGGTTGGTTTGTTCATTGATTGGTTTTTAGATGCCACATATAAGTGAGATCGTATGATATTTATCACTCTCTGTCTGATTTATTTCATTTAGCGTAACACCCTCTAGGTCTAGCCACATTATTACAAATGCCAAGATTTCCTTCTTTTTATGGCTGAATATCCCATTGTATACATCTACCACATTTTCTTTATCCATTCATCCACCAACAGACACTTAAGTCACCTCTGTGTCTTAGTTCATGTGAATAATGCTGCAATGAATATTGGGGTGTATATATATATTTTTGAGTTAGTGTTTGGTTTCCTTCAGATAAATACCCACAAATGAAATAGCTTGATCATGTTTAATTTTTAATTTTTTGAGTAACTTCTATACTGTTTTCTACAGTGGCAATAAAAATTTATCACCAACAGTGTAAAGGGGCTCACTTCTATCCACATCCTTACTGACATGTGTGTTCATTTTTTTATCAGGTTTGTTTTTTTTGGTTTTTTTTGGTTTTTTTTTGATAAAAGGTGTGAGGTAATGTCTTGGAGGCTCTGATTTGCATTTCAATCACTGATGCTGAGCATCCTTTCATATACCTAGTGGCCATTTGTATGTGTTCTTTAGAGGGAAAAAGTCTAATTAGATCACCTGTCTATTTTTAATCTAATTGGGGGTTCACTATAGAATTGTATGAATTCTTTGCATATTTTGGAATTAACATCTTATCAGATATATGATCTTCAAACATTTTCTCTCATTTGGTGAGTTACCTTTTTATTTTGTTTATGGTTTCTTTGATGTGCAGAGGTTTTTAGTTTGAAATCCATTTTGAGTTCATTTTTGTGTATGGATGTACAGGTTTCACAGGTGGTCCTAGTGATAAAGAATCTGCCTGTCAATGCATGAGATGGAAGAGATGCAGGTTCGATCCCTGAGTCAGGGAGGCCCCCTGGAGGAGGAAATGGAAACCCACTCCAGTATTCTTGCCTGGAGAACCCCATGGACAGAGAAACCTCACAGGTTACAGTCCATGGGGTCACAAAGATTTGGACACAACTAAGAGTCTGAACACTATGGTGTAAGAGTCATCTAGCTCCTTAAGTGTTAGGCATAATCCACCAATAAAGTGACCTGGTCTTGGACTTTTGTGTGGTTGGGGAAATTCTTGATCACAAATTTATCCTTCTGACTAGTAATCTGTCTGTTCAGGTCTCCTGTTTCTTCCTGATTCAGTCTGCTACGTTGTATATTTCTTAGAGTTTATTCATTTCTTCTAGATTATCTAACTTGTTAACATATAATTGTTTATAGTAGTTTATAATGATCCTTTGTATTTCTGTGGTATCAGTTAATACCAGAGAATGTGGTAATGAGGTGATGTTTCCTCTTTCATTTCTTCTTTTATTTATTTCTTTTTCTTGGTGAATCTAAGATTTATTTATTTATTTATTTATTTTGGGCGGGGGTCGGGTTGGGGAGGAAGGGGAGCGGGCGGGCCACTTCTATTGGTCTTTCATTTCTCTATTTTCATCCATCTTTGTTCTGTGGCTCCTGTGGGCCTCCCATCGCGGTGGCATCTGTCGTTGCAGAGCGCCGGCTCTGGGCGCATGCTCGGTGATTGCACACATCGGTCCAGCCGCTCCGCGGCACATGGGATCTTCCCAGGCCAGGGATCGAACCGGCGCCCCTTGCACTGCAAGGCGGTGTCCTTACCCACTGGACCACCAGGGGAAGCCCTCTTGGTGAATCTAGCTAAAGAATTTTCAATTTTGTTTATCTTTTGAGACAAGAAACAACTCTTAATTTCATTGACCTTTTCTAGTCTGCTCTTAGTCTCTCTTCACTTATTTTGCTCACTCTTATTTCATTCCTTATACTAATTCTGGGTTTCATTTATTCTTCTTGTTCTAGTTTCTTTTTTTTTTTTTTCCTACTTAAATTATGGGTTTATTTTAACAGGTGATTCACATTCACCAAGGCTGCTTTGTATATATTTTTTTTTAACCTTTATTTTACTTTTAACTTTTACAGAGTTTTGTTGTTTACAGATATGTATGTTCTCAGATTAGTCATATGTATATCCCCCCCTTCCCTCTCCTCCCGACCATCACACAGCACCCCTGAAGGATCCCCTTTTCTCACAGAGCAATGACTAGAGCTGTTTTCTTCACTTACGATAGTACAGGCCTTCATGCTACTTCCTTTACGCCTCTCACCCACTATTCCTTCCCCACAATGTCCATATGTCCACTGTCCATGTCTGTCTTTCTGTCGCTTCACTGCATGTGCCATCATCACCATCCTACTAGATTCCATATATATGTGTTAATATACTGTATTTGTCCTTCTCTTTCTGACTGACTTCACTTTTGATGATACGTTCTAGATCCAGCCACCTCATTAGGGTTGATTCTTCTGCATTTCTCTTTACAGCTGTGTAGTATTCCATTGTATATATTGTCCTAGTTTCTTTAGGTGTAAGATTAGGTGGTTTTTTTGAGACCTTTCTTATTTCTTGATGTAGGCATTGAACCTCCCTCTTAGAATTCCTTTGGTTACATCCCATGGGTTTTGAGTTTTTTTTATTACAAAGGAAATTAAATACATGTGTAATAGCATGCCTCAGACAATATGCCGATCCTTACATCCATTCTTGCATTCTCTTTTAGGAAGATACAATAAAACCTTGATTTTTTAACAGAACACAATTTCACACAGAATAAAAGATTATGCATTCTAGCCTCCCTTGTAATTAAGGATGACCATATTACGTATTTCCATTGAATAAGATAAAAGAAAAAGTGTTTGATGGAACTTTTGAAACCCCTCCTAAATGAAAAGGTATCGGCATCTCCTTCCCTATTTCCTTTCTTGGTCTCCTAAAATACAGACGCCAAAATAGAGACGTACTATCTAATATGGCATCCACAGGCCACATGGAGATTTTTCAAATGAACTTGTCGAAACAAAATAAAATTTAAAACTCAGTTCTTTGGTCTCATTAACCACATCTCTACAGCTCAACAGCTCCTACTGTATTGGACCTCTCAGATATGGAACATCATCCTCTTAACATATGTTCTGCTAGATAGCCCTGATAAGCCATATTAGAAGCTCTTTAAGGTCCTGAGATTGAATCTACATACTGAAGATGATTGACTGAATTCCTGATAATATTGTTGAAACTCCCAGCCATGTTGGGCTTTTACTTCTATCCTACTGTAATTCTATCTTATTGAGTTGCCTCTTTTCTATCATATACAATCAAACCTACACCTAAAATATATAGAAATAAATAGGAAAGAATACAAAATTATATATGCAGAGTAGTTTGCAATCGTCTACCAATTTGTTCTTAATAAACATATCTTCTATTTTTGTCTGAGCTGTGTATATTCCATTGTATATATTGTCCTAGTTATTTTTAAACTGTATTTGTCCTTCTCTTTCTGACTGACTTCACTTTTGATGATACGTTCTAGATCCAGCCACCTCATTAGGGTTGATTCTTCTGCATTTCTCTTTACAGCTGTGTAGTATTCCATTGTATATATTGTCCTAGTTTCTTTAGGTGTAAGATTAGGTGGTTTTTTTGAGACCTTTCTTATTTCTTGATGTAGGCATTGAACCTCCCTCTTAGAATTCCTTTGGTTACATCCCATGGGTTTTGAGTTTTTTTTATTACAAAGGAAATTAAATACATGTGTAATAGCATGCCTCAGACAATATGCCGATCCTTACATCCATTCTTGCATTCTCTTTTAGGAAGATACAATAAAACCTTGATTTTTTAACAGAACACAATTTCACACAGAATAAAAGATTATGCATTCTAGCCTCCCTTGTAATTAAGGATGACCATATTACGTATTTCCATTGAATAAGATAAAAGAAAAAGTGTTTGATGGAACTTTTGAAACCCCTCCTAAATGAAAAGGTATCGGCATCTCCTTCCCTATTTCCTTTTTTGGTCTCCTAAAATACAGATGAAAAACTAGAGCTGTACTATCTAATATGGCATCCACAGGCCACATGGAGATTTTTCAAATGAACTTGTCGAAACAAAATAAAATTTAAAACTCAGTTCTTTGGTCTCATTAACCACATCTCTACAGCTCAACAGCTCCTACTGTATTGGACCTCTCAGATATGGAACATCATCCTCTTAACATATGTTCTGCTAGATAGCCCTGATAAGCCATATTAGAAGCTCTTTAAGGTCCTGAGATTGAATCTACATACTGAAGATGATTGACTGAATTCCTGATAATATTGTTGAAACTCCCAGCCATGTTGGGCTTTTACTTCTATCCTACTGTAATTCTATCTTATTGAGTTGCCTCTTTTCTATCATATACAATCAAACCTACACCTAAAATATATAGAAATAAATAGGAAAGAATACAAAATTATATATGCAGAGTAGTTTGCAATCGTCTACCAATTTGTTCTTAATAAACATATCTTCTATTTTTTGTCTGAAAAAATACATTTGAGGATTTTTTTTTTCTGGATGTTGCAGCAGAATCAATAATTGAGAACTAACTATATGGTCTCCAATACTAAGTGGTATAATTAGGGTGTTTCTATTTCTGTCAATTGAGTAAGCATTTTCTAAATGTCCCAACAATATCTGGCACTTCACAGTTGAAAAGCTGCTTTTCTTTGTCTCCTGTGTTTTTTCCAATTAGACCAAAACAAAGTTAGTAATTGGCCCTCAACAGACACCCTCAGTCGATGAGTCCCTTAGAAAACTGACAATCCAATTAATGTAGGTATTATTTGTACATAAGTATCCAATGACTCAGAGTGTATTGATGATGTTCTTTTTGTAGCTCTCAATAAGGAAACCAAAGATGTACATGAATAAGAGGCTTCTTCCACATCCTGCATCCTAAAGTTCTAGCCTGCTACAGTACAACCAAGGCATCAGGAGAAAGAGAGTGTAGCCCCACTAACTTTAGTTCTGAACCAAATGTTTTAAAATATACATTAACAGAATATAAATGCATTCAGCATAAAAGATAATGAGGCCATGTGATAGTCAATATCTATTTAACACATATTTATTGAAACCTCTAATGTGACAACTACTATGCTAGACACTCAAAAGTGATTAAGTAACAGAGAACATTTAACCCAAATAAGCTGCAAAACAGAAGGATTTAACAGCTGCCAAATGCCTAAAACTTTTCTAGGATGAAATCAAAGACAGTTTAAGTAGATTCCCAAGACAGAGGTCCAATTTACAAATAGTCAGGTAGTCATCAGACAAATAAAATGAATGATGAGCACTAAGTATGATGATAATGATGATGATAGCTAATATTTACTCAGTCTATAGTATGAATCTATACTATGTTCTTTCCTAAAAATATATTGTACATTGGGGATTTCCCTGGTGGTTCAGTGGTTAAGAATCCAATGCAGGGGACACAGGTTCTATCCCTGGTTAGGGAAGATTCAACATGCTGTGGAGTAATGAAGTCCTTACTCTACAACTACTGAAGCCTGAATACTCTAAAGTCCATGCTCTGCAACAAGAGAACTCACCACAATGAGGAGCCCAAGAATCACAACTAGAGAAAGCCTCGGTGCAGCAACAAAGACCCAGTACAGCCATAAATAAATACATAAATAAATAGGGAAAGAGGGGATGTATGAATAATTATGGCTGGTTTGCACTGTTGTATGGCAGAAACCAACATAACATTGTTAACTTTTTTAATCTTCAAATTTTTAAAATGGGGAAAAATATAAATAAATAAATTTCTTTTTAAAATTAATGTCTATTAACTATTCTAATATTCTGAATGCTTATGAAGTTCATACTATTGCTAATCTTTATATTTATGAAAACCAGATGTTGAATGAAGTTAGTACTTGCATTGTGAGTTGTGGGAGAGAGACAGTTGGTGGGAGGAATTCAGAATGGGGAGACACATGTGGCTGACTCATGTTAATGTATAGCAAAAACCATCACAATATTGTAATTATCGTCCAATTAAAATAAATTAATTTTAAAAATGAATAAAGAATAAAAAATTATATAAATAGTAAATGTATACACCTGTTACTTAAAACTATTGTTGTTTATTGGGGCAAAGGTCTGGAGGGGTGGGATGGGGGGATCTGGGTGGGTGGGGACCATGGATATGCATATGACTGATCTGGGAACATACATGTATATGAACAACAAAACTCTGTAAAACCTTTAAAATAAAGAATAATAAAAAAAAAAAAAAACTATTGTTGTTTAGTCACTAAGCTCTGTCCAACTCAGGACCCATGGACTGTAGTGCTCAAGCTCTTCATGTGATTTCTAAGGCAAGAATACTGGAGTGGGTTGCCATTTCCTTCTCCAGAGGATCTTCCTGACCCAAGGACTGAACCCATGTCTCCTGCATTGGCAGTTGGATCCTTTACCCTTGAGCCACCAGGGAAGCCCACTTAAAACTATTAAATAAATATAAAAGAAAGCATATAAAGATTCTTTTTTAAAAAAATCTGTAAAAAAAAAAAAAAAAAACAACTCTGTAAAATGTGACCTAGAAAGGATCGCCCATGGGCTTTATTCAACAAGCATTAGCAAAGAGCCAGCTAACTGCGTGATACTTAGGTTGCAAAGAAGGATAGTGGATAGCCCTGCCCTTGAGAACTTACAGTCTATCCAGGGGAAAAAATGTATAAAATAATACCTCCAAAGTGATAAGGACACTGACAAAATTATGTAAAAATAACCATGGATAGAAGACCCAAGTTCTACCCAAGGAGAAGCAAGGTCAGAGAAGAACCCATAAGGAAAGTGATTTTAACTTAAATCTTAATGGATGTGTAGGAGTTTGCCATGTGGAAAAATGTGGTAAAGTCATTCCAGGAAGAAGCGGTATTTCCTCAGGGATTATTAACAGTCATCCATGTCAATGATTAGCAAGGTAAACAAACAAGTGGGTAAGATTTCCTGGTGCCTTTAATACCACTATTCACCTGTGTGCTTAACCAGCATCTGAGGAGAAAGGGAAAAGCCCACAGGCCTATAGCATAACATGATGCTCCATCCCTCTGCAAGGAAGCTGCCTGAATCAGTTCCCCTGATCTCCACGGAGAGCTGGAAGGATGGAGGGTAAATGCTTGAAGTTCATGCTATTCCAAAGTAAATAGAAGTAAATTTTATTATATCCTTTATATACTCACAATGACAAGAATCAGTTGGGTGAAAGGAATTTCTGAGAGATGAACCAATAATGTAGACATAAACCATCACATCCTCCCTCACCAAGAAACACTAATAGGCAAGACAAGAAATGACTTCACTGATCAGTTAGAATGAAGGACAGAGTGTGGAGGAGAAACATACTTGGACATTATTTCCCTCTCCTTCATTCTTCAACCCAGTCTTCAGAATTTTTTTGATCCTGTATTGATTTACATCTATATAAGGCTAAAAATTATCTTTTTTGTTAAAATGTTTGTTTCAATCTTTCCCAACTGGCAGCTAAAATCTATGCCATTTTCTATCTTCTTTAAAATGTTGGATGCTGGACATTATGGGAAGAGATTTAAGGACTGTTGTTTGTGTAAACATGTCACAAGAACTGAAACTGCTCCAGGGTCTTTTCTAGTGCTTGTGTTTAACAGGTCTGTGGTAAGAGATGCTTAAACAAGCAGAAGAATATAAAAATCCCTGGATGCAATTTTCAAAGATACAATTGTTCATGCTGGAAGAGTAGATCAGATTGGCCCTCCTCCACAAATATCCCATGATAATCCCTCTGGTTTCCTTTTTTTTTTTTTTTAAAGATTTATTTATTTATTTTGGGCAGGGGTCGGGTTGGGGAGGGAGGGGAGCAGGCAGGCCACTTCTATTGGTCTTTCATTTCTCTATGTTCATCTGTCTTTGTTCTTTGGCTCCCATGGGCCTCCCATCGCGGTGGCGTCTGTCGTTGCAGAGCGCCGGCTCTCGGCACATGTGCTCCAGAGCTCCGGCTCGGTAATTGGACACATCGGTCCAGCCGCTCCATGGTACGTGGGATCTTCCCAGGCCAGGGCTCGAACCGGCCCCCCTTGCACTGCAAGGCGGTGTCCTTACCCACTGGACCACCAGGGGAAGCCCTCTGGTTTCCTTTTTAATGAAATCTAGGTTTTCATCATTAAGGAGGTTAAACAAAGAAGGGAGCATGAAGAAGAAATTAATAAAAGGGGGAAAGAAGGAAAGTGTGATGGAGGGAAGGAAGGAAAGGAGGAAGAAATGAAAGGAAGGGAGTGACAGAATCACTTTAACAAGCACAAAATATTTGTCCAAGTGTTCCTCCTTGCATTGCCAAAGTAAATAGAAGTAAATTTTATTATATCCTTTATATACTCACAATGACAAGAATCAGTTGGGTGAAAGGAATTTCTGAGAGATGAACCAATAATGTAGACATAAACCATCACATCCTCCTCACCAAGAAACACTAATAGGCAAGACAAGAAATGACTTCACTGATCAGTTAGAATGAAGGACAGAGTGTGGAGGAGAAACATACTTGGACATTATTTCCCTCTCCTTCATTCTTCAACCCAGTCTTCAGAATTTTTTTGATCCTGTATTGATTTACATCTATATAAGGCTAAAAATTATCTTTTTTGTTAAAATGTTTGTTTCAATCTTTCCCAACTGGCAGCTAAAATCTATGCCATTTTCTATCTTCTTTAAAATGTTGGATGCTGGACATTATGGGAAGAGATTTAAGGACTGTTGTTTGTGTAAACATGTCACAAGAACTGAAACTGCTCCAGGGTCTTTTCTAGTGCTTGTGTTTAACAGGTCTGTGGTAAGAGATGCTTAAACAAGCAGAAGAATATAAAAATCCCTGGATGCAATTTTCAAAGATACAATTGTTCATGCTGGAAGAGTAGATCAGATTGGCCCTCCTCCACAAATATCCCATGATAATCCCTCTGGTTTCCTTTTTTTTTTTTTTTAAAGATTTATTTATTTATTTTGGGCAGGGGTCGGGTTGGGGAGGGAGGGGAGCAGGCAGGCCACTTCTATTGGTCTTTCATTTCTCTATGTTCATCTGTCTTTGTTCTTTGGCTCCCATGGGCCTCCCATCGCGGTGGCGTCTGTCGTTGCAGAGCGCCGGCTCTCGGCACATGTGCTCCAGAGCTCCGGCTCGGTAATTGGACACATCGGTCCAGCCGCTCCATGGTACGTGGGATCTTCCCAGGCCAGGGCTCGAACCGGCCCCCCTTGCACTGCAAGGCGGTGTCCTTACCCACTGGACCACCAGGGGAAGCCCTCTGGTTTCCTTTTTAATGAAATCTAGGTTTTCATCATTAAGGAGGTTAAACAAAGAAGGGAGCATGAAGAAGAAATTAATAAAAGGGGGAAAGAAGGAAAGTGTGATGGAGGGAAGGAAGGAAAGGAGGAAGAAATGAAAGGAAGGGAGTGACAGAATCACTTTAACAAGCACAAAATATTTGTCCAAGTGTTCCTCCTTGCATTCGTACTTAGTTTGAGTCTCAGTTCAGTTTAGTTGCTCAGTAGTGTCTGACTCTTTGCGATTCCAAGGACCGCAGCACACCAGGCTTCCCTGTCCTTCACCATCTCCCAGAGTTTGCTCAAACTCGTGTCCATTGACTCAAACTCAGTGGAGTTTGAGTCTCAATGTTACCCAAGTCTGTGAAATTCCTGAGTATCACAAAACCAACCAAGTTCTGTAAGACTCAACAAGCCTATCTGACCACAGTTCTTGGAATGTGACACCAGGATTCCACCAGGACTTTGGCTACTGAGGAGAATCACAGTACAGGAATATTAAATTCTTAACATTTGTTTCTGCCATTTGTGCATGTCCTACTAAAATTAAAATCCATTTCAAGAACAAATCATGATCTGGCACACTTTTACAAATCCCTTTCCTATTTTCACTCCATCCCTGAGTTCTCCCTTTTGCCCCACAGTCTCCTCACGGCAGCTTTCACTTCTGCATTTCTGAGGGTGTAGATGATGGGGTTCAGCATGGGGGTCACCACCGTGTAGAACACGGCCACCAGCTTGTCCTCAGTGAAGGTGAAGGAGGGCCGCACGTAGAGGAAGATTGCAGGTCCAAAGAACAAAATGACCACCGTGATGTGAGAGACACAGGTAGACAGGGCTTTGCGTCTTCCCTCTGCTGAATGGTTCCTCAAGTTGACCAGAATGACAATGTAGGAGGAAACCAAGAGGAGAAAGGAGAAGACAGAGATTAAGCCACTGTTGACCAACACAATGACCCCTTCCACGAAGGTGTTAGTGCAGGCAATCTTGAACAAGGGATGGAGGTCGCAGAAGTAGTGGTCGATCACATTGGGACCACAGAAAGGCAATTGGATGGTGATAAGAATCTGAATTATAGAGTGAAAAAAGCCCCCAAGCCAGGAACCAGCCACTAGTATGTGACACAGTTGACGATTTATAATATTCATATAACGAAGAGGTTTGAAAATGGCCACGTAGCGGTCATAAGCCATCACCACAAGCAAGAAGATCTCAGTAACCCCAAGGAAGTGAGAAAAGAATATCTGAGCCAAACAGCATTTCAGAGAGATGGTTTTAATTTTGACAAGTAAGTCTGTGATGAATTTGGGGACAATAGTAGAGGAGTAACTGATCTCCACTAGGGACAGGTGGCTAAGGAAGAAGTACATAGGGGAATTAAGGCTTTTACTGACTTTAACCGTCAGAACAATGAGCCCATTTCCCATCACTGTGGCCAAGTACACAGAAAGAAACACCACAAAGCATGCTCTCTGTGCCTCTTGATCTTGGAAAAGACCGGTGATAATTAATTCGGTCACATTATTAGTACTCGCCATGAAATCCATTCCTGCAATAAAACAAACACTGATTGTAACTAATTTGCCTCATTTATAGCAAGTTAGCATAAACCACTTTACTTTTCAGACTTATCATGAACTCACTCATCTAGCCAATAGGTATTTATTCAGCATTAAGTGAGGTCAGTCTAACAACAATTTATATAAACAAAATTAAGGCTCAGAGAAATGGTTATTCACCCAGGATCACACAGAAAGTAGTGAATTCTGAAACTCAGACTTTCTGACAAGAATCCAAGGTTCTTTCTAACTCATTGTAAAATAGTCTGAATTTTGGCAGCCATTCAAGTTCTGCACCTATATTTTTACCGTCTTTGTTGCATTACCATTGTTCTATCTAATTGGGAACTCCCAGGACAGACGATTATCCTGGATCATTCTTCCCTTCATCTCTGCATCAAGGAATCATCTTTCCACTGGTAATCCTTCCTTTTCTGAAATGTTCTTTTCACTATATCTTCCAGTCTTCAACCTACTCAGATCAGAGTCCTTCACCAATCTTACAGCTTCGATACCTATGTTTATATAACAAATGCTCAAACACTCTAGGGAGAATTCCACCTACTAGTTTGTCTCCATCATGTCACTATTACTTTCATACCTCTTGCCCCACTGCTCAAACTATTGACAGATCCTAAACTCACAGAGCTTGTCCTCTGAGAGTGCTGTCATGGCTGACCAGCCTTGCTTATCCTGGTTCCAGGTTGGTGCATACATGCTAAGTCACTTCAGTCACGTCCAGCTCTTTGTGACCCCATGGACTGTAGGCTGCCAGATTCCTCTGTCCATGGGATTCTCCAGGCAGGAATACTGGAGTGGGTTTTCACAACCTCCTCCAGGGTATCTTTCCAATCCAGGAATAAAACCCACATCTTTTACATCTCCTGCATTAGTAGGCAGATTCTTTACCACTAGTGCCAGCTAGGGCTTCTCTGGCAGATCATATGGTAAAGAATCTACCTGCAATGCAGGAGACCAGGGTTTGAAGCCTGGGTGGGGAAAGATCCCCTGGAGAGGGAAATGGATACCCACCCCAGTATTCTTGCCTGGAAACTACTATGGACAGAGAGGACTGGCAGGCTATAGTTCATAGAGTCACAAAGAATCAGACAAGTTGGTAACCAGCAGTACAGTGTATGATAACAAGAGGAAAGATGATTTACTCCATGAGTTACTGTAGCAGATACTTACTAACACTCCTTACAGATCTATAAAACCTCAAACTAAACTAAAGAAGTACAGATTACGATATACACCTCACGCTAACGGGCCAATATGTAGGATAGGCCCAATACTGCCATGGCGGATATAGACTTTTAACTAAATCTGCAGCTCAGTTTGAGGAAGGCTTCTTGACAGCCATTCAAGTTCTGCACCTATATTTTACCGTCTTTGTTGCATTACCATTGTTCTATCTAATTGGGAACTCCCAGGACAGACGATTATCCTGGATCATTCTTCCCTTCATCTCTGCATCAAGGAATCATCTTTCCACTGGTAATCCTTCCTTTTCTGAAATGTTCTTTTCACTATATCTTCCAGTCTTCAACCTACTCAGATCAGAGTCCTTCACCAATCTTACAGCTTCGATACCTATGTTTATATAACAAATGCTCAAACACTCTAGGGAGAATTCCACCTACTAGTTTGTCTCCATCATGTCACTATTACTTTCATACCTCTTGCCCCACTGCTCAAACTATTGACAGATCCTAAACTCACAGAGCTTGTCCTCTGAGAGTGCTGTCATGGCTGACCAGCCTTGCTTATCCTGGTTCCAGGTTGGTGCATACATGCTAAGTCACTTCAGTCACGTCCAGCTCTTTGTGACCCCATGGACTGTAGGCTGCCAGATTCCTCTGTCCATGGGATTCTCCAGGCAGGAATACTGGAGTGGGTTTCACAACCTCCTCCAGGGTATCTTTCCAATCCAGGAATAAAACCCACATCTTTACATCTCTTGCATTAGTAGGCAGATTCTTTACCACTAGTGCCAGCTAGGGCTTCTCTGGCAGATCATATGGTAAAGAATCTACCTGCAATGCAGGAGACCAGGGTTTGAAGCCTGGGTGGGGAAAGATCCCCTGGAGAGGGAAATGGATACCCACCCCAGTATTCTTGCCTGGAAACTACTATGGACAGAGAGGACTGGCAGGCTATAGTTCATAGAGTCACAAAGAATCAGACAAGTTGGTAACCAGCAGTACAGTGTATGATAACAAGAGGAAAGATGATTTACTCCATGAGTTACTGTAGCAGATACTTACTAACACTCCTTACAGATCTATAAAACCTCAAACTAAACTAAAGAAGTACAGATTACGATATACACCTCACGCTAACGGGCCAATATGTAGGATAGGCCCAATACTGCCATGGCCGGATATAGACTTTTAACTAAATCTGCAGCTCAGTTTGAGGAAGGCTTCTTGACACCAAAGTATAAACCTCAATTTCTATCATCATCTTCTCTAATAGAAATGATAATGTCTTTCACATTCCCCTTATTCACTGGCCTTGTTTCTGAATTAGTTAAACATTTATAGAAGGAAAAAGATATATTAAGCTTCATCAAACTTCCAAATGATATTTGACAATCACTTTATATGAGAAAAAAACTGTGACAACCTAAATATCTATCAAAGCCACAGTAGAACTGTCTTGTCTACCCAAATAGCAGCTACAGTTATCTAATTTCTTGGGAGGAATTACTGCTATGGGACCAAAAAAGAAGAATGGCCCTTTGCAGGAGAAAAAGGGACCTGTCATTCATGGAAACAGAAATAAACTGTCTACCCAAGAAATAAATGTTTCCAGGACAATAGTTTTGGCAGAGAAGTTACACTGATACTCATGCCAAACACAAGCAACACTAATACATTCATCATAATGAAGTCCTTTTCCAGTAAGGACAGTGATGTGAATACCAACTACCCAGAATATTAAGACTATCTGGCATCATCTCAGGATTTTGGAAAATCAAGGAGCTAAACGGTTACAAAATAAGATTGTGCAGCTCCTCAAGAAGCATCTTTTAACTCATTCTCATTCAGGAGCTCAAGAAAGTATTTGAACAGAGATCAGATTTGAAGTTGAGGGCACTAAGCTATAGAATAAGAGTGTGATCTGGAAGATACTTTGATGACACAATCACTCTCCAAGATGCCCAGGCTTGTAGCTTTGATGTCATAGGTAATTCATGCCTCCCTTTCATTCCCAGGCCCAGTCACCACAACCCTTTATCTTTAAACCATCTCTCCTGTGCACTTTCTCTCTCATTTGCTCCCAACACCTTCATGCCCACTGTCAGCTGATGCCTAAGGTACCGAAGGCTCTTGATCTCTGCAGCCTCCTGCCCCATCCATCCTGTACACTGCAGCCAGAAAATTGTTTCCTAGACACTCTCCTTAAGGTACCGAAGCCTGATCTCACGCTAACGGGTCAATGTGTAGGATACCCCCAACAATGACATGGCCCGATATAGACTTTTAACTAAATCTGCAGCTCAGTTTGAGGAAGGCTTCTTGACACCAAAGTATAAACCTCAATTTCTATCATCATCTTCTCTAATAGAAATGATAATGTCTTTCACATTCCCCTTATTCACTGGCCTTGTTTCTGAATTAGTTAAACATTTATAGAAGGAAAAAGATATATTAAGCTTCATCAAACTTCCAAATGATATTTGACAATCACTTTATATGAGAAAAAAACTGTGACAACCTAAATATCTATCAAAGCCACAGTAGAACTGTCTTGTCTACCCAAATAGCAGCTACAGTTATCTAATTTCTTGGGAGGAATTACTGCTATGGGACCAAAAAAGAAGAATGGCCCTTTGCAGGAGAAAAAGGGACCTGTCATTCATGGAAACAGAAATAAACTGTCTACCCAAGAAATAAATGTTTCCAGGACAATAGTTTTGGCAGAGAAGTTACACTGATACTCATGCCAAACACAAGCAACACTAATACATTCATCATAATGAAGTCCTTTTCCAGTAAGGACAGTGATGTGAATACCAACTACCCAGAATATTAAGACTATCTGGCATCATCTCAGGATTTTGGAAAATCAAGGAGCTAAACGGTTACAAAATAAGATTGTGCAGCTCCTCAAGAAGCATCTTTTAACTCATTCTCATTCAGGAGCTCAAGAAAGTATTTGAACAGAGATCAGATTTGAAGTTGAGGGCACTAAGCTATAGAATAAGAGTGTGATCTGGAAGATACTTTGATGACACAATCACTCTCCAAGATGCCCAGGCTTGTAGCTTTGATGTCATAGGTAATTCATGCCTCCCTTTCATTCCCAGGCCCAGTCACCACAACCCTTTATCTTTAAACCATCTCTCCTGTGCACTTTCTCTCTCATTTGCTCCCAACACCTTCATGCCCACTGTCAGCTGATGCCTAAGGTACCGAAGGCTCTTGATCTCTGCAGCCTCCTGCCCCATCCATCCTGTACACTGCAGCCAGAAAATTGTTTCCTAGACACTTCCTTCCTTAGAGCCTCCACTGCTTGGGAATAACCAGCAAAAGCCTGATTTCCTCTGAATCACTTTTAAAGACTTTCACAGATGGAGCCATCTCAAAGCTCATCTTCTTACCCTCTAAACTTCAACTCATCTCTGTTAACTCAGGGTCCTCTTCCTCTCCCACAAGCCCACTTTGATCATTCCCACCACAGAGCTCTCCTCACTGGAAATACCTTTTCCTTGTCTCGCCCAGCCCTACCTACGTTCCAACTCCAATTCCAGTCCTGTGGGTTCAATAAATCTTGCAGTTAATACTCCAGCTCATATGCATCTCCTCTGAACAGTTAATTCATTGGTGACTGTCCTTAAATGGAAATCTGATCATGTTCCTTCTCTACCAAAAATCTAGCAACACCTCCCCATTGCCCATGGTCTAAATTGTAACATTCTTAGCATGAATTCCAGGTCCTTCTTGAACTGGCTATTGCATATTTTTGCAATCTTATTGTCATCCCATAAAAGGAACATCATATAGCTATTTCTTAACCCAATGTGCCCTTTCACTCTTGTCTGTGTTTAATATTCCTTCTTCCTAGGCTTCTGGAGAACCTCTATAGGAGAGATAAATGCAATAATAATTATTTGGGCTCCTACTGTACTTTGTTATACTTCTTTTTTACCAATTAGCAGACGTTTTGCAATTGTAGCCTCTATGTATGTACCTCCTACTAAGAAGTATATACTGTTAGTATTCACAATTGTCTATTTAATATTTTTCTGAAAGCTTTATTATTTTCAATTGCATTTTGGTTGATAATAATAGTTAGCATTTCAGTAGTACCATGTAGTACCATAAAGAATCAGACACTGCTAAACAACTGAACAAGTACCATGTACCACACACTTTATAGGTGTTCTATACACATTATTTCCATCAATTCTCAGAACATACCTATGATATTATTATCACCCCTTTTTTACATATGAGGTAAAAGGAACACAGGTAGGTGAATTAGCCAGTCTAAGATTACACAGCAGTGGAGCCAGGATTTCAACCCAAGTAGTCTGGCCACTGGAGAAAGAAATGTTGATCTACTTCAATATTCTTGTCTGAGAAATCCCGTGGACAAGGGAACCTGGTGGACTACAGTCCACAGGATCGCAAAGAGTTGGACACAACTTAGTAACTAAACCACCACCACCATCAGCCTGACCACAGATCCTGTACTCTAACCACTACTCTTTACAATTTCTGGGTACAGAACATATAAGCAAAAAGTTAAATCTAACTATTCTAGCACCAATCTGAGGGATTCCTTAGAATTGTTTAGGGTAGTCCAGTGTTTCCAGTCTTCATCCCTCAGAGAAGGAATATCCAGTAGTTTTTCCTTTTGAAAACCACCATTTCCTGTTCTGACATCTATACCTTTCCTGTAGTCACTCATCTCTTTGCTACCCACTCCCATCCATTTCAACCATCTCTCTGCAATTTAAGGATTAGACTCTTCTTCAACAACAAATCACCAATATACCTGTGAACTTTTAGAAAGCCAAGTCAATGATGTCCAAGATGAATCACCAAAAAAGGAGGAAAATTCAGGGGTTCTGGATCCAGGTTGGTAATTGTGTTATAACGTATAAGAAATAATAAATGCTCCAAAAAGCATCAAACTCAGAGATTAAGATCTTGCTTTTTCTGAATAAAAACCACTCACCCACTGAAATTCCAAGAGTTCTGAATCAATGGTTTTGTCTTTGGACTATTTTAAATAATTTAAGCCATATGCTGTAATCAAGGGGAAAACTTCCCAATGGAATTTCCTTACTCTTGGGTGAAACATCAATTAAACTACAACTGAGGAAGTGTTCGTAATCTGTTTCAGTTAGTTTGACGATGTTTCTATAAAACTTTTGTACCCAGTAATGAGCTAGTAAGATAAGAAATTTGTATACGTGTAGCTAATTCACTTTGCTGTACAGTAGAAACTAGCACAACATCATAAAGCAGCCATACTCCCATAAAAAAATTTTAATAGCTACTTGATGGTGAGTCATAAAAGCAACCTTTTTCCAAACTGGACTGCTAAGAATGAAACAGGGAATGAATAGAGAAGAGAGAAAACAGGACAGGGAGCCAGGACATCTGGGCACTAGCTTTAATTCGGGTATTTATTAACTACTTAACTTAAGCCATGTCATCCACCATTCCACTTCTCACTCTCCCCTGTTTTCACAAACTATAGGAAGTGACAGAATTGGGCTAGACTACCTACATTATAGTTCCCAGCCTCCCTTGCAATTAATGGTCACCATGTGACTAATGTTGATAAAATAAGATGAAAGGAACACTTCTGTGTGACACTTTTAGAGACTCTCCTAAAAGAAAAAATGATCCATTTATTCCTCACCCCCACCCCTGCCTCCACCTGCTGTCATCCCTTTGCTGCCTCTTGGTTTATAGATGAAATGCTAGAGTGGTTTGCCCAATATGACATGCACTAACCACATGTAATATTTAAATTTCAACCTATTTAATTAAAATTTAAAATTCAGCTCCTTTGTCTCACTAGTCACATTTCAACTGCACATTAGCCACTATCATATTAGACAGGGGACTTCCTTGGTGGTCCAGAGGTTAAGACTGTGCTCCCGATGCAGGAGTTGTTCAGTCATTAAGCTGGGTCCAACTCTTTGTGATCTCATGGACCTCAGTCACTAAGCTGTATCCAACTCTTTGTGACCCCAGGTTCCTCTCTTCTCCACTGTCTCCCCCAGTTTGGTCAGACTGATGTCTATTGAGTCAGAGATGCTATCTAATCACCTCATCCTCTGTCATTCCCTTATCCTCCTGCCTTCAATCTTTCCCAGTATCAGGGTCTCTTCCAATGAGTTGGCTCTTCCCATCAGGTGGCCAAAGTATTTAGAACATTTCATTCATCTATTAACTCATGCATTTATTTAACAAACAGTACTGAGTCCTATTATGTGCTAAACACTGTTCTAGGTGCTGGAGATCTTGTAGTTAAAAAAAAGTCTCTGGCTTAGAGCATAGACATAGGGACATCGTGGCGAATAAATAAGGAGGGGGAAGCATGGAGGAAGTAACAAGGAAACCTATAGTGTTATGTGCGGAAAAGATAGCTAGTGTCACAGTGCTAAGGGAATAGGAGTGCTTACAATGGCTTGGGGCAAAGGTCTGGAGGGGTGGGATGGGGGGATCTGGGTGGGTGGGACCAGGGATATGCATATGACTGATCTGGGAACATACATGTATATGAACAACAAAACTCTGTAAAACCTTTATAATAAAGAATAAAAAATAAAAAAATAAAAATAAAGTCTCTGGCTTAACATCAGAATCATTCCTTTCAGTAAATATTCAGGGTTTATTTCCTTTAGGACTGACTGGTTTGATCTCCTTGCAGACCAAGGGACTCAAGAGTCTTCTCTGGCACCACAGTTCAAAAGCATCAATTCTTCAGTGCTAAGCCTTCTTTACGGTCCTGCGGGGAGCTGCCCTGTTTCAAGGGGTTTCCCTTTAAGGAAACATAGCCCTGGGAGCTGCCCTGGCAACAGGGGCTGATAACAGCATAGCTCTCTGTCCCGCCACCCCACGTATTGTGGAGACATAGCCAAAATATCGTAAAGAGCACCTGTGTTCCCAGACTCTGTAACCTTGGGCAAAGCATAATAATGTAACCTTGGGAAAAGCATGAAACCTTGGACAAAACATAGTAACAGAATCGCGTCCTGGGAAATGTATTATCTTATGAAGCTTTTACTATATATTCCTTGCTTGAAAGAATAAAGTTTGTCAGCGGCTAACAGAGTGTTCTGTTGTGTTGCTGGCCCTCTCGACCCCATCTTTTCTATAATCTTTCTTTCTTAGCCGTGACTCTCTCCCTCTCTGGACCTGTTCGACTGTCGGCTGGACCGACACGGTCCAACTCTCACATCCATACATGACTACTGGAAAATTCATAGCTTTGACTGTACAGACCTTTGTTGGCAAAGTGATATCTCTGCTTTTTAATATGCTATCTAGGTTTGTCACAGCTTTCAAGGAGCAAGTGTTTCTTAATTTCATGGCTACAGTCACTGTCCACAGTGATTTTGGAGCCAAGAAAATAAAATCTGTCACTCCAATGGGCCCAGATTCAACCTATAGTCAGGTTACTAGATCCTGTATGCCACAAATAAGATCTGGTGTGGCTAGACAAATATATTTTTAAAAAGCAAGAAATTAGTATCATATAGGCAGCACAGACAGAAAACATCTCCAGTAAAGCATGAGTGTTTTCAAACAGTGCTAAGGGAATAGGAGTGCTCACAATGGCTTGGGGTGAAGGTCTGGAGGGGTGGGACCAGGGATATGCATATGACTGATCTGGGAACATACATGTATATGAACAACAAAACTCTGTAAAACCTTTATAATAAAGAATAAAAAATAAAAAAATAAAAATAAAGTCTCTGGCTTAACATCAGAATCATTCCTTTCAGTAAATATTCAGGGTTTATTTCCTTTAGGACTGACTGGTTTGATCTCCTTGCAGACCAAGGGACTCAAGAGTCTTCTCTGGCACCACAGTTCAAAAGCATCAATTCTTCAGTGCTAAGCCTTCTTTACGGTCCTGCGGGGAGCTGCCCTGTTTCAAGGGGTTTCCCTTTAAGGAAACATAGCCCTGGGAGCTGCCCTGGCAACAGGGGCTGATAACAGCATAGCTCTCTGTCCCGCCACCCCACGTATTGTGGAGACATAGCCAAAATATCGTAAAGAGCACCTGTGTTCCCAGACTCTGTAACCTTGGGCAAAGCATAATAATGTAACCTTGGGAAAAGCATGAAACCTTGGACAAAACATAGTAACAGAATGCGCGTCCTGGGAAATGTATTATCTTATGAAGCTTTTACTATATATTCCTTGCTTGAAAGAATAAAGTTTGTCAGCGGCTAACAGAGTGTTCTGTTGTGTTGCTGGCCCTCTCGACCCCATCTTTTCTATAATCTTTCTTTCTTAGCCGTGACTCTCTCCCTCTCTGGACCTGTTCGACTGTCGGCTGGACCGACACGGTCCAACTCTCACATCCATACATGACTACTGGAAAATTCATAGCTTTGACTGTACAGACCTTTGTTGGCAAAGTGATATCTCTGCTTTTTAATATGCTATCTAGGTTTGTCACAGCTTTCAAGGAGCAAGTGTTTCTTAATTTCATGGCTACAGTCACTGTCCACAGTGATTTTGGAGCCCAAGAAAATAAAATCTGTCACTCCAATGGGCCCAGATTCAACCTATAGTCAGGTTACTAGATCCTGTATGCCACAAATAAGATCTGGTGTGGCTAGACAAATATATTTTTAAAAAGCAAGAAATTAGTATCATATAGGCAGCACAGACAGAAAACATCTCCAGTAAAGCATGAGTTCTACTGAACAGCACAGGTGTGGAGTATTAGCAATCTCTTTAGGTCACAGGCTGAAACTACTGCTGAAGCTAGCAGTCTCAATTTCTGAAGGCCTCTACAATTATGCTGGATTTTCTCCCTCTGTACTTCTGTAGTTCTATCTCATAAATTGCCTTTATTTTCTATTATATGTAGTCAAACCTATACCAAAAGCAATACAAATAACAAATGGGGTGAAAAGTAGTATATGTAAAGTGGTTTGCAGCATGCTACCAAATTTGCTTTAGTGAAATTATTTTCTATTTAGAATAAAGGATAGAGTGTGGAGTAGAAAAGAAACATATTTGGACATTATTTCCCTCCCCTTAATTCTTCAACCTAGAGCTAATAAGAATTTTTTACATTCTGCATTTATTTACTGTGGATAAAACTTTCTTAAAATGTTTCCCTATTGAGAGTTAGAATCTATGACATTTTGATATTTTTTAATTTATTGATGGTAGACTTTGTGAGAGGAAATTGAACAACTATCATCTGGGCCAACATGTCACACAAGAACTGAAATTGCTCCTGGAACTTTCTGGCATTTGTGATCAGATGGTCCATGGTACAAGATGCCAAAACAATCAAAAGAATAGAAAAGAATTCCTGGATGCAGCTTTCAAATAGACTCTTATCCATGTCAGAAGAGTAAATCAGATTGTTACCCTCCTCCCCAAATATCCTATGACAATTCCTCTATCTGGTTTCCTTTTTTAATTAAGTATTCATTGTTATCACTAGGAAGTTTCAACAAAGAGGAAATCATGAAGAAAGAAGGAGGAAAAAGGGAAGGAAAGAAAGAAGGGAGCCAAGGAGAGGCTAAGAAAAAGAGGAAGGAAGGTGATCCTAGGACTAGGTGACTTAACCCCTAAAACACTTGTCAAAATATTCTCCTTTACATTTGTACTTATCTTGAGTCTTAATATTTTCTAATTTCATGATGTCACCAGATATCATGAAGCCAACCTGACCTCTGTCCTTTGATCATTGCATCAAATTAATGAGGAGTCTTTGGCTACTAAGGTGGATCATAGTAACATTAAGTCTTTACACATGTTTCTGCTGTTTATGTATGTCCCACTAAAATCAAGATCCAAGAACAGGGAATAATCCAACACATTTTTTTAACCATTTTCCCATTTTCACCTCCTCCCTGAGTTCTCCCTTTTGCCCCACAGTCTCCTCATGGCAATTTTCACTTCTGCATTTCTGAGGGTGTAGATAATGGGGTTCAGCATGGGGGTCACCACTGTGTAGAACACGGCCACCAGCTTGTCCTCAGTGAAGGTGGAGGAGGGCCGCATGTAGAGGAAGATGGCAGGTCCAAAGAACAAGATGACCACTGTGATGTGAGAGACACAGGTAGACAGGGCTTTGCGTCTTCCCTCTGCTGAATGGTTCTTCAGGTTGACCAGGATGACAATATAGGAGGTCACCAAGATGAGGAAAGAGCACAGAGCAATTAAACCACTGTTGGCCAACACAATGACCCCCTCCACAAAGGTGTCAGTGCAGGCAAGCTTGAATAATGGCTGGAGATCACAGAAGTAGTGGTCGATCACATTGGGACCACAGAAGGGCAATTGGATGCTGATGAGAATTTGAATAATGGAATGAAAAAAGCCCCCAAGCCAGGAACCAGCCACTAGTATGTGACACACTTGATGGCTCATAATGGTCATATAATGAAGAGGTTTGCAGATGGCCACATAGCGGTCATAAGCCATCACCACAAGCAAGAGAATCTCGGTGACCCCAAAGAAGTGAAAAAAGAATATCTGAACCAGACAACCCTCCAGGGAGATGGTTTTAATCTTGGAAAGTAAATCTGTGATGAATTTGGGGACAATCGTGGAGGAGTAACTGATCTCCACCAGGGACAGGTGACTAAGGAAGAAGAACATGGGGGAATGCAGACTCTTACTGATGTTGACAGTCAGAACAATGAGGCCATTGCCCACTACTGTTGCCAAGTACATGGGAAGAAACATCACAAAGCACACTCTCTGCACCTCTGGATCCTCAAAAAGACCAGTGAAAATTAACTCAGTTACATTACTTATACTCGCCATGGATTCCACTTGAAGAAGATGGATTTAAGACAAGAGACCTGTGACAAAACAAACATAGTCATAACACCCAAGTCTTTCATGTTTACTTGCCTATCGATGTAACTCTGTCACACATGATATCTGACTGGTCAATTTGTTTGCTAATATAGTATACATTTATTCATTCAGTGCTCAGTAGTCCACTCTATGTAAGACAGAACTTAGTACACCTCACAAAAACTCTATAATCTCCGTAAGTGAGAAAAACTGAGACACAGAGAGGTTGAGAATTAGCCAAGCCTTCGAGTAAGAAATGGATTCAAAACAAGAACCAGAGTATTTTATTCTGACTAGTATGTTATTTTGAAGAAACCACACTAGAAAAAAATAATTACTATCTTCAGTGCTAATAACCATCTATATATATAAATGACTAGCAATTATTCCAGTCTTATCATGTCTTTGTGTTAGAAATTCTCAAGTGAACTTCTGTACCTGAATCTCGTTTTCTCCTTTTATTCCTTTAAAATGCCAATCCCATTGATAATTCTCTCTTTCTAAAGAATGCCTTTGATATTTTCTATGCATGAACTAGACAAGTTTCTGAATTATTTCATACCTTATGGTTTCACTAAATCCCTTATGCAATTTGAACTAGACATCCCAAAAGCAAGAGAATCTTCGGTGGCGATCACATTGGGACCACAGAAGGGCAATTGGATGCTGATGAGAATTTGAATAATGGAATGAAAAAGCCCCAAGCCAGGAACCAGCCACTAGTATGTGACACACTTGATGGCTCATAATGGTCATATAATGAAGAGGTTTGCAGATGGCCACATAGCGGTCATAAGCCATCACCACAAGCAAGAGAATCTCGGTGACCCCAAAGAAGTGAAAAAAGAATATCTGAACCAGACAACCCTCCAGGGAGATGGTTTTAATCTTGGAAAGTAAATCTGTGATGAATTTGGGGACAATCGTGGAGGAGTAACTGATCTCCACCAGGGACAGGTGACTAAGGAAGAAGAACATGGGGGAATGCAGACTCTTACTGATGTTGACAGTCAGAACAATGAGGCCATTGCCCACTACTGTTGCCAAGTACATGGGAAGAAACATCACAAAGCACACTCTCTGCACCTCTGGATCCTCAAAAAGACCAGTGAAAATTAACTCAGTTACATTACTTATACTCGCCATGGATTCCACTTGAAGAAGATGGATTTAAGACAAGAGACCTGTGACAAAACAAACATAGTCATAACACCCAAGTCTTTCATGTTTACTTGCCTATCGATGTAACTCTGTCACACATGATATCTGACTGGTCAATTTGTTTGCTAATATAGTATACATTTATTCATTCAGTGCTCAGTAGTCCACTCTATGTAAGACAGAACTTAGTACACCTCACAAAAACTCTATAATCTCCGTAAGTGAGAAAAACTGAGACACAGAGAGGTTGAGAATTAGCCAAGCCTTCGAGTAAGAAATGGATTCAAAACAAGAACCAGAGTATTTTATTCTGACTAGTATGTTATTTTGAAGAAACCACACTAGAAAAAAATAATTACTATCTTCAGTGCTAATAACCATCTATATATATAAATGACTAGCAATTATTCCAGTCTTATCATGTCTTTGTGTTAGAAATTCTCAAGTGAACTTCTGTACCTGAATCTCGTTTTCTCCTTTTATTCCTTTAAAATGCCAATCCCATTGATAATTCTCTCTTTCTAAAGAATGCCTTTGATATTTTCTATGCATGAACTAGACAAGTTTCTGAATTATTTCATACCTTATGGTTTCACTAAATCCCAGTTTCATGAATTTTTACAAACATTTTTTGAAATTTTTGACAACCAGTGAGAACCAGAACAAAGTGAAAAACTGCAACCTGTTAAGAACATAGTTCACTATCAAACATAGTTCAAATATAATATATGGGGATTCATCCATTTGCTTGTTTCTATCTTCTAGGTTTCCAGCCATTGGCAAACACTTTTTGTCAGCAGGAGGTAAGGATTTATTTTAATTCAATTCTTTCACAAATTTTTTTAAAAAACATTTATTTATTTATTTATTTTGGGGGAGGTGGGGTGGGGAGGGAGGGGGACAGGTGGGCCACTTCTATTGGTCTTTCATTTGTCTATTTTCATCCATCTTTGTTCTTTGACTCTTGTGGGCCTCCCATCGCGGTGGCCTCTGTTGTCACAGAGCACCGGCTCTGGGCGCATGTGCTCCAGAGCTCTGGCTCGGTAATTGGACACCTCAGTCTAGCCGCTCCGCAGCACATGGGATCTTCCCAGGCCAGGGACTGAACCGGTGCCCCTTGCACTGCAAGGCGGTGTCCTTACCCACTGGACCACCAGGGAAGCCCCCACAAATGTTTTATTAAGTACCTATTATGTGCCTCAGAGGTGCAGAACATATGAACAAAGAAAGATGACTCTCAGTCTCAGGAAGCTTGCAACTTCCTGCAATTAAATGACACATTTTTTAAATGAGTCAGAGAAAAGTCTAAAAGCGTGCTCTGCTTTTTAAACTACTTTAAAATGTCTGTTATTCCTCTTATCTTCCCTTCTGCCTCTTTGGCACCCATGCTGAAATCGTTACCTTCCTCCCCCTAGTTTTGCTCTTAATGAGAATTGGGGTGGGTGGGCCACTTCTATTGGTCTTTCATTTATCTATTTTCATCCATCTTTGTTCTCTGTCCTTTGGGGACCTCCCATCATGTCTTTGTGTTAGAAATTCTCAAGTGAACTTTTAGACCCATTCCTTTAAAATGCCAATCCCATTGATAATTCTCTCTTTCTAAAGAATGCCTTTGATATTTTCTATGCATGAACTAGACAAGTTTCTGAATTATTTCATACCTTATGGTTTCACTAAATCCCAGTTTCATGAATTTTTACAAACATTTTTTGAAATTTTTGACAACCAGTGAGAACCAGAACAAAGTGAAAAACTGCAACCTGTTAAGAACATAGTTCACTATCAAACATAGTTCAAATATAATATATGGGGATTCATCCATTTGCTTGTTTCTATCTTCTAGGTTTCCAGCCATTGGCAAACACTTTTTGTCAGCAGGAGGTAAGGATTTATTTTAATTCAATTCTTTCACAAATTTTTTTAAAAAACATTTATTTATTTATTTATTTTGGGGGATCGGGTTGGGGAGGGAGGGGACAGGTGGGCCACTTCTATTGGTCTTTCATTTGTCTATTTTCATCCATCTTTGTTCTTTGACTCTTGTGGGCCTCCCATCGCGGTGGCCTCTGTTGTCACAGAGCACCGGCTCTGGGCGCATGTGCTCCAGAGCTCTGGCTCGGTAATTGGACACCTCAGTCTAGCCGCTCCGCAGCACATGGGATCTTCCCAGGCCAGGGACTGAACCGGTGCCCCTTGCACTGCAAGGCGGTGTCCTTACCCACTGGACCACCAGGGAAGCCCCCACAAATGTTTTATTAAGTACCTATTATGTGCCTCAGAGGTGCAGAACATATGAACAAAGAAAGATGACTCTCAGTCTCAGGAAGCTTGCAACTTCCTGCAATTAAATGACACATTTTTTAAATGAGTCAGAGAAAAGTCTAAAAGCGTGCTCTGCTTTTTAAACTACTTTAAAATGTCTGTTATTCCTCTTATCTTCCCTTCTGCCTCTTTGGCACCCATGCTGAAATCGTTACCTTCCTCCCCCTAGTTTTGCTCTTAATGAGAATTGGGGGGGGGGCACATTTATTGGTCTTTCATTCATTTATTTTCATCCATCTTTGTTCTTTGTCCTTTGGGGACCTCCCATCACAGTGGCCTCTCTCACTGCAGAGCACTGGCTCTGAGCACACGCGCTCCAGAGCTCTGGCTTGGTAGTTGGACACATCGGTCCAGCCACTCCGCAGCATGTGGGATCTTCCCAGGCCAGGGATCGAACTGGCGCCCCTTGCACTGCAAGGCGGTGTCCTTACCCACTGGACCACCATTTGAAGACATACATGAGGTGAAAATATGCTGAGAGAATCTTTAGTAAGTCATCTGGCTAAAACTGGAGAAGAAATAGGAATGGCAATAAAAAGGGAGGGGGGAAATCTTGTTTTATCTCTCCTGATCAGCTGTTCTTCCTGGGTGATGGTTGTTGTTCAGTCACTAAGTTGTGTCCAAGGTCACGACTTAGTGACTGAACAACAACCACCACCACTCAGGAAGAACAACTGATCAGGAGAAATGAAGCAAAATGGGGCTCCCCTACTGGTGCAGGAAATGGAAACAAGGAAAGTATCAATAACAATCCAAAGAGGCTGTGAAATAGTCTGGAGCCTAAAGGAGACTAAAGCATATGGCTACCTAATGATCACCATTTTCATTGTCAATTCATCAACCACAATAACAGAACTTGCTGCCCTTCGCTCAGCAGCTACTGTGTTCCAGAATTTGGTAAGCATGTTATCATCCTCTTCTCATGTAATCCTTTCTGTACCACTTTGAGGTAGAGAATTGATACAGGAGGTAAGTGTGACTCAGAGAGGTTCAGTGACTTACCCAAGGAAGCACAATTTGCAAGTGGTTGAGTTAAGGCTGAAACCAAGCCAATCCAGAAAGGAAGGAAGAGCCTCCTTCAACGTGAATATGGGATGAACCTGAGGAGAGAGGGTAAATAAGGAAAAAGCATACATGGATGACATTTTTCCACCCTCCTTCATGTGGCTCAGAGAAAAACCTAGCCCTAGCTATTGTTTCTGTCTCTGAGGACATAATATTCTTACAAGAGTGTCTGATCCTTGGGTGAAGAAATACGTCTATACACCTTACAGTCCAGAGCAGACATCAGAGTCTGACATAATGAGCACTAAAACTGGACAAAGGTGGTTCAAAAACCATGAGCCTGTTCCACGCCAACAAAGTTGAAGAAACTTATAGGAGGGCAATATTAACTCCTCAAGGGGAATTCCTGGAGCCTCTTTATTCATGAGCAATAGGATAAATTGTAAAATAAGTAGTATCAATCACCTTAATTGCCCCCAGAAGTAAAGACAGTCAACTTTTAAGAGAGAAAAGTAACACCCAGGTCTCGTACAAAGTGATGCATTCCCAGGTGCCTTGTATGTCTATTTAACCCAGTTCAGGCTACCACTGTCTCATAGCTGGATTACTACCCCATGCTCCTAACTGCTCTTGCTGCTTGCACTTTCTCTCCTAAAGTTTATTCTCCAAATAGCAGAGTCAGCAAGATCCTCTTAAAGGATCAGTCAGACAGTGTCTCACACATACATCCTCAAAAGGGAAAAAACGTGTCTACCAATGTCTTTCCTGGCTCCCATAGGAAAAAAAGCTACAGGGACCCTCCCACAGTCTATGCGCTACGGCTTCTGTTTTTTCCTTGGTCACTGACCCCACCTGTATTCCATTCTCTTAGTGTTTTTCAGCTGAAGAATGTAGGACATTATAGCGACTGTCAGGGATCATTCTAGGGTCCTGACATACATGCAACATCATGG
The DNA here is from genome assembly GCA_022376925.1 of Tragulus kanchil. Lineage (NCBI taxonomy): Eukaryota > Metazoa > Chordata > Mammalia > Artiodactyla > Tragulidae > Tragulus > Tragulus kanchil. The sequence continues at coordinate 44,959,115 of JAIOJX010000006.1, forward strand.
AATAAAATAGAATTATCAATAAACTACAGCTGAAAGTGATCATATTAGTTTTCATTGTCAATTCATCAACCACAATAACAGAACTTGCTGCCGCTCAGCAGCTACTGTGTTCCAGAATTTGGTAAGCATGTTATCATCCTCTTCTCATGTAATCCTTTCTGTACCACTTTGAGGTAGAGAATTGATACAGGAGGTAAGTGTGACTCAGAGAGGTTCAGTGACTTACCCAAGGAAGCACAATTTGCAAGTGGTTGAGTTAAGGCTGAAACCAAGCCAATCCAGAAAGGAAGGAAGAGCCTCCTTCAACGTGAATATGGGATGAACCTGAGGAGAGAGGGTAAATAAGGAAAAAGCATACATGGATGACATTTTTCCACCCTCCTTCATGTGGCTCAGAGAAAAACCTAGCCCTAGCTATTGTTTCTGTCTCTGAGGACATAATATTCTTACAAGAGTGTCTGATCCTTGGGTGAAGAAATACGTCTATACACCTTACAGTCCAGAGCAGACATCAGAGTCTGACATAATGAGCACTAAAACTGGACAAAGGTGGTTCAAAAACCATGAGCCTGTTCCACGCCAACAAAGTTGAAGAAACTTATAGGAGGGCAATATTAACTCCTCAAGGGGAATTCCTGGAGCCTCTTTATTCATGAGCAATAGGATAAATTGTAAAATAAGTAGTATCAATCACCTTAATTGCCCCCAGAAGTAAAGACAGTCAACTTTTAAGAGAGAAAAGTAACACCCAGGTCTCGTACAAAGTGATGCATTCCCAGGTGCCTTGTATGTCTATTTAACCCAGTTCAGGCTACCACTGTCTCATAGCTGGATTACTACCCCATGCTCCTAACTGCTCTTGCTGCTTGCACTTTCTCTCCTAAAGTTTATTCTCCAAATAGCAGAGTCAGCAAGATCCTCTTAAAGGATCAGTCAGACAGTGTCTCACACATACATCCTCAAAAGGGAAAAAACGTGTCTACCAATGTCTTTCCTGGCTCCCATAGGAAAAAAAGCTACAGGGACCCTCCCACAGTCTATGCGCTACGGCTTCTGTTTTTTCCTTGGTCACTGACCCCACCTGTATTCCATTCTCTTAGTGTTTTTCAGCTGAAGAATGTAGGACATTATAGCGACTGTCAGGGATCATTCTAGGGTCCTGACATACATGCAACATCATGGAATAAAATAGAATTATCAATAAACTACAGCTGAAAGTGATCATAAGTGGTTATAAGAGTACTGTAGTTGGCAGCCAAATTCATAGATCTGTGATTGCATATCATGTGTCCTTGGAAACAGGTTTTTCTCATTTTCTTAGAATGGGATAACAATTCATATTTGACATGGTTGTTGCATTAATTAGATATGAGATAAAATATATAAAGCACTTAATAGGACTGCCTGGCAAATAAGAAGCTCTCAATCAATAGGAGCTATTATTAATTCAAACTTCCTGGCATTAATTTACATTTCTCTCCTTACATTTCCCTTTCCCCCTGGCCCAAGAGGAAGACAGTTGGTAATTACCTCTTCTGCCCCTCTAAAACTTCTCCAAATAAAACCCTTACTGTGATTTTAAGAATTACAAAATAATCCATGAGTTGCATGTAAAAAACCTAGATAGATAAAATGATGGTCTAGAACCTAATTAGATAGAATTTTCTCCTCTAACACTGGGACAAATGGTAACAGTGGCAACGAATGTACCTGCCAGCAAAGGAGACACCAGAGCCTTGGGTTTGAGCCCTGTATCCAGAAGATTCCCTGAAGAAGAAAATAGTAACCCACTCCAGTATTCTTGCCAGGATAATCCCATGGACAGAGGAGCCTGGCTAGCTACAGTCCATGGGGTCACAGTCAAACACATACACACACACACACACACACACACAAGAATGAACATAGAGTTCCAATGAGAAAAAAATCTAATAAGGACACAACAATAAAATGATAGACAGCCAAGACCCATTGTTAAAAGCTCAAATCACATCACTAGAGCCTCCTTCCCACTTTGCACCTTCAGGTGAGATTCACATTCTGGAATTCCAGAATGTGAATGTGAATTCCAAAAAAAAAAACCTTAGGAAAAATCCTATCCAGTCTTCTCCTTTTTATAGGAGAACCCTAGGCTACGGGAGAAATAATGACTCACCCCAGATCACACAGAGATTCGGACCCCCTCACATTCAGTCAACCTGCAAAGTCCTGCAAGTATGGCATAACCTACCTGGTATGGGTAATGTTCAGTGTTAGAGCAAGGAATTGAACGTGAAGGCTTTTCTCCTTAGGCAGAGGAAATATTGCTCCTTCTGCTGCAAGAACTCTTCACTCAAACAGATCTCCTGGGCTAAGGGGACTGAAGCAGTATGCCTTGGAACATAGAAGGTTCTCTTCACAGCCAAACCCTTCCACTGGCCTTCTTCCTTTGCATCAAAGGCCCCTAGTGAATTAATCCACTTCATCTCAGCCAGGCACCAGGTGAAATCGAAGAAACTTTAGAGCTGAAAAGAAATGTGTAGACTATTAATTCAATCTTCTTAGTTTACCCATGATGCAGCTGAGGGCCAGGGAGTTTAAACTGACTTTTCAAAGTCACACAGTTATTTATCGGTCAAGTTGCTGAAGCACTATTTCCAAAATGCTGCGATTGTCTTTAGTGATTTTGATTTTGCAATGTTGCCAGTTAACAGTGTCAATTTTACTACCATGCAACAAAACTCTGTAGCCCTGCGATGTTATAGAAAATGCACAGCCTATGGCAATGTGGATAAATCACAAAGGGAAAGACTTAGGAAACTGATCCCATGCCAGTATTTAGATCAACTATTTAAAAACAGGGAAATAGCTACCAAAAATAGCTAACCAGTAAGCTTTAGGTTCTGCTGTGTGTTTAAGAAACCTACTCTCGAGAAAACCAAAGATGATTTTTCAATATAGAGCTGCTTGAACTATTTAAAATAAATTGAGCCACATGCTGTGATCAAGGGATCAGATTCCCCATGGCTTTCTGTCTCTAGTGTAAAACTTTTCCAAGACATGGAATTAGGACAAAGTTCAAAATGTGTGTCAATTAATTTAAAGAACTTTAAGAAGTTAACAAGTATCTGGTAATTATGCTCTGAGAGAGAAAAACTACAAAAATGACATTAGGAGAGGTTTTGCCCTGCTTGTCTGAGTTACCATGGGAGTATGACTCTAAAGGGAGAAAAACAAAGAGGACTGGCCCAGGGAAAGGGACTGCAAGCTAGATGACTTTAGGCAAGTTCCTTCATCTCTGTAGGTTACAGTTCTACAAACATATATGACAGAATTGAACTGAATTCTCTTTCACGTCCCTTCTCACTCTAACAATCTGTTTTCAGGTCACTTAGACTTAAATACCACACAAGCTATGATGATGACCATGATCGAATAATGATAATTGCCATTCATTGAGTATCTACCATGTACCAGGCACTCTACCAGACATTCTGTAATCATTATCTCTTATAGTCATAGCAGTCCTACAGGGAGGGAAATTTTCTTTTTATTTTTTTAAGTGTACAGATTGACTTCATTTTTTTTATTTTTATTGGAGCATAGCTGATTTACATTTCAGGTGTACAAAAAAGTGACTCAGTTACACATATACATGCATCCACTCTCTTTTTTTAGATTCTTTTTCCATCTAGCCCATTACAGAGTATTGAGTAGCGTTCCCTACACTTTACAGAAGGCTCTTATCAGTTATATATTTTATTTATAGTAGTCTGCATATGTCAGCACCAGTTCTTTACTGCCACATGTCAACCCAAATCCTCCATAGGTATACACACTTCCCCCTCTCCTGAACCTCCCCTCCATCTCCCTACCCATCTCACCCCTCCAGGTCATCACAGAGCCCCTGTTTGAGATTAGAGATAGGTTTTGAGTGGTTTAAGCAAATATACACTACGATATTAGTTAGGGATGGAAAGTAACCCAGACAGGAAGACAGAAGAGGCACTTGAGGGCATCGCAGAAAACAAGTTTACTCTGTCTTGAGCAGAACATATCAGAAGAGACAGAAACATTTGTTTTAACTAGTTTTGAGTAGGTATATTCTGTGGGTCCTAGAACTGCAACAGAAACTCTGTGACAAAGAGGAATCATGAGTCTTCAGACACCCACCATGTGAGACCTAAAAAGACAGTCATCATCACAAGAAGGAAAAAAACTGGGTAGTGGTAATATTTGAGCTACTGTATCAAGTTTCTCACTTGGAGCCTGCCTTGCCTCTGAATCTTTGCAGTTAAATGAGATAATGAATTCCATTACTTTTTTAAATACACAGAAGAGGATTTTCTGTCAGCTGAATTGAAGGAGGAAAGGGACAGGCTACCCTGACTAGACTAACTCCATCTTGAGGAAGAGGACTCCCATCTTGCACTGTCAGTGAACTTTGGACTGTGTTTGGACTGTATAGCCATCGAGATGAAAAATTAACGGCTGAATTGGCCTCCCAGGCTGATGAGAACCTGACCAGGGAGACCTCATACCCAAGCCTCCCCTGGGCCAAGAAAGATGAAATATCCACCATATCATAGATCACTAATTGTAACCTTAGTTAATTAATCCACCTTGATTCAAGTTAAGCGATATACTTAGGTGGTATCAAAATGTACCTTTGTGATTTCAACTGAATCTACCATGTACCAGGCACTCTACCAGACATTCTGTAATCATTATCTCTTATAGTCATAGCAGTCCAAAGGGTTTTTAAGTCTGCATATTTTTATTGGAACATAGCTGATTTACATTTCAGGTGTACAAAAAGTGACTCAGTTACACATATACATGCATCCACTCTCTTTTTAGATTCTTTTCCATCTAGCCCATTACAGAGTATTGAGTAGCGTTCCCTACACTTTACAGAAGGCTCTTATCAGTTATATATTTTATTTATAGTAGTCTGCATATGTCAGCACCAGTTCTTTACTGCCACATGTCAACCCAAATCCTCCATAGGTATACACACTTCCCCCTCTCCTGAACCTCCCCTCCATCTCCCTACCCATCTCACCCCTCCAGGTCATCACAGAGCCCCTGTTTGAGATTAGAGATAGGTTTTGAGTGGTTTAAGCAAATATACACTACGATATTAGTTAGGGATGGAAAGTAACCCAGACAGGAAGACAGAAGAGGCACTTGAGGGCATCGCAGAAAACAAGTTTACTCTGTCTTGAGCAGAACATATCAGAAGAGACAGAAACATTTGTTTTAACTAGTTTTGAGTAGGTATATTCTGTGGGTCCTAGAACTGCAACAGAAACTCTGTGACAAAGAGGAATCATGAGTCTTCAGACACCCACCATGTGAGACCTAAAAAGACAGTCATCATCACAAGAAGGAAAAAACTGGGTAGTGGTAATATTTGAGCTACTGTATCAAGTTTCTCACTTGGAGCCTGCCTTGCCTCTGAATCTTTGCAGTTAAATGAGATAATGAATTCCATTACTTTTTTAAATACACAGAAGAGGATTTTCTGTCAGCTGAATTGAAGGAGGAAAGGGACAGGCTACCCTGACTAGACTAACTCCATCTTGAGGAAGAGGACTCCCATCTTGCACTGTCAGTGAACTTTGGACTGTGTTTGGACTGTATAGCCATCGAGATGAAAAATTAACGGCTGAATTGGCCTCCCAGGCTGATGAGAACCTGACCAGGGAGACCTCATACCCAAGCCTCCCCTGGGCCAAGAAAGATGAAATATCCACCATATCATAGATCACTAATTGTAACCTTAGTTAATTAATCCACCTTGATTCAAGTTAAGCGATATACTTAGGTGGTATCAAAATGTACCTTTGTGATTTCAACTGAATCATATATTTTTCTAACGTGTCCTAGGAAACCTTTGGTTTGGGGATGTGAGTTTGTGCACATAGGTTTTAGGTATAAATGTTAGTCACAAGTCTGCTTAGGGTCCTTGGCTAAAGAGGGGCCTTGGACCTCCCAGTGAAATAAAACTGCACTCCACTATTCACCTTGTCACTCTGTGTGAGTTCGTTTCCCAGAGCTTGGCTACAACTGAATCATTAAGAGTTATAACTGGTACAATGTTATTATTTTCATCTTACTGTTGGAATTCTGAGTCTGAGAGAAGCCAATCTATCTAAGCAAGTAGCCCAATGGTTGGGTTTATAGCTACCCTATCTATAATTCTCCAAAACAATTGTTGTGAAAAATTGTGACCAGGGGGCTTTGCTGGTAGTCCAGTGGGTAAAGAGTCTGCCTTGCAGTGCAAGGGGCACAGGTTCCATCCATGGCCCGGGAAGATCGCACGTGCAATGGAGCAGATGGACCAGTGTGTTCCAATTACAAGCCAGTGCTCTGGAGTGCATGCTCCCAGAGACAGTGCTCTGCAGTGAGAGTGGCCACTGCAATGGGAGGCCCACACAGGCCAAAGAATAAAGATGAATGAAAATAAATAAATAAATAAACAATACAAAAGGCCAAAATTAAAAAAAAATATTGTGACCAGGGAAATGAAAATACTGAAGTCCAAGTGTGAAGATGTATTTAAATTCAATTGATATACTCACAAGTAGTATTAGTATTTTTTTCTGCAAGGTGTGTTATAAATGTATTTAGAATTCTTTATCATTGCTAGTTTCCAAATGTTTCTGAAATAGTTACAGTATTTATATGAAAAACATCTTTTTTAAAAAAAAAGATTATTCCTAAGAGTCAGTAAACACTCTGCAAAATCAAATAAACACTGCCATGGGAAAAAGGAAGCAGATATTTGTGACTCCCAGAGACATCATAAATATAAACTCCAGATTTGGAGATTATACTCTGCAAACTCAGGAAGGAAACATGGGTTAAAATCTCATAGGATTCCATACAAGACAAACTGTTGAAACTCACTACTTATCAGACTGGAATGCATTTTGAATGTAGAGCATCACTTATCTTGCTTTGGGTAAAAATTTAAAAGAAATATCCTGTACTTGCTTTGAAAAAAAAAAGACACACAGGATTCTTCAGTATGAGTTCATACCAAGAGTGTCTTCCACTCATACCTGTTTCTGGTTAATTTTTTTTTTTTTGGCCACTTCTATTGGTCTTTCATTTATTTATTTTCATCCATCTTAGTTCTTTTGGCTTGTGTGGGCCTCCCGTCTCAGAGGCCTCTTTCACTGCAGAGCACCAGCTCTGGGCCTATGCGCTCCAGAGCTCCCGCTTGGTAGTTGGACGCAGCAGACCAGCTGCTCCGTGGCACGTGGGATCTTCTCACGCCAGGGATCGAACTGGCACCCCTTGCACTGCAAGGCAGTGTCCTTACCCACTGGACCACCAGGGAAGCCCTGTTTCTGGTTAATTTCAGACTGGTAATATCAACCCCAAGAGTCTCATGAATTCTCTGAGCTGCATCATTCTCTAACTTTAGTTACACATTGAAAAGTAGATGCCAGTTCTTGGGGAAATATTGCAGATGCTTGGGATGACTTCCATACCCATGAGGAAAGAAAAGGTCTGGAAAAAATTAATAGCACTGAGACACTATATTGCTATGACTAAAAAACCCTTCAAAAATGTTGAGTTTTAAAAGAAAGCATAGCATAAAAGAATTAAAAAGTAAAAGAAAGAAAGCATAGCATGATGGAGAGACTGCATCAGGAAAAATTGGTTTCAGATTTTACTTCTACCACTTAGTAGAGATTTGTAACTTTAGACAATACACTTAATAGCTTGCAGTATCAGCTTTCTCATCTGTTAAATGGAGATAATAATACATACCTTCAGATCTGTTTGAATGTGTAATGAAATAATCAGTGTTAAAATGTTCGTCTAATACAATGCTTGATAAAACATGTAAATATCCCATAAATGTTAAATAGTGTCTTTAAATTATGCAGTAAGACTACTACCCAGTTTAATGTAGAGGTCTTTATAGCAAATTTTATAGGACACTAAATTAAAAATCAAATTAGTAGCATCAAAAATAATTAACCAATATTTATTTAATGAAAAAAAGTGTCTGATAAAAACATTTCTTCCTCCTCTTTGGTTTATTTCCTTTACTTCTTTCAACTCATGCCCAGAGGGAAATGGTCACCTTCTCAGAATCCCTTGCAGCTCAACATGGTCATGTGATTCAAGTCTGGTCCTTAAAATAAAAGCACAGAAAACTGGTGGAGCCTTTGGAAATCTCTTAGAGAACTCAAGCTTAATTGGTGAGGCCAAGTAGCACCTTGTTCACTTACCTTTGCTCTTCTCCCTTCTTTCTGCCTACAGTGCAAACATGAGATTAGAGGGTCAGGAGCTACATCACCCTGGCAATCAAATCATGTCCATAGGATGAAGAGGAATAGAAGAAAAGCTATACCTAAACAATACTATCATAATAATTGAAAATGTGAGGGATCGAACTGGCACCCCTTGCACTGCAAGGCAGTGTCCTTACCCACTGGACCACCAGAAGCCCTGTTTCTGGTTAATTTCAGACTGGTAATATCAACCCCAAGAGTCTCATGAATTCTCTGAGCTGCATCATTCTCTAACTTTAGTTACACATTGAAAAGTAGATGCCAGTTCTTGGGGAAATATTGCAGATGCTTGGGATGACTTCCATACCCATGAGGAAAGAAAAGGTCTGGAAAAAATTAATAGCACTGAGACACTATATTGCTATGACTAAAAAACCCTTCAAAAATGTTGAGTTTTAAAAGAAAGCATAGCATAAAAGAATTAAAAAGTAAAAGAAAGAAAGCATAGCATGATGGAGAGACTGCATCAGGAAAAATTGGTTTCAGATTTTACTTCTACCACTTAGTAGAGATTTGTAACTTTAGACAATACACTTAATAGCTTGCAGTATCAGCTTTCTCATCTGTTAAATGGAGATAATAATACATACCTTCAGATCTGTTTGAATGTGTAATGAAATAATCAGTGTTAAAATGTTCGTCTAATACAATGCTTGATAAAACATGTAAATATCCCATAAATGTTAAATAGTGTCTTTAAATTATGCAGTAAGACTACTACCCAGTTTAATGTAGAGGTCTTTATAGCAAATTTTATAGGACACTAAATTAAAAATCAAATTAGTAGCATCAAAAATAATTAACCAATATTTATTTAATGAAAAAAAGTGTCTGATAAAAACATTTCTTCCTCCTCTTTGGTTTATTTCCTTTACTTCTTTCAACTCATGCCCAGAGGGAAATGGTCACCTTCTCAGAATCCCTTGCAGCTCAACATGGTCATGTGATTCAAGTCTGGTCCTTAAAATAAAAGCACAGAAAACTGGTGGAGCCTTTGGAAATCTCTTAGAGAACTCAAGCTTAATTGGTGAGGCCAAGTAGCACCTTGTTCACTTACCTTTGCTCTTCTCCCTTCTTTCTGCCTACAGTGCAAACATGAGATTAGAGGGTCAGGAGCTACATCACCCTGGCAATCAAATCATGTCCATAGGATGAAGAGGAATAGAAGAAAAGCTATACCTAAACAATACTATCATAATAATTGAAAAATGTGAATCAAAGTATTTCTGCTAATGAAAATGCCAAAAATTCTCTATTAAAAGCAGTTCCCTGGTGGTCCAGTGGATAAGAATCTGCCTGTCAATGCAGGGGACATGGGTTCGATCCCTGGTCCCAGAAGATTTCACATGCTGCAGAGCAACTAAGCCCATGCATCACAACTGCTGAGTCCCTACCCTAGAGCCCACAAGTGGCAATTACTGAGTCCACGTACTGCCACTGCTGAAGCTCATGCACCAAAAGCCTTTGCTCCACAAGGGAAGCCACTGCAATGAGAAGCCTACACACTGCAACTAAAGAGTAATCTTTATTCTCCACAGCTACAGAAAGCCTGCACACAGCAACCAAGACCTAGCGCAACCAAAAATAAAATAAATTAAGTAAATAAATATTTTTTTTTAAAAAGCACAACCACAAAACCAAGGATACCTGCAACATAGTACTCAGAACAAAACTAAATATGCTCAGACAGTTATGGATATAAAAATGAAGCACTGAACTTGAAATGCAAAAACTAAGAATAGAAAAAAAAAAAATGTTTTAAATGAGGAGTGGATGAAATGAGAGTTGATTAAGCTCAGGGAAAAAAATAAAAGGAGAAAATCATGTCAGTAATGAAAATTAAAGTATGAAAAGGAGAATATTCAAATGAAAATAGAATAAAAGACATGAAAGTAAATCAGATATTAAACCAAAGAAAACAGAATGAGATTTAAAAGAAGAAATGAAAAGGATCAAGGTAGGAAAAAGTCAGATCAAGAGAGAAAGTTAGAAATGAAAGTTAAACCAAGGTTAAAATTATGGAACAGAACCAATATTTAAAACTATAATCCAGGGAATTCCCTAGCAGTCCAGTGGTTTCAAACCACAGTCTCACTGTCTAGGGTCTGTGGTCAGGGAGGGGAGATATCATAATCAAAAAGTGCTCCAGGGCACTTACCTTTGCTCTTCTCTTCTTTCTGCCTACAGTGCAAACATGAGATTAGAGGGTCAGGAGCTACATCACCCTGGCAATCAAATCATGTCCATAGGATGAAGAGGAATAGAAGAAAAGCTATACCTAAACAATACTATCATAATAATTGAAAAATGTGAATCAAAGTATTTCTGCTAATGAAAATGCCAAAAATTCTCTATTAAAAGCAGTTCCCTGGTGGTCCAGTGGATAAGAATCTGCCTGTCAATGCAGGGGACATGGGTTCGATCCCTGGTCCCAGAAGATTTCACATGCTGCAGAGCAACTAAGCCCATGCATCACAACTGCTGAGTCCCTACCCTAGAGCCCACAAGTGGCAATTACTGAGTCCACGTACTGCCACTGCTGAAGCTCATGCACCAAAAGCCTTTGCTCCACAAGGGAAGCCACTGCAATGAGAAGCCTACACACTGCAACTAAAGAGTAATCTTTATTCTCCACAGCTACAGAAAGCCTGCACACAGCAACCAAGACCTAGCGCAACCAAAAATAAAATAAATTAAGTAAATAAATATTTTTTTTTAAAAAGCACAACCACAAAACCAAGGATACCTGCAACATAGTACTCAGAACAAAACTAAATATGCTCAGACAGTTATGGATATAAAAATGAAGCACTGAACTTGAAATGCAAAAACTAAGAATAGAAAAAAAAAAATGTTTTAAATGAGGAGTGGATGAAATGAGAGTTGATTAAGCTCAGGGAAAAAAATAAAAGGAGAAAATCATGTCAGTAATGAAAATTAAAGTATGAAAAGGAGAATATTCAAATGAAAATAGAATAAAAGACATGAAAGTAAATCAGATATTAAACCAAAGAAAACAGAATGAGATTTAAAAGAAGAAATGAAAAGGATCAAGGTAGGAAAAAGTCAGATCAAGAGAGAAAGTTAGAAATGAAAGTTAAACCAAGGTTAAAATTATGGAACAGAACCAATATTTAAAACTATAATCCAGGGAATTCCCTAGCAGTCCAGTGGTTTCAAACCACAGTCTCACTGTCTAGGGTCTGTGGTCAGGGAGGGGAGATATCATAATCAAAAAGTGCTCCAGGGCTTCCCCTGGTGGTCCAGTGGGTAAGGACACCGCCTTGCAGTGCAAGGGGCGCCGGTTCGATCCTTGGCCCGGGAGGATCTCAAGTGCTGCGGAGCAGCTGGACCAATGTGTCCAGTTACCGAGCCAGAGCTCTGGCACGCGTGCGCCCAGAGCCGGTGCTCTGCGACGATGGTGGCCACCACGATGGGAGGCCCACGGGAGCCAAAAAACAAAAGACGGATGAGAATGGAGAAATGAAAGACCAATAGAAGTGGCCCTCCCATCCCCCTCCCTCCCCACTCCACCCTTCAAAAGATAAATAAATAAAATTAAAAAAAAAAAAAGTGCTCCAGGGCTTCCCTGGTGGTCCAGTGGGTAAGGACACTGCCTTGCAGTGCAAGGGGTGCCATTTTGATTCCTGGCCTTGGAAGATCTCACATGTTGCAGAGCAGCTGGACCGCTGTGTCCAACTATGGAGCCGGAGCACAGGCACCCAGAGCCAGTACTCTGCGGCGACAGAGGCCACTGAGATGGGAGGTCCACACTGGCCGAGAACAAAGATGGATGAAAATGAATAAATGAAAAACCGATAGAAATGGCCAAAAAAAAAAAAAAAAAAAGTAGTCCATAAATTCTTAAAATATCTGAATGTTCATATTGAAAAGATAGACTGAATACCAGGAGGAAAAGTGACCTAGAACAATCAACCTGAGTTATATTCTGATAAAACTACAACACATTAAACAAAGAAATCAGATCAAGGCACCAGAGACTTCAGTGTCTGGTGAACACCCACTTCATTCACAGAGTGTGTTTTGCTGTGTTTTCTAGTGGTGGACGGATGAGCTAGTTCTCTGGCATCTCTCATGGGGGCTCCACCCTCATGCTCTAATCACATCTCAAAGTACCGCCCCCAGTACCATCACATTGGGGGTTAAGATTTCATATGTGAATTTTGAGGGACAAAAAACAGTCAGTTCATAACAACTGTAATAATGGAAAATATCAATAACTTAAAGTATCAATTAATTAAGTTAAATTAAGAATTTTTTCTTCCTCAAAAAATGCCATTAAAACACAAAATTGAGAAAGGAAATGATATAGATATTAGGATAGATACAGGTATGAAAGGGACATTTACATAGATTACACAGATTATACAAAATTCAGATTATATCAAAAGGACTTCCACCAGTCAGTAACAAAAGATAGAGAAACTAAAAATGGGGGGGAAAAGTAGGGACCTTATATAAAACTATCAAACTGGCATGAAAGTCAGGAAACAGTGTTCAGCCTTAAAAAATTCTAAAGCAAAGCAGTAAAACACACAGATTTTAAAACAGAGTTACTCCTTGGAGTACAGAGACAGACAATGAAATAGGCTAGAGGATGAACAACACATATGTAAAGTATTTATAATGTTTAGCACTTGGATTACATTAAGTCTTACAGGTACTTGCTTATGAAAATAGATACTTAATGCTGAACAGATTGTACATGGTACAAGGATGCCTGTGAGCCTCAAAACAACAACCATGATTGCTTCAATTCAGTTCAACTGAGGCCCTAAACACAGAATAAAAGAAGTCATGCAATGCCTATACGGGGCTTATAATAATGCAGAATGCATGGGAGGTCCACACTGGCCGAGAACAAAGATGGATGAAAATGAATAAATGAAAACCGATAGAAATGGCCAAAAAAAAAAAAAGTAGTCCATAAATTCTTAAAATATCTGAATGTTCATATTGAAAAGATAGACTGAATACCAGGAGGAAAAGTGACCTAGAACAATCAACCTGAGTTATATTCTGATAAAACTACAACACATTAAACAAAGAAATCAGATCAAGGCACCAGAGACTTCAGTGTCTGGTGAACACCCACTTCATTCACAGAGTGTGTTTTGCTGTGTTTTCTAGTGGTGGACGGATGAGCTAGTTCTCTGGCATCTCTCATGGGGGCTCCACCCTCATGCTCTAATCACATCTCAAAGTACCGCCCCCAGTACCATCACATTGGGGGTTAAGATTTCATATGTGAATTTTGAGGGACAAAAAACAGTCAGTTCATAACAACTGTAATAATGGAAAATATCAATAACTTAAAGTATCAATTAATTAAGTTAAATTAAGAATTTTTTCTTCCTCAAAAAATGCCATTAAAACACAAAATTGAGAAAGGAAATGATATAGATATTAGGATAGATACAGGTATGAAAGGGACATTTACATAGATTACACAGATTATACAAAATTCAGATTATATCAAAAGGACTTCCACCAGTCAGTAACAAAAGATAGAGAAACTAAAAATGGGGGGGAAAAGTAGGGACCTTATATAAAACTATCAAACTGGCATGAAAGTCAGGAAACAGTGTTCAGCCTTAAAAAATTCTAAAGCAAAGCAGTAAAACACACAGATTTTAAAACAGAGTTACTCCTTGGAGTACAGAGACAGACAATGAAATAGGCTAGAGGATGAACAACACATATGTAAAGTATTTATAATGTTTAGCACTTGGATTACATTAAGTCTTACAGGTACTTGCTTATGAAAATAGATACTTAATGCTGAACAGATTGTACATGGTACAAGGATGCCTGTGAGCCTCAAAACAACAACCATGATTGCTTCAATTCAGTTCAACTGAGGCCCTAAACACAGAATAAAAGAAGTCATGCAATGCCTATACGGGGCTTATAATAATGCAGAATGCATAGCAGGTGTATTGACCAGTGCTCAATTAACAAGTGAGTATCAGATAGGAAATCCCAGGTGATCCATATCTAGGGGCCATAAAAAGCAGAGGAATCCATTCTGAAAATTCATCTCCCAAGTGGGTCCCCACACTGACCAACACAGCGGGCATAGTTAAGTGTATCTTTAGTAAGAATTTTCAACAAGGGGAGCAATTAGAAAGGCTCAAAGGAGCTCATTAGTCAAGACATCGACAGACAGCACAGCATCTTCTGGTTATTAAGGGGCTTTTCTTCCTCCTTCTCAAGACATAAAATTTGGATCTGAAAGAGCCTTAAACCAAGATTTGACCAAATTTATACTCAGCTGAGGAGCAACTCTGGATCTCAGGGAGAATGAACTTTGGAATGCTCTTAAAGTCGCATTTCTATTCTATTTACCCTCTGTCCTTCCTTTTTACTGAATACCTGCCAAGACCCTAAGAATGTAAAACTTAACTTTAAGTACCAAAACAAATGACCTTTGCTTTGTGAGAAGGCAGCAATTCTAAGGAATAATTAAAGGACAGACTATTTTTTGAAGCAATATACATGCTCTCACCTACATTTCCTAAGACTATTGCAATAGGAATAATGTTTAGAGGGGTCATAACTGGTGAGAGGATTCACAAGACACAGAAGTGGGTAAATGATGGGAAGTTTCTCATGTTCTCCAGGTAAGTAGAGTTGCTTTTATCCCCTTTCTTCTTCAGCTTATATTTTCCATTTTTATGATTTGTAGGGTAAAAATAACTAACATTTCTTAAGTACTTCTTACAGAACAGACATCATCCTAAACTTTATAGACATTAACTGTTTTAATTCTCACCAATTCTAAGAGGCAGGAACTATTTATACCTATTTTACCTGTAAGGACAGTGATTAATGGGAGCTCAGTGGTAAAGAATCTGCCTGCCAGTGCAGGAGATGCAGGAGATGAGGGTTCAATCCCTGGGTTGGGAAAATCCCCTGGAGAAGGAAATGGCAACCCACTCCAGTACTCTTGCCTGTAAAATCCCATCGACAGAGAAGCCTAGTGGGCCACAATCTATGGGGTGGCAAAAGAGTCAGGCGCAACTTAGGGACTAAACAACGACAGTGATTAATAAATAAAATTACTTGATTAAAGGCACACAGTTAGTAATTGCTATAGCCAGAGGTTAAAAATCCAACTCCATCTGATAAGAGTTTGTGCTTTTAGCAAGACTTCTAAACAAGCATCCCTAAAACCCAGCCACCTAGGAAGATTCATAAATCAAAAAACCTCATTTCTTTTCTCCTTCTCCCCATCCCCTTGGCAAACTTTACCCAGTACCTAATGTACCTGCTAGTCAAGAGTCAAATGCTGGGGATCCATATAAAAATGAACGGTCTCTGCAATTAAGTAACACAGAGGCTATTGAAGGAGACACACAATCTAAGAGATGAAGGTTTTATATATTATGATCAAAATAAACAGAAGATACCTAAAGGGGTCAAGAAATGCATCTAGCACAGACTTTTGAAAAGTCACCTCTTTCAGAAAAAGTCTAGTGACAGATTTTCTCAGGGATTCACCATCTAGTCTGGCAGTGGAATTTACATTTGGTGAAGTCTAAAGCCTCATTCAATATACATGCTCTCACCTACATTTCCTAAGACTATTGCAATAGGAATAATGTTTAGAGGGGTCATAACTGGTGAGAGGATTCACAAGACACAGAAGTGGGTAAATGATGGGAAGTTTCTCATGTTCTCCAGGTAAGTAGAGTTGCTTTTATCCCCTTTCTTCTTCAGCTTATATTTTCCATTTTTATGATTTGTAGGGTAAAAATAACTAACATTTCTTAAGTACTTCTTACAGAACAGACATCATCCTAAACTTTATAGACATTAACTGTTTTAATTCTCACCAATTCTAAGAGGCAGGAACTATTTATACCTATTTTACCTGTAAGGACAGTGATTAATGGGAGCTCAGTGGTAAAGAATCTGCCTGCCAGTGCAGGAGATGCAGGAGATGAGGGTTCAATCCCTGGGTTGGGAAAATCCCCTGGAGAAGGAAATGGCAACCCACTCCAGTACTCTTGCCTGTAAAATCCCATCGACAGAGAAGCCTAGTGGGCCACAATCTATGGGGTGGCAAAAGAGTCAGGCGCAACTTAGGGACTAAACAACGACAGTGATTAATAAATAAAATTACTTGATTAAAGGCACACAGTTAGTAATTGCTATAGCCAGAGGTTAAAAATCCAACTCCATCTGATAAGAGTTTGTGCTTTTAGCAAGACTTCTAAACAAGCATCCCTAAAACCCAGCCACCTAGGAAGATTCATAAATCAAAAAACCTCATTTCTTTTCTCCTTCTCCCCATCCCCTTGGCAAACTTTACCCAGTACCTAATGTACCTGCTAGTCAAGAGTCAAATGCTGGGGATCCATATAAAAATGAACGGTCTCTGCAATTAAGTAACACAGAGGCTATTGAAGGAGACACACAATCTAAGAGATGAAGGTTTTATATATTATGATCAAAATAAACAGAAGATACCTAAAGGGGTCAAGAAATGCATCTAGCACAGACTTTTGAAAAGTCACCTCTTTCAGAAAAAGTCTAGTGACAGATTTTCTCAGGGATTCACCATCTAGTCTGGCAGTGGAATTTACATTTGGTGAAGTCTAAAGCCTCATTCAATAGATTTTGCCTCTATCCACATTCAGTTACTGTTGAAAGGTTCTTCCACATGTAGAATAATCCACTCCTCGTCCCAGCACCACATGGCAGGTAACTGTGCGTAGGGAAGGTGGGGGAAAAGATCCTGCTGCGTCCCAGGCTCTGGCAAGATAATGGGAGAGTTTGAATATGCTTCTCCATGTTCAGAACGATTTTCTAAGACTGTGCCTGTCCTACAGGTGAAACTAATGTTTAGCTATAAACCAGTGGGCCTACAAAGAGAATAGATATAAAGACTTCACTAACATCACACAATATTGGCATCCATATTGGTTAATTACATTTTGTTCGAGTTAATTAAGTAGCAATTTCTGTCCCGGACACTCTAGAAGAATAAATAAGACCCCAAAACTATAATCAATCATTTTCAAAGGCCAGTGGAAATTTTATGTTTAAGTGATACAATGTAGTTCAGTCTAAGACAATATTATATAACAGTTGAATCTTTGTTCCACCAATGACCAGCTATGATTGTGGATAAACTTGGTTTACCATTCTGCGTTTTATCTCTTATGTGAATAATGGGACTAGCTCTACATATGTCATAGAGTTACAACAATTAAATTAGATAATACGATCATATACTGACACCAGAGCATAATCCTTCATACAGCACTGTGCAATAGCAACAGAATACAAGCCACATTGTCATTTTAAATACATTAGTAGCCACTTAAAAAAGCAAAAGAAATAGGTGGAATTTACTATTGTAATATTTAATCACATTTTGTTTAACTCAGTTATGTAAATTGCTCTGATTCAAACCAGTTTATATCACTTTAGTTTCAAAATTAAATTGAAATAAAATCGAAACTTCGGTTTCTTTTTTTATTATTTTATTTATGTATTTATTTTTGGCTCTTCTGGGTTTTCACTGCTGCTGTAGGCTCTTCCCTAGTTGCAGGGAGTGATCAAAAAAAAGAATCCTAAAGGGGTCAAGAAATGCATCTAGCACAGACTTTTGAAAAGTCACCTCTTTCAGAAAAAGTCTAGTGACAGATTTTCTCAGGGATTCACCATCTAGTCTGGCAGTGGAATTTACATTTGGTGAAGTCTAAAGCCTCATTCAATAGATTTTGCCTCTATCCACATTCAGTTACTGTTGAAAGGTTCTTCCACATGTAGAATAATCCACTCCTCGTCCCAGCACCACATGGCAGGTAACTGTGCGTAGGGAAGGTGGGGGAAAAGATCCTGCTGCGTCCCAGGCTCTGGCAAGATAATGGGAGAGTTTGAATATGCTTCTCCATGTTCAGAACGATTTTCTAAGACTGTGCCTGTCCTACAGGTGAAACTAATGTTTAGCTATAAACCAGTGGGCCTACAAAGAGAATAGATATAAAGACTTCACTAACATCACACAATATTGGCATCCATATTGGTTAATTACATTTTGTTCGAGTTAATTAAGTAGCAATTTCTGTCCCGGACACTCTAGAAGAATAAATAAGACCCCAAAACTATAATCAATCATTTTCAAAGGCCAGTGGAAATTTTATGTTTAAGTGATACAATGTAGTTCAGTCTAAGACAATATTATATAACAGTTGAATCTTTGTTCCACCAATGACCAGCTATGATTGTGGATAAACTTGGTTTACCATTCTGCGTTTTATCTCTTATGTGAATAATGGGACTAGCTCTACATATGTCATAGAGTTACAACAATTAAATTAGATAATACGATCATATACTGACACCAGAGCATAATCCTTCATACAGCACTGTGCAATAGCAACAGAATACAAGCCACATTGTCATTTTAAATACATTAGTAGCCACTTAAAAAAGCAAAAGAAATAGGTGGAATTTACTATTGTAATATTTAATCACATTTTGTTTAACTCAGTTATGTAAATTGCTCTGATTCAAACCAGTTTATATCACTTTAGTTTCAAAATTAAATTGAAATAAAATCGAAACTTCGGTTTCTTTTTTTATTATTTTATTTATGTATTTATTTTTGGCTCTTCTGGGTTTTCACTGCTGCTGTAGGCTCTTCCCTAGTTGCAGGGAGTGGGGGCTACTCTCTAGTTGAGGTGAGCAGGCTTCTTGTTGTGGTGACTTCTCTTGTGGAATTCGTGCTCTAGGGTACACAGGCTTCAATAGCTACAGCTGCGAGGCTGTAGAGCACAGGCTCAGTAGCCATGGCTCACGGGCTTAGTTACTCTGCAGCATGTGGGATCTTCCTGGATCAGGGATCGACTCTGTGTCTCCTGCATTGGCAGGCGACTCTTCACCACTAAGCTACCAGGGAAGCCGGAAAGTTCAGTTTCTTAATCACACTGTCCACACAACAGGTGCTCAGCCCCTACCGTGAGCTACCATACCCCATACAGCAGACAAAGTAGGCACTCAGCTAATTACCCTAAGGAGAGGTGGGAACAAAGCATGGCTGCACCACACCAGAAATTGATAGATACCAGGAAACTACTGGTAGTATTATTAGATGTGCCTAAGGCCTCGTATTTATTTATTTTTTAATGCCTTACTTTTAGAGACATACACACTGAAGTTGAAATGACTTGATAACAGATTTCCACTAAAATGCTTTGGACCAAAAAAGTAAGGAAAAAGATCCATGAAGCAAATGTGGTGAAATGTTAATAATGTTTTAATCTGAGTCATGAGATGATTAGATAGCATCAATGACTCAATAGACATGAGTATGAGCAAACTCTGAGATAGTGAAAGACAGGGAAGCCTGGCATACCGCAGTTCATGAGGTCACAAAGAGTTGGACACCACTTAGTGACTGAACAGCAACAATAAGTATATGAGCACCTATTATCTCTATTCTGTGCATGTTTGAAAATTTTCATAGTAAAATGTAAGGATTGGAAATCAAGTTGGAAAATCAAAAGGCATGATTTGGTGAGCACTTCCAAGATGTTGGACTAGGTTTGGTATTTGAAACAATTCTCTGAAGCGGTCAGTAGCCTTCTATTTGAAGAGTGAAGTTTAAAAAAAGTTCAAATGACTTGCCAAACTAATGGACACAGTATTAGTACCAAAGCAACACAAAAAATAGATACACAAAAATAGATACAAAAATAGATAAAATTGTCTCCACCTTTATACATCTTTGGTTCAAAGGGACACAAAAACAGCAAGAGAAAGAAATCACATGCAGTGACAATGATTCTTCATATGGAAAAGATCGTCCCAAATTTCATAATACAACATTAAAGCTGAAGGAGCCCCTGATGTTCTGCAGAGTCAGTCCATTGACTAAAGAAACTGGGTCTCAGTGAAGACAAGTAATTTGCCCCAGATCTCACAGTGGATCATTGTCAGAGGCCTAACTCCACCTAATTGAGAAATGTTACCTCCCCAAATCCTGAAACAACTAACGTCAAGTAAAATACGAAGTCTTGAGCCTCTGTCAAATGGTATTTCCATTTTGTGAAGCCTCTATGCACTTTCCCCAACATTGAAACAAACAAGGAGTGACAAAAAGTGAAGTCCCAGAAGAGTCTCATGAAGTCAATCAGGATAATAGTAATTTGAGAGACCAAAGCACTACACAAAAGGCTAATTACATCCCAGGTTTGGCTCAAAGTTGTACATTTGAAGACATGTTATCAATACTTATGATCACAAATGTTTGTATGTTCACATAGACTCCATGTATCAACTGGAACCCAGGGAAAAAGCACCCTGGAATAGAGAGATCAGAGTTTGTCACTTCGAATCTTGATTTAAAAGGAAGATATAATTTAAATTCTCTAGCAACGATGTTTCAGACAACTGAAAATTAAGTGGAGAACCTAGACTCCATGCCTAACTATATTTAAAGTCCGTTCATTTTTCTTCTCTCTCCTCTTTGTTCCCTCTGTCCCCTCCTTAGTCTTTGGTAATTAAAAAAAGAAGAAGAAGAAAGAAAAAGAAAAAAAAAAAAAACAGACTAAATATACTTAAACCAAAAACCTAAGGGGAGAAATTTGTGAATAATTGCTAAAAAAAAATAAAAATAATAACGTTATATCAGCACAATCTAATTACCCTCTATGCTTTTTCCAACAGGTAAAGTCACAAAGCATTTCTCTCTTGTGAACTTCCCAGGTTTCATGGAAAATAATGTTACTGAATTTATCCTTATGGGTCTTTCCCAAAATAAGGAAGTACAGCAATTATGCTTCTTTTTGTTCCTAGTTTTTTATATAATCCTCATGACTGGCAATTTCTTCATCATAGTAACTGTTCAAAAGAGCTCAGATCTCAGCTCTCCAATGTACTTCTTCCTCAGCTTCCTATCCTTTGTTGACATCTGCTATTCCTCTGTCACAGCCCCCAAGCTGATTACTGATTTTGAAGCCCAAGTCAAAAGAATCTCCTTTGTCAGTTGTATGGTCCAGCTCTTTTTCATCCATCTGCTTGGTGGCACAGAGATCTTTATCCTCACAGTAATGGCCTATGACAGGTATGTAGCCATCTGTAAGCCTCTGCACTATTTGACCATCATGGACTGGAAGTTCTGCTCTGTCTTGGTGATGTTGTGCTGGTTTGGAGGGTTTGTACATACTTTTGTCCAGACCATGCTCACTGTACAACTGCCTTTCTGTGGCCCCAACCTGATTGACCACTACTTCTGTGACGTCCACCAAGTCAGGTAATTTAAACCAAAGCACTACACAAAAGGCTAATTACATCCCAGGTTTGGCTCAAAGTTGTACATTTGAAGACATGTTATCAATACTTATGATCACAAATGTTTGTATGTTCACATAGACTCCATGTATCAACTGGAACCCAGGGAAAAAGCACCCTGGAATAGAGAGATCAGAGTTTGTCACTTCGAATCTTGATTTAAAAGGAAGATATAATTTAAATTCTCTAGCAACGATGTTTCAGACAACTGAAAATTAAGTGGAGAACCTAGACTCCATGCCTAACTATATTTAAAGTCCGTTCATTTTTCTTCTCTCTCCTCTTTGTTCCCTCTGTCCCCTCCTTAGTCTTTGGTAATTAAAAAAAGAAGAAGAAGAAAGAAAAAGAAAAAAAAAAAAAACAGACTAAATATACTTAAACCAAAAACCTAAGGGGAGAAATTTGTGAATAATTGCTAAAAAAAAATAAAAATAATAACGTTATATCAGCACAATCTAATTACCCTCTATGCTTTTTCCAACAGGTAAAGTCACAAAGCATTTCTCTCTTGTGAACTTCCCAGGTTTCATGGAAAATAATGTTACTGAATTTATCCTTATGGGTCTTTCCCAAAATAAGGAAGTACAGCAATTATGCTTCTTTTTGTTCCTAGTTTTTTATATAATCCTCATGACTGGCAATTTCTTCATCATAGTAACTGTTCAAAAGAGCTCAGATCTCAGCTCTCCAATGTACTTCTTCCTCAGCTTCCTATCCTTTGTTGACATCTGCTATTCCTCTGTCACAGCCCCCAAGCTGATTACTGATTTTGAAGCCCAAGTCAAAAGAATCTCCTTTGTCAGTTGTATGGTCCAGCTCTTTTTCATCCATCTGCTTGGTGGCACAGAGATCTTTATCCTCACAGTAATGGCCTATGACAGGTATGTAGCCATCTGTAAGCCTCTGCACTATTTGACCATCATGGACTGGAAGTTCTGCTCTGTCTTGGTGATGTTGTGCTGGTTTGGAGGGTTTGTACATACTTTTGTCCAGACCATGCTCACTGTACAACTGCCTTTCTGTGGCCCCAACCTGATTGACCACTACTTCTGTGACGTCCACCCTTTACTGAAGCTGGCTTGCACAGACACGTATGTGGTGGGGCTTATTGTGGTGGCCAACAGTGGCATGATTTCACTGAGCTCCTTTGTCATTCTGGTAGGCTCTTACACAGTCATCTTGCTTTCCTTCAAGACACGCTCATCAGAGGGGAGACGCAAGGCCCTGTCCACATGTGCTTCCCACATTGCTGTGGTCATCTTATATTTTGTCCCCTGCATCTTTATCTACCTGAGACCTTCCACCACATTTCCTCAGGACAAGATGGTGTCTGTATTTTACACTATTATTACACCCATGTTGAACCCGCTGATCTATAGTCTAAGAAACATGGAGGTGAAAAATGCCATGAAGATACTGTGTATCAAGACATTACTAGGCAGAAATCAGAGAGCCCCCAAGTTCAATGGGATTGGAACAGCCTCAGTTGTACCCGTTTCCAAAAGGATTACTGGGAATTAGTCAGTTGCTAGCCCATAATCCTATCACATCAATTAACAATTGAATACATATGAAGAGTCCTGGATTTTGAGTCTAAAGATCTAGCTTGTAGGGCATACTCTACCAGTGGTTTAACTTTAGAGATATTCTAAAGAGATTCTAATATATGATAAGAGATATTCCCTCCTGGGAGCCCTGGGTGAATGAAACATTTGTACAGAGAAATCTGACACTAAGCACAGTTTGTTTCATAGTAGATAGTATACTGGCTCTGAGCAATGGCTCAAAGTATGTCAGGGGTGTGTGTGTGTGTGTGTGTGTGTATATATATATCTATATCTGTATTCTAATAAAAGAATGATACCCAAAACAAATGCTGATATTGATTTTGCTATCCCTTGATTTTCCAGCATCTTCATTTGAAAATAAAGATGAAGCTACTTCCCCACCCCTTTCTAGGGTTATATTAAAAGTGAGATGATAGTGGAAGGGAAAACATGTTGCCAGTGGTAGGAGGTGTATTCATGGATGTTATTGTTCTTATTATTAACTTGGCAACTCTAGACATCTAGAAAATTCTCTTTTTAAGAATTTGAGGCTGAGGGGTTTCTCTCACATAATCATCTTGTAATGGGAATTGTTTATGCTGCTATTATAATACAAGCTATACTGGTATCAGTATCAAAAAAAGAAAAAAAACTGTATTCACTGTAGGGCTATGGGAACCAAGGAAAGGGGTGAGCCACCCACATTCCTCTTCATTCCCTCAGCTGCTGGGAGGGATGGCAGCTCGTGGCTGCCTGTTCATTACTCTCCAGAGAATGCCTTTCCCCAAGAGTAGCACCAACATCCCTTCTTCATCCTTTAGCTGACTGCATGGCAAGAAGAGTCAACATGGTGGTAAAAAGACCAGGAACTCTTGTCTCAACTTGAAACAACTCCAGGACCATCCCAGATCTTTTTTGGCATTATATCATTTTTCAACGTCCCTCTGCCCAATTTTGCTTCCTTCATTGTTTTACAAAGATTGATAAAGGAAGCACTTTCCAATAAATGTTTACACACAAACTCAGTCTGAAAGATGTTGCCCTAGGAATTCAACCATTGACATAGGTTTACAGTAAAAGGAGGAAATATATGCAAATATTAAAATGAGTCAAGGGCTTCCCTGGTGGTCCAGTGGGTAAGGACACCGCCTTGCAGTGCAAGGGGCGCTGGTTCAATCCCTGGCCTGGGAAGATCCCACGTGCCACGGAGCGGCTGGACCCATGTGTCCAATTACCACACTGGAGCTCTGGAGCGCATGCGCCCAGAGCCGGTGCTCTGCAGCAACAGGGGCCACCACGATGGGAGGCCCACATGGGCCAAAGAACAAAGATGGATGAAAAATAGAGAAATGAAAGACCAATAGAAGCGGCCCACCCGCCCCCCATCCCTCCCCACCCCGGCCCCCCAAAAATAAATAAATAAATAAATGTTTTAAATGAGTCAGATTCTATTTGCACGTTTTGAAGAGAAGAGAGTTCTACTCTCTGAGCATGTTTACTAACTTGTTGAACAATAGCAAAAATAGGTCATAATATAGAGTTTAAATCTTGAAGTACCAGTGCAACAAACAGCACTTGATTTTTATGTGACTGCCTAACACCTTCAACCTCTCATCACTGAAACCCAAGAAGTTTGAACAGTTTGAGTAAGTTATCTTCTTTTCTTTTTATCTTCCAAGGAATAAGGAAGCAAACCTGGCTTTCTTTGAGCACGGAATTGGGGGCTTTTTAAAAATTTCAAGAAAGATGCTCCAAAAAGCACTGAACAGGTTTCTCTGGTGGTTCAGTGGGTAAAGACACCGCCTTGCAGTGCAAGGGGTGCTGGTTCCATCCCTGGCCTGGGAAGATCCCACGTGCCGCGGAGCGGCTGGACCGCTGTGTCCAACTACAGAGCCAGCACTCTGGAGCACATGCGCCCAGAGCCAGTGCTCTGCAGCAAAGAGGCCACTGCGATGCGAGGCCCACACAGGCCAAGAACAAAGAAATAAATGAAAGACCAATAGAAGTGGTCAAAAAAAAAAAAAAAACACTGACCCTCCTGGGCCAAAGCACCTGGTGTAGGAGTCCCACAAGCCTTTGTCTAACGTCAGTACAGGCTATGGGCCAGTTGGTGACAACTGACTGGCTACAGAAGCAGGATCTATAGTAGTTGTTGTATGTTGATTATTGTAGGTATGTATATAGCAATTGTATGCTACCCTCCCCTTTTTCTACTACCTTATATCAAGAGCAGAGTAGTAGTTATCTTAGAATTATAGAATTTTTAGGATATACTTAATATTTTAGGATTCAGATGAGATAATGATTGAATTGACAACATCCCACAGAATTGTGACTAAATTCCCTTGTAGGAAACAAGCTACAGACCAAAGGAGGATAAGAGTGGATGGTGAGAGACCTCAGGGTGGGCTCCTGAACACCCTCTGTTTGTGTTCCAGAACCACTCTCCACTCTGATTTACTATGGCCAATGTCCTCTGTAGGAATTTCATGCACTGCTTCAGTGAGTTCCTCTACTGCAATAAATAAAAAGAAACCTGAGAAGAAATATAATTCCCAAGATTTTCCTGTCACAGTTTTTATTTATCTGCCAAACGGTTGCTTCAAAAGCAAAAATAGGTCATAATATAGAGTTTAAATCTTGAAGTACCAGTGCAACAAACAGCACTTGATTTTTATGTGACTGCCTAACACCTTCAACCTCTCATCACTGAAACCCAAGAAGTTTGAACAGTTTGAGTAAGTTATCTTCTTTTCTTTTTATCTTCCAAGGAATAAGGAAGCAAACCTGGCTTTCTTTGAGCACGGAATTGGGGGCTTTTTAAAAATTTCAAGAAAGATGCTCCAAAAAGCACTGAACAGGTTTCTCTGGTGGTTCAGTGGGTAAAGACACCGCCTTGCAGTGCAAGGGGTGCTGGTTCCATCCCTGGCCTGGGAAGATCCCACGTGCCGCGGAGCGGCTGGACCGCTGTGTCCAACTACAGAGCCAGCACTCTGGAGCACATGCGCCCAGAGCCAGTGCTCTGCAGCAAAAGAGGCCACTGCGATGCGAGGCCCACACAGGCCAAGAACAAAGAAATAAATGAAAGACCAATAGAAGTGGTCAAAAAAAAAAAAAAAAACACTGACCCTCCTGGGCCAAAGCACCTGGTGTAGGAGTCCCACAAGCCTTTGTCTAACGTCAGTACAGGCTATGGGCCAGTTGGTGACAACTGACTGGCTACAGAAGCAGGATCTATAGTAGTTGTTGTATGTTGATTATTGTAGGTATGTATATAGCAATTGTATGCTACCCTCCCCTTTTTCTACTACCTTATATCAAGAGCAGAGTAGTAGTTATCTTAGAATTATAGAATTTTTAGGATATACTTAATATTTTAGGATTCAGATGAGATAATGATTGAATTGACAACATCCCACAGAATTGTGACTAAATTCCCTTGTAGGAAACAAGCTACAGACCAAAGGAGGATAAGAGTGGATGGTGAGAGACCTCAGGGTGGGCTCCTGAACACCCTCTGTTTGTGTTCCAGAACCACTCTCCACTCTGATTTACTATGGCCAATGTCCTCTGTAGGGAATTTCATGCACTGCTTCAGTGAGTTCCTCTACTGCAATAAATAAAAAGAAACCTGAGAAGAAATATAATTCCCAAGATTTTCCTGTCACAGTTTTTATTTATCTGCCAAACGGTTGCTTCAAAAAGTCTCAAGAGGGCTTCCCCTGGTGGTCCAGTGGGTAAGGACACTGCCTTGCAGTGCAAGGGGCGCCGGTTCGATCCCTGGCCTGGGAAGATCCCACGTGCCACGGAGTGGCTGGACCGATGTGTCCAATTACCCCGCTGGAGCTCTGGAGAGCTGTGCGCCCAGACCCAGCGCTCTGCGACAACAGAGGCCACCGCAATGGGAGGCCCACAGGAGCCAAAGAACAAAGACGGATGAAAATAGAGAAATGAAAGACCAATAGAAGTGGCCCGCCCATCCCCCTCCCTCCCCACCCCACCCCCCAAAAGATAAATAAATAAAATTAAAAAAAAAAAAAAGTCTCAAGACCTCTAGAGAGAGACAATGCTTAGTGTTTCTGATTTTTAGTCACTGAGATCACTGTTGCTTTCAACAATGACCCCAGGCATGAAATTTTCTTCATTCTATTTCAAATAAAGAGTCCATGCTCTCTACGTGAAGATACCTGTCCGTATAGACAGATGTTCTGCCACAACAGAACATCTAAGCCATGTAACTGGAAGACAAGTTGATGGGGACAGCCTTAGAACACTATGCCCAAAGATTACCATTCTTCTTTCCCAGGTTGGGTAAACTGTCTTTAATAAACACTTCCCAGTTTGTTGTACACTTCTGGTCAAAATCCAGAGGTTTTGAGTCATTAATCTTGACCATTTTGTCCAGTTTTGTTGTTACTTCTTGGAAGTAAGTTTTCTAAGTTCCTTCATCATTCATTCTGGAAGTCACACCTTCATGAACCTTATTTTCAGTGGTTTAACATTATAAGCAAATATCAAAACCTATTTAAACTTTAAATAATGAAATTAGGAAAACACTGGTTGCATGGATAAGCACAAAATACAGCAAAATAAAACCTAAAATATATAGATCATTCATGTGGTATGAAAATATCCAGGAGTTACAGCTAGTCCCACAAAGAGGTGAAAGGTGGCTGGTAGTCAGGGGGCTACAATGCAGACAAGCAAAAGTTGAAGGAACTGATCACCATTAGACCAGCCCTATAAGACATGTTAAAGAAAATTCTTCAAGCTAAAGTGAAAGGACCTTAATTAGTAACAGCATATGAAAATATAAATCTTACCCATAAAGTTAACTATATAGTTAGATTCCAATATTGTAACAGTGGTAAGGACACTGCCTTGCAGTGCAAGGCGCCGGTTCGATCCCTGGCCTGGGAAGATCCCACGTGCCACGGAGTGGCTGGACCGATGTGTCCAATTACCCGCTGGAGCTCTGAGAGCTGTGCGCCCAGACCCGGCGCTCTGCGACAACAGAGGCCACTGCAATGGGAGGGCCACAGGAGCCAAAGAACAAAGACGGATGAAAATAGAGAAATGAAAGACCAATAGAAGTGGCCCGCCCATCCCCTTCCTCCCCCCCCCCCCCCAAAAGATAAATAAATAAAATTAAAAAAAAAAAAAAGTCTCAAGACCTCTAGAGAGAGACAATGCTTAGTGTTTCTGATTTTTAGTCACTGAGATCACTGTTGCTTTCAACAATGACCCCAGGCATGAAATTTTCTTCATTCTATTTCAAATAAAGAGTCCATGCTCTCTACGTGAAGATACCTGTCCGTATAGACAGATGTTCTGCCACAACAGAACATCTAAGCCATGTAACTGGAAGACAAGTTGATGGGGACAGCCTTAGAACACTATGCCCAAAGATTACCATTCTTCTTTCCCAGGTTGGGTAAACTGTCTTTAATAAACACTTCCCAGTTTGTTGTACACTTCTGGTCAAAATCCAGAGGTTTTGAGTCATTAATCTTGACCATTTTGTCCAGTTTTGTTGTTACTTCTTGGAAGTAAGTTTTCTAAGTTCCTTCATCATTCATTCTGGAAGTCACACCTTCATGAACCTTATTTTCAGTAGTTTAACATTATAAGCAAATATCAAAACCTATTTAAACTTTAAATAATGAAATTAGGAAAACACTGGTTGCATGGATAAGCACAAAATACAGCAAAATAAAACCTAAAATATATAGATCATTCATGTGGTATGAAAATATCCAGGAGTTACAGCTAGTCCCACAAAGAGGTGAAAGGTGGCTGGTAGTCAGGGGGCTACAATGCAGACAAGCAAAAGTTGAAGGAACTGATCACCATTAGACCAGCCCTATAAGACATGTTAAAGAAAATTCTTCAAGCTAAAGTGAAAGGACCTTAATTAGTAACAGCATATGAAAATATAAATCTTACCCATAAAGTTAACTATATAGTTAGATTCCAATATTGTAACAGTGGTGAATAAATCAGTTATAACACTAGTATGATGGCCAATAAATAAAAATATTAAAAATAACTACAGCTGCAATGGTTTATTAACAGATACATACAGTAAAAAGACATAAATTGTGACATCAGAAACATAAATGTAGTAAAAAATGTGGAGTTTTACTATCCATTTGCACTCAAGTTGCCATCAGCTTAAAATAGACTATTGTAATCCTCAAGGTAAACACAAAGCAAAAAGTTATAATTGGCACACAAAAGATTTTTTAAAAAGAAAAGAATCTAGGTATATCACTACAGCAAATCATCAAATCACAAAGACACCAAGAGGAATAAAGAAACAAAGGATTATAAAATAGCTGGAAAACGATTAAATTAAAATGGCAATAATAAGTCCATACCAATTAACAATTGTTTTAAATGTGAATGAACAAAATTCTCCAATTCTTCAATCAAAATTCTCCAATCAAAAGACATAGAGTATCTCATCTCAGTGAATTCAGAAGACAAGACCCAACTCTATGCTGCCCATGCCCCTTCAACTTTAGGGCCTAGACTGAAAGCGTAGGAAAGTGAAGGAATGGAAAAAAATCTTCCATGCAAATGGAAACTAAAAAAGAGTTGCTACTTTTACATGAGAAAAAAAAATGGACTTTCAATCAAAGATTGTAACAAGGACTTCCCCAGTGGTCCAGTAGTTAAGAATCCACCTTCCAATGCAGATTAGATCCAAGATCCCACATGCCACCAAGCAACTAAACCCACATCCCACAACTACTGAGCCCTTGGACTCTTTGAGCCATAACCAGAGAGTTCGTCTGCCACAAGGGAAGATCCCACATGAAGCAATGTAGATCCCATGTGCTGCAACCAAGATCCATCACAGTCAAATGAATAATTTTTTTTTTTAAATAACAAGAGAAAAGCCACATCATGATATAGTAATAAAGAGGTTAATATGTAAAATCCAAAATAAAAGGTCAAACTCAAAGAAACACAGGGTAGAAATATAGTGTCCAGGCACTGGGGGGCATGGGAAATAGAGAAAGAATGATGAAAGGCACAAACTTTCACCAAGTTTTAAAATAAATAAGGTCAGGGCTTCCCCTGGTGGTCCAGTGGGTAAGGACACCGCCTTGCAGTGCAAGGGGCACTGGTTCGATCCCTGGCCTGGGAAGATCCCACGTGCCACGGAGCGGCTGGACTGATGTGTCCAATTACCAAGCCGGAGCTCTGGAGTGCATGCACCCAGAGCCAGAGCTCTGCAACGACAGACGCCACCGCGATGGGAGGCCCACAGGAGCCAAAGAACAAAGACGGATGAACATAGAGAAACGAAAGACCAATAGAAGTGGCCCGCCCGCTCCCCTCCCTCCCCAACCCGACCCCCGCCCAAAATAAATAAATAAATAAATAAATCTTTAAAAATAAATAAATAAATAAATAAATAAATAAATAAGGTCAGAAAGTCAGAGGATTTAATGTACAGCATGGTGACAACACCATACTGTATAACTGAAATTCACTAAAGGAGGAGGCCTTAAATGGTCTCACCAAAAAAAAAAAAAGAAGAAGAAGATAAATATGTGAGTTTGCAGGGTAATAAATACATCGGTTAACTAGATGGGGGAATACTGTTGTTGTTCAGTCGCTAAGTCACATTTGACTCTTTGTAACCCATGGGCTGCAGCACACCAGGCTTCCCTGTCCTTCACCATCTCCTGGAATTTGCTCAAACTCATACCCATACAGTCAGTGAAGCAATCCAACTGTTTTATCCTCTTTCGTCCCCTTCTCCTCTTCAAATCACCACCATGTACACTTTAACAGCTCACATTCATTTTTCAATCATCCCTCAATAAAACTAAAATTAAAAATAAAGGATAGTGGGCTTCCCTGGTGGTCCAGTGGATAAGGACACCACCTTGCAGTGCAAAGGGTGCCAGTTCGATCCCTGGCCTGGGAAGATCCCACGTGCCGCGGAGCAGCTGGACCCATGTGTCCAATTACCGAGCTGGAGCTCTGGAGCGCATGCGCCCAGAGCCGGCGCTCTGCAACAACAGAGGCCACTGTGATGGGAAGCCCACACAGGCCAAAGAACAAAGATGGATGAAAATAGATAAATGACAGACCAATAGAAGTGGCCCATCCCCCCTCCAAAAAAGATAATAATAAAAAATAAAGGATAGTGGGAAAAAAATGGTGCTATGGACTAATTGTGTTTGCCAAATATTCATATGTTGAAGCTCTAACCCCTAATCTCATGGTCTTTGTGATGGAGCCTTTGGGAGGTAGTTAGGTTTAGACGAGGTCATGTGGGTAGAACACTCATGATGGGATTAGCTGAAGAGCCCACTCTCTCTCTCCTTTTCCTTCTGTCATGTCAGGACAGAACTAGAAGGCAGACTCTGAAAGCCAAGAAGTGTGTCCTTACAAGGGGATCAAATCTGCCAGCATCTTGATCTCGGTCTTCTAGCCTCCAGAACTAGGATAAATAAATTCCTGTTGCTTAAGCCACCCAGTCTGATATATTGCTATGGCAACTAGATCTAATTCAGATGAACACATCTACATACATTGACATTGAAAGAGCTCCAAAATGTATCTCTAAGGTTTTTCAAAAGTTGAAAAACAGTACGTGTAATACAACAGCAGAAATGTAAAAAAGAAAATCATAGATCAAACCCATGTATTCTCTGCTGTTTCCACTAACACTCCACAACTCAGATATTGGCCTCTTTGCATTTAATGGAAAAAGTTCTCTGCTGCTACAAGGATCATTAAGGGAGAAAAAGAGCCAATTAGTTTTTTTGTTTGTTTGTTTTTAAAGGTAATTCACTTTTAATTTATTTTCATCACGTGTTCTTCATGATCCAGGTATTCTAAAATGCAATGAAAATCAACTTTCCATGGTATGTCAGGGATTGGCACTAAAACGTTTTGGATGCAGATGAGTCATACAGATGGAAATACCAAATGGAGATCCAGCTATCAAAATGAAAGCACTTTCAACATACTAAAAGTTCACAATTATTCGTTTAGAGCACATAAAAAAGTCAGCTTGCTAACCAACTGTTGAGATTTTAAACAACTATTGCAAAGGTTTGAAGAAAATAGATTTATTAGTTAACTTATAAAGAGATTAAAGAGCTTGAAACAAGTATTAAAAAGAAATTTGTGCCTTTATTAGAATGGTGTTAGGCTTCAAATGTACCAATTTGGGTAATCAAATTATTCATTTTTTAATAAGAAATGACACTACAGAACTGCAATACTGGTCCAACAGTCTTGTCTTTACTTTTCCTTTAAAGCGAGAAACAGAATGCAAGGAATCAGAAAGCACTAGCAGACATCAGTTAATCCAAGACACTAGCTTTTTAGTTCCGAAAGCACTTGCAAAGAAAACCACTAGGGGGCGCGGGAGGCCGGAAGCACTCCGCGGGAACTGGAATCCCAGGAGTGTGCGCGCTGAGTCTCTCAGGCCACGCTTTGTCCTTATCCTTTACTTGGTCACTACTTTTTCCCTCAAATACTAGTTTTTCTTTGACTTTTTTCCTCAAAGTATAAAAAGTATGAAATATAAACAAGCTCTTGCATTGCACACTTCGAAGTGTACAATTCAAGCATTATAGAGCTATCTACATACCGATAAATCCCATCAAGTCTCGGATAATTCAATAATATACAAAATACCAGGGCACAGAAAGAACTAAAACCCACTTCTTTTCTGTTACACATAAGATTCAAATATTCAATCTAAAGAAAAACACTTAATCATTTTGGCTCTCCTCTACATTCGCATGTTGATATACTTATTAAAATATTCCTGTATAATTAATGTTTGCTCTTATTATTTCAAGTCAGGTTTAAAACCAGCCATCCAGACAAGACAGGTAATCAGAAGGACTATTTCTTCCCCACCTCCCTAACCCCAATAACTATGAAGTCAGTTTTACGACATGACTCCAAACACTGGATTGTGACGACAAATGCTAGGTCCAATTTCTTGATAGTCCTTTTTGGTGTGGCATACTTGGTAGAACTCAGGTGTGGAAGCCAGCATAGATCCTCCAAACCAAACTGCGTATCGCTGCATGTGGTATGTAACGACTTGTACATCGATAGGCTTGGGCTTCAACCTGCCACCGCTCAGTTCCTCACTGAGTTTCAGCCGGGCATCTACAGTTCTCTTCAAATCTCTCTGCAAGCGACGTCCAAAGTCCCTGAACATGGTTGAGCCTCCAGAGAGGACAATATTCTTGTAGAAAGGGTGCCTGACGTCGATGGGGCAGTTCTGAATGACCTCGTCTACGACTTCGGAGATAGGCTGGGTGAAGTCAGGGTTAGCAAACTCGGATGAAAAAAATTTCAGGTCCCAAGAATCTCTCATATCCAACATCAATGGAAAATTCTTTCTTTGAGATAGCATTGATTCCAGTATACTGCTTAATCCACTTTGATCCATCTGTATCATACTTGTTAAATTCTTTCACTAAGTCTGGGCAGACATAACTATAGCATTCCTTTACTTCCTTAGCAGTTTCCAAGGATTGTTCTGGAAGAATTCTTACTTCTCAGTCTCTCAACAACTGCTGAATAAAATGTGTTATATCTCGTCCTGTGATGAGAATGTGCTTAATACAGCTGCCAATCACATACCCTTCAGTCACAGGGATAACATGAGTGACCCCGTCGCCACTGTCTATCACCACGCCGGTCAACATCTGCTCTCCCACCTGTCTGGAGGTCCAAGATGCAGCTAAGGCAAGAACGGCCTGTACCGCAATGTACAAGCCTGGAACATTGAAGGACTCAAACATTATTTCAGCAGTATATTCCCTGTTTTCTGGAGTATTCAGTGGAGGTTCAGTCAAAAGAAAATAATGATCTTCAGGTTCTGCCCTTAAATATTTAAAGATCACTTGCTCCATAAACCTCTCCATCAAGTCCCAGTCTTCCACTATGCCATGGCGGATAGGCCACTTGGTGGCATACGTGGGCTTTTCTATGGCTTCAACACCAATGAAGAAGTCTAGGTCATCAACGCCTTTCATCACCCTCCTCTGCGCCTGGTCGCCCACTTTCGCCGACTCCTTAATAGCAATACAGGAAGGGATGATAAACTGTGGTTCTGTATTTCCAGCATATCCTACTTTTGTATACCCGGTGCCACAGTCCACCACACAGGCCGGCAGCCGCCCCGCCATCTTCCACCTCGCCCACTGCTGGCTGCTGCCGCCAAGGCCGCCGTCTGCGCCGTGCTGGGTGGGGCCAGGGATGGGCAGCGGGGGCTGCGCGCTCTCGGGGCCTCCACCACCGAGCCGCCCTCTCCGTCTGTGGGGCGCCTGAGCGGCAGCCGAGAGCGCCAATTAGTTTTCTGTTCTGTGAATTCAATGATTAGTTACGCCTCCACTTTCTGCAGGTCACACTAGGGTTTTCTGGCATGATGACAACCTCAGGCAACTAATTATGCCCTTAGGAGCTGAAGCAAAGAGTTAGAAAAAGTTTGCCAAGGAGCAGATTAATGCCATCCCCTGTGGGTTCTTCAGAACTAAGAAGTTTCTTTCCCTCCTTAAGATCCCCAGGAGCTTCAAGTAAGTAATTAAAGGCATGATTGTCTAGTACTCTAACTAACTACGCATTCCTTTACTTCCTTAGCAGTTTCCAAGGATTGTTCTGGAAGAATTCTTACTTCTCAGTCTCTCAACAACTTCTGAATAAAATGTGTTATATCTCGTCCTGTGATGAGAATGTGCTTAATACAGCTGCCAATCACATACCCTTCAGTCACAGGGATAACATGAGTGACCCCGTCGCCACTGTCTATCACCACGCCGGTCAACATCTGCTCTCCCACCTGTCTGGAGGTCCAAGATGCAGCTAAGGCAAGAACGGCCTGTACCGCAATGTACAAGCCTGGAACATTGAAGGACTCAAACATTATTTCAGCAGTATATTCCCTGTTTTCTGGAGTATTCAGTGGAGGTTCGGTCAGAAGAAAATAGTGGTCTTCTGGCTCCGCCCTTAAATACTTGAAGATCACCTGCTCCATAAACCTCTCCATCAAGTCCCAGTCTTCCACTATGCCATGGCGGATAGGCCACTTGGTGGCATACGTGGGCTTTTCTATGGCTTCAACACCAATGAAGAAGTCTAGGTCATCAACGCCTTTCATCACCCTCCTCTGCGCCTGGTCGCCCACTTTCGCCGACTCCTTAATAGCAATACAGGAAGGGATGATAAACTGTGGTTCTGTATTTCCAGCATATCCTACTTTTGTATACCCGGTGCCACAGTCCACCACACAGGCCGGCAGCCGCCCCGCCATCTTCCACCTCGCCCACTGCTGGCTGCTGCCGCCAAGGCCGCCCTGCGCCGTGCTGGGTGGGGCCAGGATGGGCAGCGGGGCTGCGCGCCTCGGGCCTCCACCACCGAGCCGCCCTCTCCGTCCTGTGGGCGCCTGAGCGGCAGCCGAGAGCGCCAATTAGTTTTCTGTTCTGTGAATTCAATGATTAGTTACGCCTCCACTTTCTGCAGGTCACACTAGGGTTTTCTGGCATGATGACAACCTCAGGCAACTAATTATGCCCTTAGGAGCTGAAGCAAAGAGTTAGAAAAAGTTTGCCAAGGAGCAGATTAATGCCATCCCCTGTGGGTTCTTCAGAACTAAGAAGTTTCTTTCCCTCCTTAAGATCCCCAGGAGCTTCAAGTAAGTAATTAAAGGCATGATTGGAAGCATCAAGAACACATCCCCAGGAAATGTGCAAGTCACTAATGAGCTCACAGTTCTCGACTCCTGTGACCATGCTGTGGACCAAAACAAGGACATAGCATCTCCCAGAACCATACATTTGGAAGCAGCTGGGTTGCCATGCCAATGCAGGACAACAGAAGCCATTCCTCTCCCATCTACTTCCTCCCCAGACAGGTGGCTCTGGAAGGGATGAAGAGACCACCATTTATGCAACCCCTGCAGGATGCCAGGCACTGTGCTGAGTACTTTACCCAAACTGGTCTGACGAGTATGCCACAGGGCGCCAATGCTCACCAGGATTCACAGCTCTCTTCTTCCCAGAGCACACGGTCAAATGCTATTCCCCCACCAATGGAAGGCGGATGAAAGTGATATATGCCCCATAGAAACCTCACACCCACTGTCTCCCATGTTCCCTTCCTCATCTGCCAGATGAATGGCAACACCTGCACGACCTCAACAAGCTTGGGTTAAAAGTAGGGAAGCCTATACCAGCCTAACTCCTTGAATGGTGCCAACCGCATTAAACTGTGACAAAAGGGGGAAACCATTGAGATCCGGGAGTTACTTCTTATAAAACCAGTGAGTTTACCTAACTCATTCAATCTATTTCACCATCCAGAAAATACAAATTAAATCACATATTTTACTTATCCCACTAATGACTTGAAGCCACCTCTGCCTTAATAGCAGAAGTCTTTTGACTCTCACATAATGATGGACCCCATGTTCTACCAAATTGTCCATGAACACTCAAGCCAAAGGACTCCTGCTTTCAAAGGCCAACTGGGGGAGAAAAGATTTTAAAATCTAACCAGGCACTGTCTTTGGTCACAGCCGTGTAATTGATCCTGCTTTATCTGAGGGCTTGGGCTGACTGCTGCAGGTCTAGACCCCTGCCATGTCATAGTAAGACTCCATCTTTGAGCTCCAAGGTCATAGCTATCTTTGTTCACTGCCACATACTGAGCTGATGCTTTCCAAAACACCAATGGCCTAGGATAGCTGGACCCAGAGGGGCTTCCCACCCCAGGTTCCTGTTTCACAAAATTAAACCTCCTTTCTAAACACCAGTGCTGAGCATACTTCACCAACACTGGTCCCCGTTCCCCACCAAGGTAGGCTCCCTCCTGGTATTTTTAATATTATTTTATGCTTATGGATCATGGTCAATGCCACCTTGAACCACCAAAAAGAGGTCCCTTAACTGCAGAAAACAAAAGTCGCTAAGTCGTGTCAAACTCTGTGACCCAGTGGCCTGCAGCACACCATGCTTCCTTGTCCTTCACTGTTTCCCAGAGTTTGCTCAAACTCGAGTCTACTGACTTGGTGAAGCTATCCAACCATCTCATCCTCTGTCAACCCCTTCTCCTCAGGCCCTCAATCTTTCCCAGCATCAAGGTCTTTTCCAATGAGTTAGCTCTTCACATCAGGTGGTCAAAGTTTTGGGAGCTTCATCTTCAGCATCAGACCTTCTAATGAGAAATCAAGGTTGTTTTCCCTAGAATTGACTGGTCTGATCTCCTTGAAGTCCAAGGGACTCTCAAGTGTCTTCTCCAGCACAGTTCAAAGGCATCAATTCTTCAGTGCTCATCCTTCTTTGGTCCAACTCTCATGTCCATACATGACTACTCAATAAACCATAGCTCTGACTATACAGACCTTTGTTGGCAAAGTGATGTCTCTACTTTTTAATATGGTGTCTAGGTTTGTCATAGCCTTTCTTTCAGGGAGCAAGCGTCTTTTAATTTGTGATTTTGGAGCCCAAGAAAATAAAATATGCCACTGTTTCAACTGGGCAACCCAGCCCTAGGGTCTGACACTGGAAAGACTGTTTTCAAATCCAAGTTAATTGTTACTGAGACCAAGCTTCTTCTGCTAGCCGCACGACAGGCCAATGAGTCAAAAAGACAAAAGTGCTGAGTTGAGGAAAATGACTTTATTCAGAAAGCAGTTGACCAAGAAGATAGCAGGCTAGCACCTCAAAATAACCACCTTAATCAGGGTCTGGATTCCAGATTCTTTTAAAGATCAGAGGTGGGGAGAGGTGAGAAAGCAAAGTGAAAAAAAGCCATTAATCTTGCAAACATCTCCTAGAAAGCCAAGCCTCAGGCAGAGAATGTGTTCATTACTCCCTTGCAGTCATTCACAGGTAGACTGGACTCTGAACAAAGGCACTTGTTTATCAGTCAAGCAGAGCAGCAGGATTCGCTGAGACAAACTGTAAGGTAAAATTATAATGACAAAAGCAAGGAAAAGCAAGTCAAAGAAACAGTTTCATTCTGGAGTCAGAACTGGTTTCCTGCCTACAACATGCTTACCACAGGACAGTTCAATAATCAGGAGAGGAAATGTTGAGGCCAGGCACCTGAGAAGATGGCAGACTAGTGCCCTAGAGAACCATCTTTTGGGGTCTGGATGCTAGTGTCTTTTATAGAACAGAGAGAAGAGGAGGGGAGAAAATAAGTCAAATGCCATTGTTGTTGTGGAGTCACTAAGTCCTGTTGAACTCTTTGTGACCCCATGGACTGTAGCCTTCCAGGCTCCGTATCCAAAGGATTTCCCTGGCAAGAGTACTGAAGCGGGTGTCGTTTCCTTCTCCAGGGGATCTTCCTGACCCAGGGGTGGAACCCACGTCTCCTGCATTGGAAGGTGGATTCTTTACTGCTGTGGGTCACTAGGGAAGGCCAAAGAGGCCACTTATCTTGCAAAATTTCTTGGTTAGGCCAGCTTGGGGGTGGGGGAAGGGTGTACCGCATACAGACCTTTGTTGGCAAAGTGATGTCTCTACTTTTTAATATGGTGTCTAGGTTTGTCATAGCCTTTCTTTCAGGGAGCAAGCGTCTTTTAATTTGTGATTTTGGAGCCCAAGAAAATAAAATATGCCACTGTTTCAACTGGGCAACCCAGCCCTAGGGTCTGACACTGGAAAGACTGTTTTCAAATCCAAGTTAATTGTTACTGAGACCAAGCTTCTTCTGCTAGCCGCACGACAGGCCAATGAGTCAAAAAGACAAAAGTGCTGAGTTGAGGAAAATGACTTTATTCAGAAAGCAGTTGACCAAGAAGATAGCAGGCTAGCACCTCAAAATAACCACCTTAATCAGGGTCTGGATTCCAGATTCTTTTAAAGATCAGAGGTGGGGAGAGGTGAGAAAGCAAAGTGAAAAAAAGCCATTAATCTTGCAAACATCTCCTAGAAAGCCAAGCCTCAGGCAGAGAATGTGTTCATTACTCCCTTGCAGTCATTCACAGGTAGACTGGACTCTGAACAAAGGCACTTGTTTATCAGTCAAGCAGAGCAGCAGGATTCGCTGAGACAAACTGTAAGGTAAAATTATAATGACAAAAGCAAGGAAAAGCAAGTCAAAGAAACAGTTTCATTCTGGAGTCAGAACTGGTTTCCTGCCTACAACATGCTTACCACAGGACAGTTCAATAATCAGGAGAGGAAATGTTGAGGCCAGGCACCTGAGAAGATGGCAGACTAGTGCCCTAGAGAACCATCTTTTGGGGTCTGGATGCTAGTGTCTTTTATAGAACAGAGAGAAGAGGAGGGGAGAAAATAAGTCAAATGCCATTGTTGTTGTGGAGTCACTAAGTCCTGTTGAACTCTTTGTGACCCCATGGACTGTAGCCTTCCAGGCTCCGTATCCAAAGGATTTCCCTGGCAAGAGTACTGAAGCGGGTGTCATTTCCTTCTCCAGGGGATCTTCCTGACCCAGGGGTGGAACCCACGTCTCCTGCATTGGAAGGTGGATTCTTTACTGCTGTGGGTCACTAGGGAAGGCCAAAGAGGCCACTTATCTTGCAAAATTTCTTGGTTAGGCCAGCTTGGGGGTGGGGGAAGGGTGTACCGTGTTAATTTGGTCTTTCTCTGCAGTCCTTCACAGGTGCTGAATGTCTCCTGGAGAGTGGAAAAAGGCACTTTAGTTTAACGTTCAGGCAGAGGGGCAGGTTCCCTCCAGGCAGGCCATTAGGTATGCTAACAGCTATAGACAGCATCCTTTTAATGGTTATAATAACAAAAGCAATGAAAAGCTTTTGTCAGCCTAGATTGCTTTCTCAGAACAATCCTCTGGCGCCATCTAGTGGTGGTATCCAAAATTGCTGCCTGCAGGAAAGTCAATTAGATAAGCTGCAACTACCATTCACAGGGGCTTTTCTGGTAGCTCAACTGGTAAAGAATCCGACCGCAATTCTGGACACCCAGGTTCACTCCCTGGGTGGGGAAGATCTCCTGGAGAAGAAAATGGCCATCCATTCCAGTATTCTTGCCTAGAAAATCCCATGGACTGGGGAGCCTGGCGGGCTGCAGTCCACAGGCTCACAAAGAGTCAGACACGACCTAGCAACTAAGCCACCACCATATTTACATGGGGGCTTCTCAGGCAGCTCGGTGGTAAAGAATTCACCTTGGTTAATGGAGGAGGCGCGGGGTTTTATCCTTAAGTCGGAAGATCCCCCGGGGTAGGAAATGGCAGTCTCATGGATAAGAAACAAAGAGTTGGACACGACTGAGCCCACACACCATTTACATGGTAAAGCCTAGGGCCTCCTGTTTTCCTTCAGAAGGCCCAGGGACCTTCCACATTCACCTGTGAAGGGAGCTGTGGAATCCCAGATGGGGTGGATGAACTTAAGACCTTTGAGGAGCAGAGCTAATCTTCTTCTCTCTGCCTCCTCCTCCTGCTCCCCAGATGTCATCCAGGCCTCTACCCTGGCAGATGCACACTCAGCCAGGAGTAGGAAGGTGGGTCCTTGTTTCAGCTTAATGGCTCGGTGTCGTTTCCTTCTCCAGGGGATCTTCCTGACCCAGGGGTGGAACCCACGTCTCCTGCATTGGAAGGTGGATTCTTTACTGCTGTGGGTCACTAGGGAAGGCCAAAGAGGCCACTTATCTTGCAAAATTTCTTGGTTAGGCCAGCTTGGGGGTGGGGGAAGGGTGTACCGTGTTAATTTGGTCTTTCTCTGCAGTCCTTCACAGGTGCTGAATGTCTCCTGGAGAGTGGAAAAAGGCACTTTAGTTTAACGTTCAGGCAGAGGGGCAGGTTCCCTCCAGGCAGGCCATTAGGTATGCTAACAGCTATAGACAGCATCCTTTTAATGGTTATAATAACAAAAGCAATGAAAAGCTTTTGTCAGCCTAGATTGCTTTCTCAGAACAATCCTCTGGCGCCATCTAGTGGTGGTATCCAAAATTGCTGCCTGCAGGAAAGTCAATTAGATAAGCTGCAACTACCATTCACAGGGGCTTTTCTGGTAGCTCAACTGGTAAAGAATCCGACCGCTATTCTGGACACCCAGGTTCACTCCTGGGTCGGGAAGATCTCCTGGAGAAGAAAATGGCCATCCATTCCAGTATTCTTGCCTAGAAAATCCCATGGACTGGGGAGCCTGGCGGGCTGCAGTCCACAGGCTCACAAAGAGTCAGACACGACCTAGCAACTAAGCCACCACCATATTTACATGGGGGCTTCTCAGGCAGCTCGGTGGTAAAGAATTCACCTTGGTTAATGGAGGAGGCGCGGGTTTCATCCTTAAGTCGGAAGATCCCCCGGGGTAGGAAATGGCAGTCTCATGGATAAGAAACAAAGAGTTGGACACGACTGAGCCCACACACCATTTACATGGTAAAGCCTAGGGCCTCCTGTTTTCCTTCAGAAGGCCCAGGGACCTTCCACATTCACCTGTGAAGGGAGCTGTGGAATCCCAGATGGGGTGGATGAACTTAAGACCTTTGAGGAGCAGAGCTAATCTTCTTCTCTCTGCCTCCTCCTCCTGCTCCCCAGATGTCATCCAGGCCCTCTACCCTGGCAGATGCACACTCAGCCAGGAGTAGGAAGGTGGGTCCTTGTTTCCCCCAGCTTAATGGCTCGGAATCTAATATCCGTAAGCCTAACTTCACTTCTAACAAACTCCTTGCAACTGGAGGTACTCAAAAAAGCCTTCGATTCACACTCATTTTAAAGAACTTTGCAAATTTGGACAAATATATCTTGAAATATGTTATAGCTTACTTTTTGAGTCAAGAAGTGCTGGGCTTCCCTGGTGGTCCAATGGGTAAGGACACCACCTTGCAGTGCAAGGGGCACTAGTTCAATCCCTGGCCTGGGAAGATACCACTGACCACTGTGTCCAATTACCAAGCTATAGCTCTGGAGCACATGCGTCCAGAGCCGGTGCTCTGCGATGAGAGAGGCCACTACGAAGGGAGGCCCACACAGGCCAAAGAACAAAGATAAATAAATGAAAGATCAATAGAAGTGGTCAAAAAAAATAGTGAAAAAAAAAAGAAGAGAAGTGCTGAAGTTTTAATTAGTCTCAACGAGGACTCCATACTCACTGGGAAAAATTAGAAAACTTAGGAAAGTAAAAAATAAAAGCCACTCATAACCCTACCAGTGGAGGCTTCTCTGGTGACTTGATGGTATAGAATCCTCCTGCCAATACAGAAGACACAGGTTCAATCCCTGATGCAGAAAGATCCCACATGCCACAGAGCAACTGAGTCTGTGTGCCACAGCTACAGAGCCTGGGGAATCACAGCTACTGAGCCCACTGATCCTAGAACCCGTGCTCTGCAACAAGAGAAGCCACTGCAATGAGAAGCCCACGCACTGCAACTAGAGAGTAGGCTCCACTCAGCAAAAATAGAGAAGAGTCCTCACAGCAATGAAGACCCAGCACAGCGAAAAAAAAATTTTTTTTAATTATAACCCTCCCATTATATGATTCTAGAGTTGTTTTCCTTGTCTTCTTATGTGCTTACCTAATTGTTTCCTGGAATTATTTTCTTTCAGTTCTATAAATTGTTATTCTCGGGGCTTCCCTGGTGGCTCAGTGGTAAAGAATCCACCTGCCAATGTAGGAGACACGGGTTCGATTCCTGATCCGAGAAGAACATGCTGCAGAGCAGCGAAGCCCGTGAGCCACAACTATGGAGCCTGTGCTCTAGAGCCTCGGAGCCACAACTATTGAAGTCCACGTGCCCTAGAGCCCGAGTTCCACAAGAGAAGTCACCACAACAAGAAGCCTGCTCACCTCAACTAGAGAGTAGCCCCCACTCCCTGCAACTAGAGAAGAGCCTGCTGCAGCAGTGAAAACCCAGAATAGCCAAAAATAATTTTTTTAAAAAAAATTGCTTTTCTGACTTCAGCTTTACATGTTATAAGAGCCCAGGTGACCATTTGACTTTTACTTCCCTTTGTAACTGAGCAGGACCCTATGGGGCCTTCCCAGGACAGACTTCCCCGACCTTCCCCACCATGTTCTCTACCTGCCTCTTGTCTATAGAAACATTTTCGTCAAAGAACAAATTTAGAGACTTCCATGGTGGTCCAGTGGTTAAGAATCCACCTGCCAAGTCAGGGGATACAGGGTCTATCCCTGATCCCAGAAGATCCCACATGCTGTGGAGCAATTAAGCCCATACACCACAACTCCTGAGCCTGAGTGCTGCAACTACTGAAGCCCAGGTACCCTAGAGCCCACGCTCCACCACAAGAGAGTATCCCACTTACCACAATTAGAGAACGCCCACACACAGTCATGAAGACCCAGCACAGCCAACAAATAAAAAAGTAAATATAATCAGAGAAGTGAGACAATGCAGAAGCAAAGAAAAAGAGTGAAACAAGACAACGTAATACCAGTTTAGTCATTAAAGTCAAGAACCTTTACCTCCTCCCCAAGGCCTATGAAGGAAAAGTGAAAGTCATTCAGTCATGTCTACTGCTTTGTGACCCCATGGGCTGTAGCTCACCAGGCTCCTCTGTCCATGGAATTTTCCAGACAAGAATACTAGAGGAGGTCACCATTTCCTCTTCCAGGTACTCTTCCCTACCCAGGGATTGAGCCCAGGACTCCTGCACCAGCAGGCAGATTGTTAACCACTGAGCCACCTAGGAAGCCCCAATTGACAGGGACACACTGCTTTATTTAAAATGGATAACAAGTCTCTACTGTGTATCACAGGGAACTTTGCACTCAGGCCTCCAACCTTTTGGACCCCCAACATCCTTCTTACCATCATACGTTTGGAAGCATCTTCTGAAAAGTAAAATATTTTCTATCCTCAACAAGGCAAGTAATCATGTCTGGAGTAATCACACTGTCATCTGTTCCAGATCTGTGCTTTTTGCCTAATCAGGAAAGTAATTACATCAACAGACCTTGGACAGACCTGGACATACTACAGGAATCCATGCCTGGAAAACTGACCTGATTTCACCCAGTATTTCAACTGAACAATGCAGGAATGTGCTGAGACTCTCAGTAGTTATTTTCACTTGGCAAGCAGGCCCGCATTTAGCTGTTGTCTCCAGATGGCTGGTACAGGCAAGGAGGATGAGAAATAGAGAAAGGGATGTGGGGAAAGAGGACTGGAAAAACGGAAAAACTCCAAAATTGGATAGAATCCACTTTGCCAAGTTTCAAGGAGACTTCCATGGTGGTCCAGTGGTTAAGAATCCACCTGCCAAGTCAGGGGATACAGGGTCTATCCCTGATCCCAGAAGATCCCACATGCTGTGGAGCAATTAAGCCCATACACCACAACTCCTGAGCCTGAGTGCTGCAACTACTGAAGCCCAGGTACCCTAGAGCCCACGCTCCACCACAAGAGAGTATCCCACTTACCACAATTAGAGAACGCCCACACACAGTCATGAAGACCCAGCACAGCCAACAAATAAAAAAGTAAATATAATCAGAGAAGTGAGACAATGCAGAAGCAAAGAAAAAGAGTGAAACAAGACAACGTAATACCAGTTTAGTCATTAAAGTCAAGAACCTTTACCTCCTCCCCAAGGCCTATGAAGGAAAAGTGAAAGTCATTCAGTCATGTCTACTGCTTTGTGACCCCATGGGCTGTAGCTCACCAGGCTCCTCTGTCCATGGAATTTTCCAGACAAGAATACTAGAGGAGGTCA
This sequence comes from Tragulus kanchil, assembly GCA_022376925.1. NCBI lineage: Eukaryota > Metazoa > Chordata > Mammalia > Artiodactyla > Tragulidae > Tragulus > Tragulus kanchil. Next base: position 45,003,954 of record JAIOJX010000006.1, read on the forward strand.
CCATTTCCTCTTCCAGGTACTCTTCCCTACCCAGGGATTGAGCCCAGGACTCCTGCACCAGCAGGCAGATTGTTAACCACTGAGCCACCTAGGAAGCCCCAATTGACAGGGACACACTGCTTTATTTAAAATGGATAACAAGTCTCTACTGTGTATCACAGGGAACTTTGCACTCAGGCCTCCAACCTTTTGGACCCCCAACATCCTTCTTACCATCATACGTTTGGAAGCATCTTCTGAAAAGTAAAATATTTTCTATCCTCAACAAGGCAAGTAATCATGTCTGGAGTAATCACACTGTCATCTGTTCCAGATCTGTGCTTTTTGCCTAATCAGGAAAGTAATTACATCAACAGACCTTGGACAGACCTGGACATACTACAGGAATCCATGCCTGGAAAACTGACCTGATTTCACCCAGTATTTCAACTGAACAATGCAGGAATGTGCTGAGACTCTCAGTAGTTATTTTCACTTGGCAAGCAGGCCCGCATTTAGCTGTTGTCTCCAGATGGCTGGTACAGGCAAGGAGGATGAGAAATAGAGAAAGGGATGTGGGGAAAGAGGACTGAGAGGTGCAACTGGCAAAGCAGACGAAAGATCTGCTAGGATCCCTATCTACTTCACCAATGGCAAGGACCACTGAGGATCTAGTTGCTCCCAATGAACCTGCTGTACGGGAAAAAGCCCTTTGTTCCCACAAGGGTCTGATGTGTCCTTCCTCCCATCCTATTGTGGTCACTCACCCTTGTGACCACCTTGCAGTTTCCATACAAAGAAAATAGCGAAGGCAAAAGAGACTGTATGTCTACGTGTGTCTCTGCATGTGTGTGTCAGTCACTCAGTCACGCCTCTTTGCCACACTATGGGTTGTAGCCTGCCAGGCTCCTCTGTCCATGGGATTCTCCAGGCAAGAATGCTGGAGTGGGTAGCCGTGTCTTTCTCCATGGGATCTTCCCCACCCAGGGACCGAACCCAGGTCTCCCTCACTGCAGGCAGTCTTTACCGTCTGAGCCACCTGGGAAGCCCATATGTCTCTATAAGTTTATATACATATATATATACATATATACACATTTATGTGTAATATATGTGTAAATATACATATGCACACATACACACAACTGGCGCAGCATCTTAAAGGTGAGACCATTTTAGTCAAGCAGCCTTATAACCCTAGGGTTCTTCTTCAGCCACCACCTCACCTCACCTTACCTTCCCTGCATGGTCATATCCCAAAGTACTCGCTATCCTTGAAGCTGACACATTCAACCCCCACCACCCCCTTCCCCCTAATATCCTCCTGCTCAAATCCTGCTTAAGACTCAGCTCACCTGTCACCCCCTCTCAGGCTTCTGGGATTCCTGGTTCCTGTTCCTTTAAATCGCCTCTGATATTTTTTGGATTCACTGTGTTCACATCCCTTGCAGGGGATGTTCACATCCCTCCAGTCTCTCTGCTTGGACTGTCCACTTCTTCCAGGCAGGACTTGTGTTCCCTTTTGTCTTCCTGATGGGCCTGAAGCAGGTGTTGAGTGAAGAGCTCATGGCAACGCTTTCTCCTTGACCCAACTGTGGCTGCACTATGTGAGGATGAGTCCGTGCATCCAGGTATGACAGTATCTTTTTCTCCATATTTCCATCATCTGTTAGATTCTAACACACTAAGGATTTAATTTACATATATTGTTTGTCCACCTCCGTTCACCAGGAAGTAAGCTCCATGAGGGCAGAGATTTCTGTCATTTTGTTCACAGTTGACCACTCAGCCACCAAGGCATAGTTGCTGGTGTATAGTAGGTACTCAGTACCTCTCTGTTGAACAGACTGATTTGTTCCAGGAAAGAGGAATAAGAGAAATCTTAAAAGTCATCTCAGGAGGCTTCCCTGGTGGCCCAGTGGGTAAGCAGTCTTCCTTGCACTGCAGGGGGTGCCAGTTTGATCCCTGGCACGGGAGGATCCCACGGATCCCGCAGAGTGGCTGGACCAGTGTGTCCAATGAGGAGCCGGCACTCTGGAGCGCATGTGCCCAGAGCCGGTGCTCTGCAGCGAGGGAGGCCCTCACAGGCCAAGGAACAAAGAGGGATGAAAATAAATAAATGAAAGACAAATCAAAGTGGCCAAAAAAAAAAAATTTAAAAAAAAATCATCTCAGTCTGCTTATAGAGTTTTCATCAAGGCATAAGAGAGGAAGATCAGGGCTTCCCCTGGTGGTCCAATGGGTAAGGACACCGCCTTGCAGTGCAAGGGCCGCCGGTTCGATCCCTGGCCTGGGAAGGTCCCACGTGCCGCGGAGCGGCTGGACCCATGTGTCCAATTACTGAACCCGATCTCTGGAGTGCATGCGCCCAGAGCCAGTGCTCTGCAACGACAGACGCCACCGCGATGGGAGGCCCACATGGGCCAAAGAACAAAGATGGATGAAAATAGACAAATGAAAGACCAATAGAAGTGGCCTGCCCGGTCCCCTCCTTCCCCAACCAGACCCCCGCCCATAACAAATAAATAAATAAATCTTTTAAAAAAAGAGAGAGCAAGATCAAAGAAAAAACCACCCAAACTGCCAGTCCCCAAACAATTCTGAGATACCCCAAATTCTTCAGCCAAAACGCCCTCCGTAAAGATCCTGCAGGCCTGCGTAAGGCACATAAGCTGCCTTCAAGTGGGTGTGTGTCCATCTGAAGATGCATGCATCCCACCCTCTGAGAACACATGCAACCACACCTTAGAGGCCTGCTCCTTCTCCCATAGCTCTTCTTCACTGTAACACCCTGCACGTGCTTCTCAGGTGGTGCCAACGGTGAAGAACCCGCCTGCCAATGCAGGAGACACAAGAGATGTGGGTTCCATCCCTGGGTTGGGGAAGACCCCTGGAGGAGGGCATGGCAACCCAGTCCAGTATTCTTGCCTGGAGAATCCCATGGACAGAGAAGCCTGGTGAGTTTCACTCCATGGGGTCACAAAGAGTCAGAGGACTGAAGCGACTTAGCAACAGCACAGCATGTATGTTTTCAGCTGACTTTTGTTGTCGTTTAGTCGCTAAGTCCTTTCTGACTCTTTTGCAACAACTCTTTTGTCCTGATAACAAGAGGAGATCAGGACACATAGAAGGAAGACCATGCGAAGACATGGGGAAGATGGTCGTCCACAAGCCAGAGAGCAGCTTCAGAGGAAACCCACCTACCCACACCTTGATCTCAGACTTCCAGCCTTCAGGACTATAAGATGATAACTTTTGTTATGTTTAAGCTCCCTCCTTAAACAAAGGAGTTGTATTTTGTTATAGCAGCCAGGCTTCCCTGATAGCTCAGCTGGTAAAGAATCCACCTGCAATGCAAGAGACCCCGGTTCAATTCCTGGGTCAGGAAGATCCCTTGGAGAAGGGATAGGCTATGCATTCCAGTATTCCTGGGCTTCGCTGGTGGCTCCAATGGTAAAGAATCCACCTGCAAGGCGGGAGACCGGGATAGATTCCTGAGTAGGTCATGGCAACCCACTCCAGTATTCTTGCCTGGAGAATCCCATGGACAGAAGAGCCTGGTGGACTCGCGTCAATGGGGTCACAAAGAGTCAGACACAATTGAGCAACTAAGCAAGCACAGCAAGCCAAAAGAATGAAAAACTCCCAAGGGCAACATGCTTTTGTTAAGGATCCCCCAGCTGAATGCAGGCCAGTAAACTGCTGGGTAAATGAAATGATGTGAGTGTAAAGTAGGGAGGGTGAAAAACAAACACACAGAGGCATAAAGTGTTGACATTTTTTATATTTGGTATTTATAAGTCTTTTAAAAAAAATTTTTTTTCAGGCCATTTTTTCTTAAAAAAACGAACCAAAAAAAGAAAAAAAAAGCAACCAACAGCAATCCTCTGTACAAGTATAGCAAACATTAGAAATACGCATCATTCCAAAATAGTTACAAGGAAATTACAGTTTTAGAGTCCACATCAACACATCCTCTCCATAGGTGCCCCCAAGGGGTAAAAAGCTACAGTATGTTGAATACTTCACGGCTACACAGAGTCTGAAAATTCAGAACTTGGACTTTGGAGGCAAATCAACATCAGTCACCAAGACTTGTTTAGCTCAGCAAGTGCAATCAAGCATTTCAAAAGGAAACCAGGCTTTTTCATCCCAGATGAAAAGCAAACATGAATCGGCTGCAGAGTTGGCCCCCAAGCCCCTGGAGTCTCTCACGTGGTGATGCCCATGTCCAATGGTCAACTGTGCCAAAGTATAGCTGGTAGTTACCACATGTCCACAGGAAGAGCAGCTTCAGAGGAAACCCACCTACCCACACCTTGATCTCAGACTTCCAGCCTTCAGGACTATAAGATGATAACTTTTGTTATGTTTAAGCTCCCTCCTTAAACAAAGGAGTTGTATTTTGTTATAGCAGCCAGGCTTCCCTGATAGCTCAGCTGGTAAAGAATCCACCTGCAATGCAAGAGACCCCGGTTCAATTCCTGGGTCAGGAAGATCCCATGGAGAAAGGATAGGCTACCCACTCCAGTACTCTTGGGCTTCCCTGGTGGCCCCAATGGTAAAGAATCCACCTGCAAGGCGGGAGACCGGGATAGATTCCTGAGTAGGTCATGGCAACCCACTCCAGTATTCTTGCCTGGAGAATCCCATGGACAGAAGAGCCTGGTGGACTCGCGTCAATGGGGTCACAAAGAGTCAGACACAATTGAGCAACTAAGCAAGCACAGCAAGCCAAAAGAATGAAAACTCCCAAGGGCAACATGCTTTTGTTAAGGATCCCCCAGCTGAATGCAGGCCAGTAAACTGCTGGGTAAATGAAATGATGTGAGTGTAAAGTAGGGAGGGTGAAAAACAAACACACAGAGGCATAAAGTGTTGACATTTTTTATATTTGGTATTTATAAGTCTTTTAAAAAAAATTTTTTTTCAGGCCATTTTTTCTTAAAAAAACGAACCAAAAAAAGAAAAAAAAAGCAACCAACAGCAATCCTCTGTACAAGTATAGCAAACATTAGAAATACGCATCATTCCAAAATAGTTACAAGGAAATTACAGTTTTAGAGTCCACATCAACACATCCTCTCCATAGGTGCCCCCAAGGGGTAAAAAGCTACAGTATGTTGAATACTTCACGGCTACACAGAGTCTGAAAATTCAGAACTTGGACTTTGGAGGCAAATCAACATCAGTCACCAAGACTTGTTTAGCTCAGCAAGTGCAATCAAGCATTTCAAAAGGAAACCAGGCTTTTTCATCCCAGATGAAAAGCAAACATGAATCGGCTGCAGAGTTGGCCCCCAAGCCCCTGGAGTCTCTCACGTGGTGATGCCCATGTCCAATGGTCAACTGTGCCAAAGTATAGCTGGTAGTTACCACATGTCCACAGGGAAGCAACCCAAATCTCTTTGCATGCTATTGACAACCATCACTAGATTTACCTTTAGAAACAAAACATCCTTACTCTTGGGATAAGATTTCAGTGGCCCAAACCCCTCTAACCAATTGAACCCACCCGGGCTGGTTTACCTCCACAGTTGTCAAATACTAAGGAGGGGTGATGACGCCATCCCCATGATTCCACTGGCCTCCGATTTTAGCTCATTGCTCCTGGGACGGTCTGGGGGCGGGAGCTCAGCAGCGCTTCCTCTCTTCTGTAACCAACTCCCAGCCCGTGTGTCCTTTATATTTACACATTAATCTTCCCTTTTCAATCACTGTGCTATAAATACCCTCACCACCCCCAACCCTTGGCCCGTCCCCAGGCCTCTTCAGGATGCGGAGAAGCATCGTGACCTTCGTGTGACCTACCCATTTGGAAGCCAGACCTCCCACCACAAGCCTTCCTCCAAGGACAGGGAATGATGTCAGAGCCAGGCTGGCAGGGCCACTGCCCATTTCCCAAGCTCATCCCAGGTGGAAGGGAGGAGGGCTTCTGGCTTTTGCATTTTCTAGGTAATATGTTTCTAATTATGGCTGCTTTCATCTTTTAGAAGAGCTTTTGGAGTCAAGTCCTTCCCTCCAACTTTCTCCACGGCAGCAGCAGTGCTGCAGGCAGGGCACACGCCTACATGGGACTGAACGCCCCAGCACCCATCCCCGTGGTTTCCTGACAAACTGGAGTGGGAAGGGGGTGAGGCCCCTCAGAACGGCCACCCGAACCTCTGAAGAAGCTGAGGAACTCTCCAAGATCAGAGTGCAAGGGGCGGACCAGCCTGAAGACTTGGAAGCCACCGCCAAAGCCCAGCTTCACTCAACAACCAGGATAGCATGGCTTCCCCACTACACATCTTCAGGACCAAAGAGGACCCAGCCCGGCCCGGCCAGGTCCATTTCTTGAAGGGCATGATACTCAGTGAACTGCTTTCTACCAAAGAGAGCAAAGGATTCAGCAAAAAAGTGCAATTTCCATTTTGGGAAGTAAGGATCTCCCAAAACAAGACATCATGCCTTCTCCTTTATTCCTTGCAGTACCTCAAAGGGAAAAGGAACAAAAGACGTACAGCCCTCAACCTCTGAACTGAATCCAGGGTTCTCCGTACACTGTGGTTCCCCCTTTCTGATCCTAAAACACCTGGCTGTCCCGTCAGTGATCAAAGTGCCAGCCAGCCAAGGAGCAGGGCAGGGTCAGGGGGCGGGCTCCCACAGGTCCACAGTGACCAGAGCACTCAGAGAAGACCCCACTTCCATTTCCAAAGGACTCATCATCCTATGTCTACAGCAGGATTTATTACTGTGGGAACTGGCCACAGGACTCAAGGGACTTGATCATTCCTTCATAAGACCTTGAATACTTCATTGCCTATTGGAGGAGAAACTCAACACATCTTCAAAATATAACCTGAGCCACAGTATAAAATAAAATAAAATAAAGAAAACCAAATCCTTTCATGTTAATTAATGCCTTGAGAAGTTTACAGATTATGTACCAATAAAATAAATCCACATAGATTCGGAAATTCTCGGTGGATGCACACCTGAAAGCCAAACAACAACAACAACAACAAAAATTAATCTACAGTTTTTAAAAAAATCAAAGTAATTACAGCAGCAGTATAGTGAAAAGAGGTTTTAAAAATAATAATTACATCTTTGATACAAATTCGAACTTTGTACACCTCAATTCCAAGGAATGCCTGTTTTAAGAGTTTAGTATATATATATACAGTAGATACGGATATGTGTCACTGCAGATACAGACTAAAGCCAGTAGACTTCAAGGAGAAATTCATCTGACACTGTTTTCACACAGACATGTTCACAGATTGCCACACTTTTAGAAACACGCACACACACACACACACACACACAACAGACACACAGACACATAAAATGCCAACCTGAGTAAAACATTCCTAAAAATCTAGAGCATCATGAATCACTAAGTCACATATTGCACCTTTAAATAATCCTTCTTACCAAATACAGAAATGAGAAAAAAGATAAACCAGGGACAAAGATTATTGTGTCACTGATGGGTTCCTCTGCTTCCCCGCACTCACATCCTCCAACTTTTCAAGGTGATAATTCAGCTTCCACTCTCACTCAACCCATGGGCTGAAAATGCGGCCATCAAAAATATCTTTGGGGAAAAACAGGAGAGAAACAGGGATGAAAGAATAGAGCACAATACAGGAGATGGGGAAAGCGGGGAGTGGGAGGAGAAATCTAATCAAAGGAGAACAGGAATGTTACTGAGAAGGCTGAACCTCCAATACTAAACTACTGTTTAAATATTCCACATAGTCCAATCATGAGATTCAGTACAAAAATAGAGATATCTACTGAGTTTTGCCTGTGGAAGCATAATTCAGGAAAGGCACATGTTCAAATAGAAAACACAGGCAGAAGAGGTACCACATACCCCTCCCTACGTGATCATCATCCACAACTATGTATTTTCCATCAGCTAGATTCCAAGATACAGTAGGTAAAAATAGACCTCTGATACTTAAAATATATTCAACCCAACACAATCCTGGCTTTAGCGCGTGAATCATATAAAATAGTCTTTTTAAAAAAGAATGTCTTGTAAAAGAAAAAAAATCATACATAGCTCACTTTTCCTGGTGTTCTGTAATTCTCAAGGAAAAAAAAAAAAAAACAAACGTGGACTCATCCCATTGGACATCAGGAATGTAGTTGATTTGCTCACCACCCATCCACAGCCCCTGATAGCCCCAACTTTTTATTTGTCATGTTTTACATGTGCAGCTTCACACTCTCAAATTAGTTCTAACAAAACAGAACAAAGAATTAGGATATTAGACATATAAAAACATGTCAACATTGGGGCATTTTCCTTTGCTGTGGGTGTGGTGGTCTGGTTAACTCCAGAAAGGTTTTCCTTTGGAATTAGGCAATGTAACCATTTGTCTTTCCAAATGTGGTCACGGGTGCAAGGTTTTCATAGATTGTCATTGCAGTTGTGTTCTGGTAGATGAGATCCACTTTCGAGTCCTTCTGGGATCTGATAATATCCAAAACACACTGATTGAGGAAAACATACTGATCCTGTTAGAAAAAGAAAGACAGAAAACAATGGGACATTGGTCCCAAAGATTAGTACTCATGGATTTTTCAGACTTCCACCCTCCAACCCCACTCACCCCACAAGCGAACACTCCAAGTTCACGTGGTCAAGGAGGAATACCAGAGTGGTGAAATTTGAAACTACAAACAGCAAGGTTCTCACCACCACTGGTTCTCAACCAGAGGGGTGCACCCCTCATATACCTCTGCTCCCTTCAAGGAGAAGCACCAGCATCTTGGGGAAGGGCAAAGGGAAAATGTAGAGGAACTAATGCACATGTGTATTCAAACACTAAAAAAAAATCCAACAGGGTTTTCTTGGCTAGGGAGGATGTGAAACATGAGGAGAAAACTGTGATTCTCAACAAAAGGGGTGCATAAAGGTGGATGATCAGGGCTGAGTTGGGGATCTCCATCCTTCAGGGGTATAGAGGTAGGGATAGTGATCAGGGTCCCCACCCTTAGGATGCAGGTCAGGGCTGAGTTGTATCTCAACAGACAATACAGTAGGTAAAAATAGACCTCTGATACTTAAAATATATTCAACCCAACACAATCCTGGCTTTAGCGCGTGAATCATATAAAATAGTCTTTTTAAAAAAGAATGTCTTGTAAAAGAAAAAAAATCATACATAGCTCACTTTTCCTGGTGTTCTGTAATTCTCAAGGAAAAAAAAAAAAAAACAAACGTGGACTCATCCCATTGGACATCAGGAATGTAGTTGATTTGCTCACCACCCATCCACAGCCCCTGATAGCCCCAACTTTTTATTTGTCATGTTTTACATGTGCAGCTTCACACTCTCAAATTAGTTCTAACAAAACAGAACAAAGAATTAGGATATTAGACATATAAAAACATGTCAACATTGGGGCATTTTCCTTTGCTGTGGGTGTGGTGGTCTGGTTAACTCCAGAAAGGTTTTCCTTTGGAATTAGGCAATGTAACCATTTGTCTTTCCAAATGTGGTCACGGGTGCAAGGTTTTCATAGATTGTCATTGCAGTTGTGTTCTGGTAGATGAGATCCACTTTCGAGTCCTTCTGGGATCTGATAATATCCAAAACACACTGATTGAGGAAAACATACTGATCCTGTTAGAAAAAGAAAGACAGAAAACAATGGGACATTGGTCCCAAAGATTAGTACTCATGGATTTTTCAGACTTCCACCCTCCAACCCCACTCACCCCACAAGCGAACACTCCAAGTTCACGTGGTCAAGGAGGAATACCAGAGTGGTGAAATTTGAAACTACAAACAGCAAGGTTCTCACCACCACTGGTTCTCAACCAGAGGGGTGCACCCCTCATATACCTCTGCTCCCTTCAAGGAGAAGCACCAGCATCTTGGGGAAGGGCAAAGGGAAAATGTAGAGGAACTAATGCACATGTGTATTCAAACACTAAAAAAAAATCCAACAGGGTTTTCTTGGCTAGGGAGGATGTGAAACATGAGGAGAAAACTGTGATTCTCAACAAAAGGGGTGCATAAAGGTGGATGATCAGGGCTGAGTTGGGGGATCTCCATCCTTCAGGGGTATAGAGGTAGGGATAGTGATCAGGGTCCCCACCCTTAGGCAGGCACACCAGAATCTGCAGGTAGCCATTGAAAAGAAGAAGTGTTTGCTGAAACACATCCATAAGCTATCAAAGAAAAAAAAAAAAAATCACAGAGCAGCATCATATATAAAATAAGACCCAATTTTTAAAATGTGCTCCAGGAAGGAAAATCTGCAAAATGATAAAACATGAACGAACTTGAGGATGTTATACTAAATGAAATAAAGTGTTAGTCAATCGGTTGTGTCCCAACTCTTTGTGATTCCATGGACTGTAGCCCACCAGGCTCCTCTGTTCATGGGATTTTCGATGCAAGAATACTAGAGTGGGTACCCATTCCCTTCTCCAAGGGATCTTCCTGACCCAGGAATCGAACCAGGGTCTCCTGCATTGCAGGCGAATTCTTTACCAGCTAAGCCACCAGGGAAGCCATATCAATGCTGCTAAAGCAGCATTATGCTATTTTGTGTCATTAATATTTAATAAGTCCATTTTCATTAGCTTGTTTTAAGGATGGTAGGACTTTCTTAAAAACCAAAAACACCAGTCTGATGAGTTTTAGACCCAGATGTTAACCTTCAGAGACATGCTCAGATTATTTGGCGAGTCAGTGGCAGCAACGTGAGGAGTCCTGGCCCTGTCTTGGTATGTATCTCCATTGCAATCGTAAAGACACTGTGCCACTGCATTGGGTATCCTGGGGTAGTTCAATCCCACATCACTTTAAGGTCTTAAAAGAAATTCACACCTTATGGCCAAGAGCCAGAAAGATCTGGAAGGTGGACTGTTTTAACACAAGTGTGGACACAATACAATCTTTTAAATACAGACAGGAGGGTAAGGAGAGGGTAGGACAAACTGGAACATCAGGATTGACATATATACCCTACCACATGTGAAACAGACAGAGAGAAGCATAGCACAGGAAGCTCAGCTCAGTGCTCTGCTGTGACCTAGAGTGGTAGGAAGGAGTCATGATGGAGGTGGATGGTGGGTGGGAAGCTCACAAGGGAGGGGACCTATGTATACATATAGCTGATTCACACTGTTGTACAGCAGAAACTTACACTGTAAAAGCAATTACACTCCAGTTTAAATAAGTCAACAAAATCTCAAAAAAGAAGAAAACACGGATTGGAAGGGAGAACTGTCAAACACAGACACTGGCCTCACCTCTGTTTGCACCATTAAAGTCCTGTGCATGCGAAGGTCGTACACAATGCCATACACATCCACAGTGTTCTCATTCTCTATCTGATAGATAAGCCGATCGATGGCGATGAAAGTGCCCGTCCTTCCCACCCCAGCACTAAAAGAAAGGACAAAGTGAGCACGTCGGCATGGGTTGCATGTGCTAAGTCATCTCAGTCGTGTCCAACACTTTGCAACCCTATGGACAGCAGCCCGCCAGGCTCCTCTGTCCACGGGATTCTCCAGGAATGGGTTACCATTTCGTCCTCCAGGGAAATATTCCTGAGCCAGGGGTCGAACACAAGCCTCTAACATTTCCTACATTGGCAGGCAGGTTCTTGACCACTAGCGCCACCTAGTACAGGTTACCTCTACTATAAAATTCCCACTTCCCCATTTATACATATATTTTGCTCTCCTCAGCAATCAAGCTTTGAGGGTCAAACCCTGGAGCATTAGCCATTGCCTCAATTAAAACCTCAGCAAGTCAGACCACTAGCTTGGAACTGGGATCCAAGTCCTAAAGTTACGTTCAAGTTAAATGCCACAAAACACCTCATTAGAGCTTCTTTAATCACAGTCCCTTTGAAGTTGCCATTGTATCTACAATGGCCAAATTTCATCAATTTCAATATTACCCCCAAAGGATAACAAAGTCCCTCCCTTCTTCTGTTCCAAAATTAATTCCTTTAGCTTCAAAGCTAATTTCTTATTGTTCAGGAAGAGAGGTGGCAAACTTTCTCTGTTAAGAACCAAACAGTAAATATCTTCAGCTTTGCAGACTCAGCCTGCCACTGCAGCATGAAAGTAACCATACTTGATATGTAGCCAAAGGGACATGACTGTGTTCCACTAAAACTGTATTTACAGAAACAGGCAGCCAAATAGACTGCAGTAATGGTTTTATAGGGGTACGCATGCGTGCATGCTCAGTTGCTTCAGTCATGTCTGACTCTTTGTGACCCCATAGAGTGTCGCCTGCGAGGTACCGCTGTCCATGGAATTCTCCAGGCAGGAATACTGGGGTAGGTTGACCGTGCGCTCTCTCCAGGGCATCTTCCCGACCCAGGGACTGAACCCAGCTCTCTCACACTGCAGGTGGATTCTTCACTGTCTGAACCACCAGATAAGCCCAAGAATGCTGGAGTCGATTGCCTATCCCTTCGCCAGAGGATCTTCCCGACCCAGGAATCAAACTGGGGTCTCCTGCATTGCAGGCAGATTCATTACCAGCTGAGCTACCAGGGAAGCCCCTTTATGGGGGAATACTCATTTCCAAACTCGTCAGGTTGTACACATTCTGCAGTTTTTGTATGTGGAAAATATGTGTTTAAATAAAATGAACTTGAATTATGTATCTCAACATTGTTAAACAGCAAGCCAAAATGCTAAAGAAAACAGGTTCCAGGATGAGGTATACATTATAAAATCTTGTAAAAGTTTAAAGTTATGTAAAACTATAGAATTACATACACATGTAGTCAAATACAAAAGCATGCAAGGGGATGATACAGGTCAACTTTAGGACCGTGTTTACCTATGTAAGAAGGAGAATGAGACAAGAGGCTAGTAAGTAGAGACTCTAATTATGCCTAAAAAGTATTGTTGACAAAAGAAACATCATCCTGTTGAGCTTTGCTATTATTCTCCATACTTTTGTAAGACTGAAATATTTCAAAATAAAATAGTATAAATAAGAAATAAAAATATACTATGATGTTTTAAAAATACAGTTAATAAAATACCAGATTCTTACAGTCCCTTTGAAGTTGCCATTGTATCTACAATGGCCAAATTTCATCAATTTCAATATTACCCCCAAAGGATAACAAAGTCCCTCCCTTCTTCTGTTCCAAAATTAATTCCTTTAGCTTCAAAGCTAATTTCTTATTGTTCAGGAAGAGAGGTGGCAAACTTTCTCTGTTAAGAACCAAACAGTAAATATCTTCAGCTTTGCAGACTCAGCCTGCCACTGCAGCATGAAAGTAACCATACTTGATATGTAGCCAAAGGGACATGACTGTGTTCCACTAAAACTGTATTTACAGAAACAGGCAGCCAAATAGACTGCAGTAATGGTTTTATAGGGGTACGCATGCGTGCATGCTCAGTTGCTTCAGTCATGTCTGACTCTTTGTGACCCCATAGACTGTAGCCTGCCAGGTACCTCTGTCCATGGAATTCTCCAGGCAAGAATACTGGAGTAGGTTGCCCGTGCCCTCTCTCCAGGGCATCTTCCCGACCCAGGGACTGAACCCAGCTCTCTCACACTGCAGGTGGATTCTTCACTGTCTGAACCACCAGATAAGCCCAAGAATGCTGGAGTCGATTGCCTATCCCTTCGCCAGAGGATCTTCCGACCCAGGAATCAAACTGGGGTCTCCTGCATTGCAGGCAGATTCATTACCAGCTGAGCTACCAGGGAAGCCCCTTTATGGGGGAATACTCATTTCCAAACTCGTCAGGTTGTACACATTCTGCAGTTTTTGTATGTGGAAAATATGTGTTTAAATAAAATGAACTTGAATTATGTATCTCAACATTGTTAAACAGCAAGCCAAAATGCTAAAGAAAACAGGTTCCAGGATGAGGTATACATTATAAAATCTTGTAAAAGTTTAAAGTTATGTAAAACTATAGAATTACATACACATGTAGTCAAATACAAAAGCATGCAAGGGGATGATACAGGTCAACTTTAGGACCGTGTTTACCTATGTAAGAAGGAGAATGAGACAAGAGGCTAGTAAGTAGAGACTCTAATTATGCCTAAAAAGTATTGTTGACAAAAAGAAACATCATCCTGTTGAGCTTTGCTATTATTCTCCATACTTTTGTAAGACTGAAATATTTCAAAATAAAATAGTATAAATAAGAAATAAAAATATACTATGATGTTTTAAAAAATACAGTTAATGAACCAGATCTGACCCAGAGTCTCCTGTTTGACAAGAGCCTGTTTCAAAGTCTCAAGGCTTAGGGAATAAATCCACTGTCCCTTATCCAAACCTTCCTGAATTTGTAAAGACCTACTGCATTCCTTTTCAGATTTTTTTGTTTTCAATAGTGTCCATATTTACAATTACATTGGAAATCTGTCATACACACACATGGATCACCATCTGCATACCTGCAATGGACCAGAATTGGCGAGTCAGGAGGAACTTGCTTCATGTAGTCTCGAACAAGGTACCGGAAGTTGATGAGTAAATCAGTGGTGTCAGGAACACCGTGGTCAGGCCAGGAGGTGAAATGGAACTGACGCAGCGGGTGACTCTCACTTGTCTGGCTCTAAAGACCAAGAAAGGAGGTTAGATCCAAAGAGTAGGCAAGCTGGATCAAGCTGTACCTGAAGGCTGAACTGCACAGAGCTGCTGAAAAGTAGCTCAGAAGTGTTTATGACTAAAAATTAGAATTGTGCATTGGCACAACAGCGGATAATGTCACTGCACAGCAATGTGCTCATCAAATCTGCATAACATGCCAAGCAGGAGGGTTTATTATCTCCTTTCAAGAAAGGGTAGCCAAGTTTCCAAAACGTGAAGAGACTTCTCCAACACTCAGCCCAGCGGCAGAAATCTCTTATCCTTTGGTTCTGAGTCTAGAAATCTTCCCTTTTTACCACAGCCCCCTGCCAATAGTGCACTCACATTTGTATATCTATTCTTCCTTAGAGCTTCATAGACCCCCATCCCTGAGCCCACGTGGGAATATCACTGACCAGAATTTACACAGATACATCTGTGACAGTCAGTGCCTTCAGGACAAGAAATGCCTCATGATTCACAGGTCCTCCAAAGAACTTAATAACGTGATAAGCAAGCATCAACTAAATATTTAAAATGGTAGGGAGTTGAGAAAGGACCCCTCCCCCAAAAAATATCTATTTCAACTTCAGATAGACAACAGAAACTGAAGCTTCTTAGAAAAGAGTTAGTTACTACACAGACTGGTTTCCCACAGTGGATCAAAGCAGACACCTTTAATTATCAGACCTCTGCCCTGGCTGACCCACTCCGATTCAAGAGTCAACCGTACTCATTAGGCCTACACCTGGGGACTGACCTCACCTGTCTGTGCGCCTATATCTGGACTACAGGCATTTCCTCCTTTCTGACAGCTACCCTTTGAGGCAGATCTTTTTAATGTATATACATTAGGGACTCCCTGGTGGTTCCGTGGCTAAGATTCCAATGCAGTGGTGTTGGGTGTTTCGATCCCTGGTCAAAGAACTAGATCCCA
This sequence comes from Tragulus kanchil, assembly GCA_022376925.1. NCBI lineage: Eukaryota > Metazoa > Chordata > Mammalia > Artiodactyla > Tragulidae > Tragulus > Tragulus kanchil. The sequence goes on from JAIOJX010000006.1 coordinate 45,019,459, forward strand.
CATAAAACTAAAGATCTGCATACCATAACAAAGACCCAGCAGAGCCAAATAAATAAATATAAATATTAAAAGAAAAAGGGATAATAAGACTTCTCCTATATTTTAGATTATTTCTGTAGGACAGATTCTCAAACCTGACATAAGCAGATCAAAGGGAACAGATATTTTTATACCTTTGATATAAATTATAGAGGGTTATAATTTGAGCCATCAAAAGATATATAATGAATTACAACCTAAAAAAAAAGGAAAAATGATTGGCTCTAAAGACCAAGAAAGGAGGTTAGATCCAAAGAGTAGGCAAGCTGGATCAAGCTGTACCTGAAGGCTGAACTGCACAGAGCTGCTGAAAAGTAGCTCAGAAGTGTTTATGACTAAAAATTAGAATTGTGCATTGGCACAACAGCGGATAATGTCACTGCACAGCAATGTGCTCATCAAATCTGCATAACATGCCAAGCAGGAGGGTTTATTATCTCCTTTCAAGAAAGGGTAGCCAAGTTTCCAAAACGTGAAGAGACTTCTCCAACACTCAGCCCAGCGGCAGAAATCTCTTATCCTTTGGTTCTGAGTCTAGAAATCTTCCCTTTTTACCACAGCCCCCTGCCAATAGTGCACTCACATTTGTATATCTATTCTTCCTTAGAGCTTCATAGACCCCCATCCCTGAGCCCACGTGGGAATATCACTGACCAGAATTTACACAGATACATCTGTGACAGTCAGTGCCTTCAGGACAAGAAATGCCTCATGATTCACAGGTCCTCCAAAGAACTTAATAACGTGATAAGCAAGCATCAACTAAATATTTAAAATGGTAGGGAGTTGAGAAAGGACCCCTCCCCCAAAAAATATCTATTTCAACTTCAGATAGACAACAGAAACTGAAGCTTCTTAGAAAAGAGTTAGTTACTACACAGACTGGTTTCCCACAGTGGATCAAAGCAGACACCTTTAATTATCAGACCTCTGCCCTGGCTGACCCACTCCGATTCAAGAGTCAACCGTACTCATTAGGCCTACACCTGGGGACTGACCTCACCTGTCTGTGCGCCTATATCTGGACTACAGGCATTTCCTCCTTTCTGACAGCTACCCTTTGAGGCAGATCTTTTTAATGTATATACATTAGGGACTCCCTGGTGGTTCCGTGGCTAAGATTCCAATGCAGTGGTGTTGGGTGTTTCGATCCCTGGTCAAAGAACTAGATCCCACATATAACTAAAGATCTCGCATACCATAACAAAGACCCAGCAGAGCCAAATAAATAAATATAAATATTAAAAGAAAAAGGGATAATAAGACTTCTCCTATATTTTAGATTATTTCTGTAGGACAGATTCTCAAACCTGACATAAGCAGATCAAAGGGGAACAGATATTTTTATACCTTTGATATAAATTATAGAGGGTTATATAAATTTATGCAGCCATCAAAAGATATCGATATTGTGTATGACATTCACTTTACTTTTAAATACCCTTAAAAAAAAAAAGGAAACATATGGATGCTCCCAATGTCAAATTTCCAATCAAACAATCCAAAAGGGTCTTGACTTGTAAGAAAAATTCTATGAGCAGGTCACTTGCAAGTGGAAGAAAAGGAGTTAAAGATGCTGAGCCATGCTCCTAAGATTCACTTACGAATAACATGAAATTCTCGTCAAGAAAGCAAAGTCAACAGGCTGCCTTAGAGTCTATGCAGATATGGATTGTTTTATTCTGTAAAGATGAAAGTATTTTTCTGATGAATTTTAAAAAATGGTTAGTATTAATATCAACCTAAAGAAGTATCACTCCAAATTTAATATATGCTGATTGTAGATGAAAACCATGCACCTTGACTTCTTACTTACATTTTTCACTGTGAAGTCTCTGATGGTCCATTCTGGAAGAACAATTTCTGATGTCATCGCCACAGTTATGTCCCCGTAGTCCTCAGCCTCTTTGGAGGGCCAGTACTCCTCACATTTGGTCTATAATAAAATGCAAAAACTCAGATCACACCCTGTGCCATCACTAAAACCTTACAAGGAGACGAGATATTGAAACCGAGCATCAGAGTCTGAATCCATCCCTTAGGTGGGCTCTGCCTGACCATGGGAATTTTGCTTTTTAATTTATAATTTCTGACAATTTTTGCAAAAGTGGGAGTCTTCCCATAAAAAATCAAGACTTCTGTCTTCTGTTGAGAAACTGGAAGCCCTAGCTGACACAGAGCCCCGTTTCTGTACAAAAACTGACAAACAGGACTCCCCTGGTGGTCCAGTGGGCAAGGACACCGCCTTGCAGTGCAAGGGGTGCCAGTTTGATCCCTGGCCTGGGAAGATCCCATGTGCTGCAGAGCGGCTGGACCGATGTGTCCAATCACCGAGCCGGAGCTCTGGAGTGCATGCGCCCGGAGCCAGTGCTCTGCGATGACAGAGGCCACCGCGATGGGAGGCCCACACAGGCTAAAGAACAAAAGATGGATGAAAATGGACAAATGAAAGACCAATAGAAGTGACCCGCCTGCTCCCCTCCCTCCCCACCTCACCCCACCCCACCCCCACCAAAATAAATAAATAAATAAATCTTTAAAAAAAAAAACAAAAAACTGACAAACAGCTGATCAGCCACTGTCCTTCACAAGGGACCCTGTGCCCCCTCAGTTCCCCCAGCCCTACAACAGCCATTCCACTGACTGTTGGCTGAACTTCCCTGAGTGCAGAAGAAATGAGAACCTTTCTCAAGACTTAGATACACACTTACTGCAATACAAACATGGACACCAATAAAGAACACCAAATTAAATCATTTGGGGCTCTTTGATTTTGATAGCCAGTGGGCAAACATGAAAAGAAATAAAAGTCAAGAAACAATCTCTCTCTGAAAATATCTGAATCCCTGTTTGGTAACTGACTTTAAAAAAGGAGAGGTTTGCTTTAAAAACAGTTGCCTGCATGTACATATTTATCAGTACCATCGTTCCAGATTCCATACATATGTGTTCGTATACAATGTTTATGTATATGCAGAGCAGCAGTGGAGAAGCAGACATACAGAACAGACTTACGGACACTGCGGGGAAGGAGCAATGGGTGATAAGTGGGTGCAGAACCCAAACTTCTGTGTCACAAATAAAGCATAGATATAAACTCTCTCTTAGGGCTCTGTTACCTCTCCCTCTTCCATCCCCAGCCCTAAGCACTGGACCTTACACATACTTGGGGCTGGAGAAACATTTGCTCAATTAAAATGAAAGACAAGAACATGAGAAGAAATGATGCCTGCCAGGTTCCCACTCTCACTGGGACAGTGCTACTCAGAGCGAGCACCCTGGAGTGGAAATGCAACTCTGGGCTCCACCAGAGACCCTCAAAAGTGGAAACTCCGCAGGTGGAAACCCTCCAGGTGACTCTGAGGCATGTCAGTTTCAGAACCACGGTCTTCGGGACTTGACTCCCACCCTGTTCTTCAAGTAACTGACCTACCTGAAAAGATTCACAGGGCACAGGAGGTCTTGTTCCTCAGGCACAGATTTTCTGAATTGAGCCCCTATTTTTCAATTTTCCTTGGTTTATTTATGAAAACATGGGATTTTATTACTAGAAGAAATCTTACCTTTGATGGAGGGGATTCTAGGCCATACAGGGGAAAGAGAACTGCTTAGACTTATCAGAGAATAAGTTTGAAATTTTACATAAAGAAAGAATTCCAATGCTAAAAACTCGGTGTGAAAATCAATGAGTGACAAAGACAAAAAAAAAAACAAACCATTTCTAAGAATAGAGGTGCTAACGTTAGGGGGAGTGCTTTTTTTAAAAAAAGAAAAGTTTTTAAGGTACGCGCCACCACAGTAAACATGAATGAGTGAACCGAACTGAATAATGGTAAAAAGAAAAGATACTTACCCTTCCCTGTTCAACACATTTGGTCAGCATGACAATGGCATAGACATTTTTCTCCCAAACCATACGCCAAAAATCTTTCAGAGTATTGGGTAAAGGTCCTTGTGTGGCAATAAAGTCTCTCTTGAAGTGGTAGCCCTGAAAGCGGAAAATACCAGAGAGTCAATCTCAAAGAGACAGCAAAAGGAGCTCTGAGGACCTCCTCCTAACCAGCCAGCACAGCGAGCCCCGCTCCCCACTCACAGGCATGTAGTTGGCATTGATGTAGTCATCCGTCGGATGGGTCTGAACTGAAAGTTTCACACGAGAAATATCATCTGTGACAAAGAAAAATGTTCCACATTAGGATATGGAATAGAATAGTTCATATTAGACCAGAGAAACAAGTACAAAATGGCAACATGGGGGCTTTGTCACACCTTGAATCCCATAGCCCAGCATTTTAGATCTACAACCTTATTTCATTCCCACGGTCACCAGATGTGACCCTGGCACAGACAAGTGACACGATCACATGGACAGAGCTAGTAAGTGGCAGAGCCAGGGTTCAAACCCGGGCAGTCTGGCACCAGAGCCCGAGCTCTCAATCACTTCAGACCACCTTCTAGATGAAACCAACTCCTGCCATCCTTGGGTGTGTGCCACGAGCCAAGGAAGCCCCTCTGCAGTTTATTCCTCACAACCATCCTACGAGCTCCTGTGCCCATTTCATAGATATAAAAACCGAGGGTCAGGGAGATTAAGTGATTTTTCCAAGTGCTTTCACCTGGTGAATGGCAGCCGGAACCCAAATCCAGTGCCCTTTCTACTTCGGCAGGGTACTCAGGGTAGAAAGATAACCTTTTTACACTTTCTCCATTCTCATAAAAAAGTTCTTACTAACAGTCCCAGATGCAAGAATAATCTGAGTGTGTAAGACTATTATAAGTGGTCTATGTGGAATCTCAAATATGACACAAATGAACTTATTTACAAAACAGAAACAGACTGACAGAGTAAACTCAGTGTGCTGCCGTCCCTGTCAGTTAGGCTGCAGACACTGTTAATTCTCAGGATGAACCCACATATAATTCACATTTAGCCATGGAATGTACTCACCCCACCAGAGACATGTCTGGACAAGCAGAAACCATTTCCCTGCCTGTCCTCCACCTGCTCCCTGGTGTTCCGGAAGTGTCCTAACTGAAATAAAGGGGCTCAAAGCACACACTCTGGCCTTTTCCCTGAAAGAAAACTTCCAGATCTGGTCTAGTCCCACCACGACTCTCAATGTGACTTTGGACAAATCACTTAGCCACCCTAAGCCTCACATTGGTTTTTTTTTTTTTTTTTTTTTTTATCAGAACAAATATCCTACTATCTATTTCATAAGGCTACTGTGAGGACTGAATTCAATGACCTTCCCAGACTGTGGAACACAGGGTCAGTGACGGATGAACGGCTGTGGGAGTGGCTAGTTCGTACCCAGATCCCTCTGTCCTCTGGTCTAAAAGAGGTGATGCCAGTGATGGAAAAAAAAACAGGGGAAATGTAGAAAAACACAGCTTACAGGGCAGAACGTTGTTATAGCGGTTCTTTCCTCTGTTTTCAGCCAGTTCAGCTGCGTATTTGGGTAGATTAATTCCAACGAGCTTCAGGTCCTGAAAGCAGAACATAAGAATGGTTCATTCACTCGGTGTTCAAATATTATTCATACACACAGAGAGTATGAAGGACAAATTGGGAATGCGGAGACGTGGTAACACTGCACATCCCCTGAGACATGTAGAAGTTCTAACCCCCGGCACCCATGGACTCAGCCAGACCGGAAATGAGAGCTTTTGTGGACATGGCCAAGATAAGATGAGGTCCTACTGGAGTAGGGTGGGGCCCTTAATCCAATATCATTGGTGTCTTTTTTTTTTCTTTTGGTTATTCCAGGTCTTAGATGCAGCATGCAAGGTCTTTTTTAAATTTGCAGCATGAGGGACCTTTAGTTACAGTGTGTAAACTGTTAGTTGTCGTGTGTGAGATCCAAATCCCTGACCTGGGATCAAACCTGGGCCCCCCACATCAGAAGCGTGGAGTCCTAACCTCTGGACCACCAGGGAAGTCCCTGATAACTTTATAAGAGGAGAAAAAGACACCAAGATACAGAGACACAAGGGGGAGGGGCAAAAGTGGTGGCAGGGGACTTTTCGAGTAGTCCAGAGGTTAAGACTCTAATGCTTCCACTGAAGAGGGCGTGGGTTCAACCCCTGATTGGGGAACTAAACTCTTGCATGCCACACTTACATTTTCTTTTCTCCCTCCCCTCGAAGAGGGCCACCTCTTACCTAAAGTTTCACCATAAAACAGAAACAGACAGTTTTGAAAAACATAAAGCAATTAAAACTACAATAGGGACCACCACATACCTCATATTCTTCTGCAAACCCACAGTTGGAGTCCGCTTGCTGCTTCTTGAAGTAGCCTTCAAAATTCTCCACTCTGATCAACTTGGACCTAGGAGACCAAAACCGCACATCAGAATGGTTTGCATTCAATCAAGCTGACACTCAAAATAGAAAGTGCAAGTTATTTTTTTCAAAAAGCAAAAAGTATACTCACTTTTTAGGTCTTCATCATAGAAAAGGAAAGAAAAAAAAAAAGACAATTAGGAAAAACAATGACTAAACCATAACTATGGCGATCTTCCCCCAAAGAAGAAAAACTGTAGCGTAATGTCAGGAGATGCCTAGGGGAGGTTCACTCGGATGTTATTCACAAAGCACTGAAACGTGACAGAGGACATCTGACTTCTGGACCCTGTTATATAACTGATTGGCTTTGTGACTTGGAGCAACTTCTCTCCTCCTAGACCTTGAAAAAAAAACCAGACATGTAGAAGTTCTAACCCCCGGCACCCATGGACTCAGCCAGACCGGAAATGAGAGCTTTTGTGGACATGGCCAAGATAAGATGAGGTCCTACTGGAGTAGGGTGGGGCCCTTAATCCAATATCATTGGTGTCTTTTTTTTTTCTTTTGGTTATTCCAGGTCTTAGATGCAGCATGCAAGGTCTTTTTTAAATTTGCAGCATGAGGGACCTTTAGTTACAGTGTGTAAACTGTTAGTTGTCGTGTGTGAGATCCAAATCCCTGACCTGGGATCAAACCTGGGCCCCCCACATCAGAAGCGTGGAGTCCTAACCTCTGGACCACCAGGGAAGTCCCTGATAACTTTATAAGAGGAGAAAAAGACACCAAGATACAGAGACACAAGGGGGAGGGGCAAAAGTGGTGGCAGGGGACTTTTCGAGCAGTCCAGAGGTTAAGACTCTAATGCTTCCACTGAAGAGGGCGTGGGTTCAACCCCTGATTGGGGAACTAAACTCTTGCATGCCACACTTACATTTTCTTTTCTCCCTCCCCTCGAAGAGGGCCACCTCTTACCTAAAGTTTCACCATAAAACAGAAACAGACAGTTTTGAAAAACATAAAGCAATTAAAACTACAATAGGGACCACCACATACCTCATATTCTTCTGCAAACCCACAGTTGGAGTCCGCTTGCTGCTTCTTGAAGTAGCCTTCAAAATTCTCCACTCTGATCAACTTGGACCTAGGAGACCAAAACCGCACATCAGAATGGTTTGCATTCAATCAAGCTGACACTCAAAATAGAAAGTGCAAGTTATTTTTTTCAAAAAGCAAAAAGTATACTCACTTTTTAGGTCTTCATCATAGAAAAGGAAAGAAAAAAAAAAAGACAATTAGGAAAAACAATGACTAAACCATAACTATGGCGATCTTCCCCCAAAGAAGAAAAACTGTAGCGTAATGTCAGGAGATGCCTAGGGGAGGTTCACTCGGATGTTATTCACAAAGCACTGAAACGTGACAGAGGACATCTGACTTCTGGACCCTGTTATATAACTGATTGGCTTTGTGACTTGGAGCAACTTCTCTCCTCCTAGACCTTGATAACCATTTTTTAATCACAAAAATATCTATTTCTTGGTATAATATGGCAAGTATAGGTCTACTTGGAATAGCAGAACATGGCAAGGAAGCCCAGCTTCAGGGACAAGTAAACACAAGGTCTTTGCAAGATAACAATGATAATAAGAACTTCTGGATGATTTAGGCCCAAACATGTCAACCTGGGAAAATGGCAGGAGTTTCCATCAAAAAAAAAAAGTCTCAAAATTGTCACTGAACAGATGCAGAGAGCAAATGTCTTAAGTTTATAAATCAAGAGACTTACTTAATTTGAGAAAAGGACACCTCATTGTTCTTTGCATCTTTCCTGTTTTGAAAGAAAAGAAGACCCATTAGGTCAAAACAGCTTAATCCTGTGCTTTATCCCCTTCATGTATCTACAAAATGTTTTTTTCCCTAGGGCCTTAGTTCATAGGTGACATCAGATTCTGTTCACAAATACTAAAGCTGAAAGGTCTAAACCTGTGAAGTTAGTTGCTTTTATACCATTGAAAAGTATCAAAGAATCTTACTCAAATAACTTGTAGGAATGTCTCTAGGTAAATACCCATCAGCAGCATCACCCTGTTATACGGTCAGACTCATTACTATGTCCTCTGATGCTTGTTTCTGTTTTGTTTCTTAAGTCTTTCTGAAAAAGTGAATGTCATAATCCAGAAAACATATCCAGTATTGGCAAAGTGATGAGGGACTTTGCTACTCCCCTATATTGCTGAATAAGCCTCATATTGGTATTTTTAAAAAAAAAGAAAAAAAACTTTCTGGGAGGCAATTTCATGTGTATGAATTAAAATTGAAAACATGCATATCCACTGACCCAGCAACTACCCAGCTTGGAATTCAGCCTAAGAATAAGGATGAAGGTGCCCAGATGTAGGCACAAGGATAATACACTGGGAAGGATGAAGGTGCCAATCGTCACTTAAAAAAAAAAAATTAGAAAACAATGACTAAACCATAACTATGGCGATCCCCAAAGAAGAAAAACTGTAGCGTAATGTCAGGAGATGCCTAGGGAGGTTCACTCGGATGTTATTCACAAAGCACTGAAACGTAAAATCTGACTTTCCTTTTTGGTTTACTTGGAGCAACTTCTCTCCTCCTAGACCTTGATAACCATTTTTTAATCACAAAAATATCTATTTCTTGGTATAATATGGCAAGTATAGGTCTACTTGGAATAGCAGAACATGGCAAGGAAGCCCAGCTTCAGGGACAAGTAAACACAAGGTCTTTGCAAGATAACAATGATAATAAGAACTTCTGGATGATTTAGGCCCAAACATGTCAACCTGGGAAAATGGCAGGAGTTTCCATCAAAAAAAAAAAGTCTCAAAATTGTCACTGAACAGATGCAGAGAGCAAATGTCTTAAGTTTATAAATCAAGAGACTTACTTAATTTGAGAAAAGGACACCTCATTGTTCTTTGCATCTTTCCTGTTTTGAAAGAAAAGAAGACCCATTAGGTCAAAACAGCTTAATCCTGTGCTTTATCCCCTTCATGTATCTACAAAATGTTTTTTTCCCTAGGGCCTTAGTTCATAGGTGACATCAGATTCTGTTCACAAATACTAAAGCTGAAAGGTCTAAACCTGTGAAGTTAGTTGCTTTTATACCATTGAAAAGTATCAAAGAATCTTACTCAAATAACTTGTAGGAATGTCTCTAGGTAAATACCCATCAGCAGCATCACCCTGTTATACGGTCAGACTCATTACTATGTCCTCTGATGCTTGTTTCTGTTTTGTTTCTTAAGTCTTTCTGAAAAAGTGAATGTCATAATCCAGAAAACATATCCAGTATTGGCAAAGTGATGAGGGACTTTGCTACTCCCCTATATTGCTGAATAAGCCTCATATTGGTATTTTTAAAAAAAAAGAAAAAAAACTTTCTGGGAGGCAATTTCATGTGTATGAATTAAAATTGAAAACATGCATATCCACTGACCCAGCAACTACCCAGCTTGGAATTTAGCCTAAGGGAATAAGGATGAAGGTGCCCAGATGTAGGCACAAGGATAATACACTGTGGAGGAAAAAAAAAGGAAGCAGAGACATCTGAAAATTGGCTGAATAATTTCCATACATCTGAATACTCAACAGTCACTTAGAAGAAGCGAAGAAGCCACTTAGAAAATCTGAAGCTGTCCACAATTTCTAATGAACAAAAGCAACTCAGAAAATAAGATGTATAATATGATCCTGTTTCTGGGTATAGGTGTGCATATTTATGTGAGTTTTGTGATCACATCAATGTCAAGAGTAGTTTTCTATGAGTGTGATTATGGATTATTATTTCACTTCATTTTACTTTTTATTGTCTGCTTTCCGTAAGTACATATTAGAAACAATGAAGCTGTTTGTGACCCCTTCCTTAAAAAAAGAAAAAATCTAAAGCAAAAAGCCGGAACACAGGCACTGCCCATGAAACCCTGAGGGCAAGCTGGCACAGAAGACCAGGTGTAGGATGCATCAGAAACTCTGCACCAAGGTGCAATCTATTGTATGAATATACCGTAATTTGTCTACCCAGTGTCGTTTAAGTAATGAATAATAAATATAGGGTATTATCACTAACATAAACAATAGTCACCTTTTCTTCCTCCAGAAGATGAAGCCTCCCACAGCCACAATAACCACAGCACCAAAGATACATCCAAAAACAGCTCCACAGATGACACCTGGGAAAAGTCCACAGGGAGGCACGTCAAGAGGTATTCACAGACAGCTAGGCAGGGGGCGGGGGGGGGGGCTGTGTGTGTGTGTGTGTGTGTGTGTGTGTGTGTGTGTGAGAGAGAGACTGTGTGTGTGGCAGAGGAGAGGTGAGTAGTTCTGCACATAAAACTAGCCTGGGCTCCTGGGAGCAGGTTGTTGGTTCCTCGTCCACCACTAACTGGAGAAAGTCACCACTCCTCACTATCTGCAAACTGAGGGAGTTGGCCTACCAGTGACATTCAGGTTGCTCTTACCCATGGTTTTCTTTCCTCACATGTGCAGCAGCCCACAGTACAAGACAGAAAAGCAAGCAGACACGCTCTTGTTGAGGTCAGAGTGAAAGCGGAAAGCTCCCCAGGAGTGAGCTGTGTGGTGGAGGGACCACAGTTTGAAAACTCCTTGACATGCTGTTCTCCCGCTAAGTTTTTGAGACTAACACCCACCTCTGGGCAGAAGTAGCTGCCCAGAGGCAGTAGTAGAAGTAAAACCCATGTGCCTGCTGAGGAGGCTTTGCGGATTCCTGAGCTTGGCTTCTGGCCTTCTTTCCTGAAGCCAATGACTAACAAGTATGGAAACCAAACTAACAAACAGGCTGGTCAGTCAGCCTCTGGCCTGAAGGAAGGGGATGCACCCACCTGCTCCTCTCGAGTCCCTGAAGCTCTTAAGTCACGTCACTCTGTGTGATAAAGGACAGGAGCACTTGGCAAGGAGTCCAAGCCCACAATGGCAGGCCTGCCTCACATATTAGAAACAATGAAGCTGTTTGTGACCCCTTCCTTAATAAAGAAAAAATCTAAAGCAAAAAGCCGGAACACAGGCACTGCCCATGAAACCCTGAGGGCAAGCTGGCACAGAAGACCAGGTGTAGGATGCATCAGAAACTCTGCACCAAGGTGCAATCTATTGTATGAATATACCGTAATTTGTCTACCCAGTGTCGTTTAAGTAATGAATAATAAATATAGGGTATTATCACTAACATAAACAATAGTCACCTTTTCTTCCTCCAGAAGATGAAGCCTCCCACAGCCACAATAACCACAGCACCAAAGATACATCCAAAAACAGCTCCACAGATGACACCTGGGAAAAGTCCACAGGGAGGCACGTCAAGAGGTATTCACAGACAGCTAGGCAGGGGGCGGGGGGGGGGTCTGTGTGTGTGTGTGTGTGTGTGTGTGTGTGTGTGTGTGTGAGAGAGAGACTGTGTGTGTGGCAGAGGAGAGGTGAGTAGTTCTGCACATAAAACTAGCCTGGGCTCCTGGGAGCAGGTTGTTGGTTCCTCGTCCACCACTAACTGGAGAAAGTCACCACTCCTCACTATCTGCAAACTGAGGGAGTTGGCCTACCAGTGACATTCAGGTTGCTCTTACCCATGGTTTTCTTTCCTCACATGTGCAGCAGCCCACAGTACAAGACAGAAAAGCAAGCAGACACGCTCTTGTTGAGGTCAGAGTGAAAGCGGAAAGCTCCCCAGGAGTGAGCTGTGTGGTGGAGGGACCACAGTTTGAAAACTCCTTGACATGCTGTTCTCCCGCTAAGTTTTTGAGACTAACACCCACCTCTGGGCAGAAGTAGCTGCCCAGAGGCAGTAGTAGAAGTAAAACCCATGTGCCTGCTGAGGAGGCTTTGCGGATTCCTGAGCTTGGCTTCTGGCCTTCTTTCCTGAAGCCAATGACTAACAAGTATGGAAACCAAACTAACAAACAGGCTGGTCAGTCAGCCTCTGGCCTGAAGGAAGGGGATGCACCCACCTGCTCCTCTCGAGTCCCTGAAGCTCTTAAGTCACGTCACTCTGTGTGATAAAGGACAGGAGCACTTGGCAAGGAGTCCAAGCCCACAATGGCAGGCCTGCCTCTAAAGGTACTGAGCAACCTGGGGCCAGTCAGCGCCCCTCTCTGGGCTTTAACAACCTCATTTCTAAATTGGGAATTGCACAAATATAGAGAATAGACTTGTCTGGGATTAGCAGAGGCAAACTATTGTATATAAGATGGATAAACAACAATATCCTACTGTATAGCACAGAGAAGGATATTCAATATTCTGTGATGAGCCATAATGGAAAAGAATACACACACGTATAACTGAATCACTTTGCTGTACACAAGAAACTAATATAATATTGTAAGTCAACTATACTTCAATAAACTTCTTAAACAATAAAAGGAGCATTGAACAAGAAGATTTCCATGACTCCTTCTGAACCTAATATTCAAGGCTGCCATGCACTGAAAGTCCCACGTGTGTCTGGCACATGGGCACACAAATCACTCCACTGAGAAGAAAGGACCCGTGTGTGCAGACTAGAAGTGGAACTGGCACTGGGAGAAGAGATGTGGTGGGCAGGTCTGTGGGGACCTCCGAAGAGGAAGCTGAGCTGGATCCTGATGGCCAAGGGACATCTCAGCTTCTGAGAAAAGAGACTAGGCTTTCCAACCCTCCTGGGGCCCCAGGGAGGCTTGTAGACGCGCGTCCTTTTGAAGCAAAACCTCAGTGAACTGCTACTAGCCACCCTGCTCCTCTACCTGGATCCTGGGGCAAGGATACAGCCTCTGAATAAGGACTGAAGGATACGTAGCTCTCCGCCCCATCTATGAGTCCATCACTGTTAGGATTGAAGGTAATACTGGTGAAGCCAGCCACACAAGCCCTGTGGGGGTGACAAGAGGAAAAAGAGGCGGCTGAGACGTGTCTGACACTCCAGGCACAGAAAGCTCTGCACTCAGAGGCCCAGTCCCACAAGAGCCAGAACCACAAGGTGTTACCGATAGGAGCCCAGGGGTTCCAGCTTCCCGTTGTAATAGCCATGCGTGGTGGACTCGTTGCCAACGTTGACTTCGTACTTCAAGACTTCAGACAAGCCATGCGCACGTCTCTTTGCTTCCGTTGTGATGAGGTATGTCACATAAGTATCCGAGGCCCCACTTTTGAAATCGTTGTACGTGTATCTCAAAACATCTGCCAACGGCTGAACAGCTAAGAAAGGCACACAGAAGGAAAAGCATAAGAAAGTGATTGCGGGTTTCTCTGGTAGCTCAGTGGTAAAGAGTTCGCCTGCTAATGCAAGAGACACAGGTTCAATCTCTGATTCCGGAAGATCCCACATGCTGCGAAGCAACTAAGCCCATGAGCCACAACTACTGAGCATGTGCTCTAGAGCCTTGGAGCTGCAACTATGGAGCCCATGGGCCACAACTACTGAAGCCCGCGTGCCCTAGAGTCTGAGTTTCATAGCAAGAGAAATCACCGCAACAAGTAGCCTGCTCCCCTCAACTAGAGAGTAGCCCCCACTCCCTGCAACTAGAGAAGAGCCTGCGGCAGCAATGAAAACCCAGACTAGCCAAAAATTAAAAAAGAACAGCGTTAAAAAAATAAAAAAGAAATCGCATAATAGTGGTGGGAGAGTGCGAGGTACAAACTATGGGTATAAGACAGGCTCGAGAATGTGTTATACAATACGGGGAATGTGGCCAATATTTTGCAGTAACTGTCAATGGAGTGCAAGCTTTAAAAACTGTATTTACATTTTTTTAAAAAAGAAAGTGATCACAGAGGTTTATTCTAAGTCTTCCATGTTTCTAAATAATGACCTTGACACTGAATGACGGTGGTGACTGCTGCTCTCTCTGCTGACTTTCCTTATGTTAAGTTATAAGTGCTTTCATTACATTAATTCATTTAATCTCCACAAGAATTCATTTAATCCCCACAAGACTCTCATTACACAGGCTTACTACCCCCACTGTACAGATGGGAAAATAAAGGCACAGAAAGCTAAAAAAGACCTGGACCCAAAAGTAGCCGAGTTGTATTTCTAGCCCAGACCCTCTGACGTGGAGAGGGTGTGACCTCACCCATCCCAGGCTGGTCAGGTTGCAATACCATCACCTCTCCCTGTTCAGCAACGGTCTGAGCTTGGGATTTGCTGAAAACCTAAACAGCAAAATGACTAGGTGCTTGAAACAGACTCAAAGCCAAAGACAAAAAGAGAGAGAGATCTCAAACTTCAAAAAGAGGTCTCTTTTTGAAATTTAGCCACAGGTGGACGACATCAGAGAATCCATCTTCTTAGATGCCCACCCCCCTGACAGTCTGTTTGATCTCTGTCTTCCTCAGGAAGATAAAGACAGAATCACAGGCTACAAGACTAGGAAGAGGCAGCACTGGATTGTTCACAGTTAAAAGAATCACCAAAACAGCAAAACTTAGGACGTTTTTTTCCTTTTTGGACATGCCACACAGCTTGAAGAATCTTAGTTCTCCAACCAGAGACTGAACCCAGGCACGTGGCATTGAAAGCACACAGCCCTAACTGGACCCCCAGGGACTTACCAAAACTCAGCGCTTTAAGCCCAGGACTTAGGCAAAGCACCCACACCCAATTAACAAAGACACCCTCGAACCATTCCCTTACTTTCAAGGAATGTAACAGACCCTTTTAGGGAAAGGTGGCATTTAATCCACCTCCTCTCTCAGCTATGGCGATGCTCTTTGCAAGTTCCCACTGCAAATGCAAATCTTTCTGTTTTCTTCCAAGAGAAAATCACCCTTTGAGGATCATTTGGGCGTGTATTCACGGGCATGAGTATGTGTAAGAGACAAAATTGGCTAAAACTAACATTCCTGCCACCTAAAACACCCTGTGTTGCAAAAGAGATGAAACACCTGAACCAGAACTAAGCAACTCAGGTCCAAGGGCTACATCTAGCCAGCCACCCATTTTGATAAATTCTAGAAAAAGTCACCCTCACTCTATCTGTATCTTCTATGGCATCTTTCATGCTAGAGCAACCACGCTGAATAGCTGAGAAGGAGACTGCAGAGCCTGCAAAGGTTACAGGGCTGGCTGGCTGACCCACAGCACGTCTGTCAACCTCTGACCAAGCTCATCAGGCTCATACCTACCCACCCCCGGGTGAGTGCCGAAGTGTGGGTGGCAGTGTAAAACCAGACATGTGTCTGTCACACTTACATGCATCAGTGGGCACGGAAGTGGTGCCCACTCACGCTATCACCCAGCAGCTGTTGAACCCATATGGACCCCTCCTTACCGTCCCCCGTTGTGAGAATGAGCGCGTAGGCTTGGATAGGTCCATGGCTGGCTTCGAACTCGCTGAATTTGACCTTCACTGAATTGTGGCTGAAAGATGTAATATTAGGGGATCCATCTGGAGAAGGGGGGTCTGAAAGAGGACAAACACAAAACATGATCACCCAACATTTAAACCAAAGAAAGAACAAACTGATGAAGGAGAGGATTTGATGCAGTGCCCGACTCAAGTCCTGCCCCTGCTCTGGAAGCCGGGTGCTGGGCTCGCTCAGAGCAAATTCAGAAGCGAAGGGCAGAGAAGCAAACTGATGGGGGACATGGAACCTGCGTAGCTGACAATGACCTTTCAGTGAGTCCAGCCACATTCCCAAGGGGGTCTCCTGGTAGCCTTGTTTCTAGAAGATAACATCTCTTTTCTATTTACCCCCGTCCTTCCGGACCCAGAAAGGCCAGGTAGCTTATCCTGAGAATGAAAGCAGGAGAACAGGCAGACGCGGTATAGGTAGAACTCCAAGGTGGGAACCTGGGAGCTGGACTTGACCCCGAGATTGGTTGGTCAGCTGGAACCATGATGGACCAGGTACCCAGAGGGGAACCAAAGATGAACACACTCTTTCTGTGCATGTCACAGCAAAGTCCTCATTTTTTGCAGGGCATGGTTTAAAACTGCGCTAGAGAAATCTGGGGATGTTTGAAACAGTCTACCTGCCACTCTTAAAATGAAACACCTGAACCAGAACTAAGCAACTCAGGTCCAAGGGCTACATCTAGCCAGCCACCCATTTTGATAAATTCTAGAAAAGTCACCTCACTCTATCTGTATCTTCTATGGCATCTTTCATGCTAGAGCAACCACGCTGAATAGCTGAGAAGGAGACTGCAGAGCCTGCAAAGGTTACAGGGCTGGCTGGCTGACCCACAGCACGTCTGTCAACCTCTGACCAAGCTCATCAGGCTCATACCTACCCACCCCCGGGTGAGTGCCGAAGTGTGGGTGGCAGTGTAAAACCAGACATGTGTCTGTCACACTTACATGCATCAGTGGGCACGGAAGTGGTGCCCACTCACGCTATCACCCAGCAGCTGTTGAACCCATATGGACCCCTCCTTACCGTCCCCCGTTGTGAGAATGAGCGTAGGCTTGGATAGGTCCATGGCTGGCTTCGAACTCGCTGAATTTGACCTTCACTGAATTGTGGCTGAAAGATGTAATATTAGGGGATCCATCTGGAGAAGGGGGGTCTGAAAGAGGACAAACACAAAACATGATCACCCAACATTTAAACCAAAGAAAGAACAAACTGATGAAGGAGAGGATTTGATGCAGTGCCCGACTCAAGTCCTGCCCCTGCTCTGGAAGCCGGGTGCTGGGCTCGCTCAGAGCAAATTCAGAAGCGAAGGGCAGAGAAGCAAACTGATGGGGGACATGGAACCTGCGTAGCTGACAATGACCTTTCAGTGAGTCCAGCCACATTCCCAAGGGGGTCTCCTGGTAGCCTTGTTTCTAGAAGATAACATCTCTTTTCTATTTACCCCCGTCCTTCCGGACCCAGAAAGGCCAGGTAGCTTATCCTGAGAATGAAAGCAGGAGAACAGGCAGACGCGGTATAGGTAGAACTCCAAGGTGGGAACCTGGGAGCTGGACTTGACCCCGAGATTGGTTGGTCAGCTGGAACCATGATGGACCAGGTACCCAGAGGGGAACCAAAGATGAACACACTCTTTCTGTGCATGTCACAGCAAAGTCCTCATTTTTTGCAGGGCATGGTTTAAAACTGCGCTAGAGAAATCTGGGGAGCTTCCCTGATGTTTCAGCAGGTAAAGAATCTGCCTGCAGCGCAGGAGAAATCCGGCCAACCCTTTTACTAGAAATCAGAAAAGCCCACACCGGAATGTTCTGAGGGTAGCCTTCAGAATCTTGTGCCTCACCTTCCAGAAGTAAGCTCATGAAGCTACTCTCTGAATTAACGCAAAAGGAAAGAAAAGCTAAATTAAGGATGACCCCTCTCCACACACACTCTCTCTACCTAGCTTTGTCTCCCACAAGCAGTGTGAGTCTTTCTTATTATAATCAAGATTCAGGAATACTGAGAAAAGTGAACTCCAAAAAAACAAAGCCTACAACCCAATTCTCCAAACATATGCTGTCCAACATGGCAGTCACTGAAATGCCACTCCACTCCAGTATTCTTGCCTGGGAAATCCCACGGACAGAGGAGCCTGGTGGGCTACAGTCCATGGGGTCGCAAGAGTTGAGCACAACTTAACAACTGAATAAACCATTCTGAAAGTTGACTAGTCCAAGTTTAGAGGTAGAGTATCTCATTCATAACTTACTTTATATAAACTAAATGCTGATGTAACATTTTTAATATACTGAGTTAAAATAAAATGCGATCAAAACTCATTTCACAGACTTCCCTGGCTGTCCAGAGGTCCGTACTTTCAATGCAGGGGTTCGAACTAAGATCCCACATGCCACATAAAGCGGCCAAAAAAAACCCCACTTCATTTCAGATTCTCCTTTTTAGTTTCTTAATGTGGTGCTCAGAAATTTTTTTTTTATTACCTAGAGGCTGTATGATTTTCTATTGGAAGGCATAGCTCTAAACCATCGGTCAGCACCCTCTCAAGTATCTGACAGCAGCGGCCACCTGGGAGTGCTGTCGCCACGTCTAAATGTCAACTGCCTCAACAGACACTTGCAACACTGGCTCTCACACTTGCCAACGGAAGTCCCAGCTTCCTGCCTCAAGACAGCTTTCCCACCTCAAAGCCCGGAAATCTCTTCCTTCTCAGGGCATGCCTCAGCCTACATACAAGGGGCCCTGCCTGCTTGCATGGGGAAGATCCCCTGGAGAAGGGAATAGCAATCCACTCCTCCTTCCAGTATTCTTGCCTGGGAGATCCCGTGGACAGAGGAGCCTGGCAGGTTACAGTCCATGGGGTCATAAGAGTCAGACATGACTGAATGACTAAACAACAACATGAAAAGATTCACTAGGAGGCATCTCTTGCGAATGATCCCATTTCCCAAAACAGCTGGGAAATTTGTTAACCTAGATTCTAAAGAAATATGAATCTTGACTGAGTAGATAATTTGCGAATCGTTAGGAAAAAAAGAAAAGAAAAAAAGATTGTTGGGAGTTCCCTGGTGGTCCAGTGGTTAGAATTCAGTGCTTTCACTGTGGTGGCCTGGGTTCGATCTCTGGTCAGGAAACAGATCCCACAAGCTATACAACATGGCCAAAAAAAAGTATCATTCCATTTTTAGGTGTAATGGTAACAGTAATACGGTTATGCTTGTAAGACAGTGAAAAGGAGCCCCTATCTTTCAGCACTACATATTTGAAAACTTACAAATAAGATTATAGAATAACCAGGACAAGTCTCAAAGAACTCTAATAAGAGAGACGGGACTATCAGTGAAACAAGATTGATCCAAAGCTCACAGTTGTGAGCTCTGTTCAACTGAGTAATGCCAGGTACCTGGGTCCCATTACATGCTGTCCTTTGCTTTCGTGTCAGTTTGAACATTTCTATAAAAATGCTTCGTTTTAAGGCAGTAGGGGAACTCACTATTTAAAAGAATATGTAGCAATGAATTATTCGGTAAAACAAAGGCAACTTTAGGAATGTAAAAAATTAGTTCCCTCTCACTAGACTTCTACAGATAATACAGATTCTCTAGAATAGATTTCTACAGAATTGGGTTAACAAATATTTTTGGATAATTTCTTTTTTAGAAATAGGTTTCTCGGCCACCCACGCAGACTCTCTGGGTCAGAGTTCCAGGGATGACCAAACTACCAGCTGACCACCCTACCCTCCATGAAGCCCACCTGTGATGCTCGTGAGGCAGGTGTTTTGGGCGGGCAGTGCCTGCTTATCACAGGACCAGGCAGTGATGCTGATGTTGTACACGGTAGAGAAATTCAAAGACTCGACTTCTGTACGGTACTCAGAGACATTCTCCAAGGAGCAGCCGTTCAGGTGCGTCACATTTTTCCAGTCTCCATGGCTGACGTCCACGTAAAAGCCTGCATTGGTGCCAGAAGGGCAGGCCCACTTGAGGACCAAAGTGGGCATCCTGGGGATCGTTTCACAGGAGAAGGAGGCGACCGGTGCAGGGTCTGCAAGGTAAGCAGAGCACATCATGGGATTCTGGGGCGTTTGCCTTTGCAAACACTGAAATGCAGGGTGCAGAAGGTGCCTGGCCTATTGGTGATGAGGAGACCGCCATGGGGAATGGCAGAGGCGGACCTTGACTCGGACCTTACTGAACTGTGAGACCTTGGGTCAGTTCTCCAACTGCTCTGAGCCCCAGCTACAAGACTATCTGAGGGTCCCATGAAACAGTGGCTGTCGGTCCCCAGGCTGGAAGAGCACAGGGATTCGTGAACAGTAGCTATAAAATACTGGGGGTGGCAGCAATGTCTTCACCTGCATGCCTTTATCCGGGTGTCCTCTTGACTGTCCTCCTGCAACAGGCAGGGTTAATACTGTCCCATTTTGCAGATGAACCAACTGAGACTTAGAAAGGTGAAGTAATTTTCTACAGATGACATGGCTGGTCAGTGGCGAAGCCCAAACTAAGTTTTCTAAATCCAAGTCCAAGGTGCTTTCTACATACATAACAGGCTGAATAATCAATGGCAGATGGAATCAGTTTCTTCATCTTGAAATTGGGGTGTTATTTGTCTCTACACGTTTGAGAGACAGTAGGATTTTCTTAAGTGTCAACAAAAACAAAACTGATATAAATGGGAAACTCTTTCAGATCCCAGTGATGCCTCCAAAGATAAATAAATAAATGGAAAACTCTGTATTAGTGTACTGAGGTGTGGCAGGGGAGCAGTGGACATTAGCATTACTTTAACATTGCAGTGGTTTAAAGCAGGAAAATCTCTAGATTTTCACCCAGTACAGCGCCCACATTCTCCACTGGAGGCCTGGAAGGATAACCTGCCCGACACACTGCACTCCCACACTCTCGTATGTCTACCCCGACTCAAATGCTCCCAGATACCTTCCTCTTGCCACAGGTAACCGTAACTGCAGCCAATAGAAGCCACCCAGATACCAAAGATCAGCGTCTAGACCCGGTGAACGGAGTCTGACTTAGCAGAGGGGGCTCAAACCCACCAGCATCTCTTTAGCCCCTCCACGTGATAGGTCAGAGGTCACTGAGGTTCCAGCTTCTACACTACCAGGGAGGCTGATCTGAGACCCCTGCCCACCCCGTTCCAGATTAGCCTGAACATACCTGAAAGGCTTAGTCTGAGGAAGAAAGGAATCAGGTGCAAAGAGAGTAGGGAACAAGGTGGTGCACAGGTACAGTGAGGTAAAGGTCCCATCATGAGGACTGTGAGCAGAAGCACCCACAGACATCCATCAAACATCCCCCAATCTCCTCTCTGAAAGCTCTTGTCAGTTAAACACAGATCTCTTCTTCTCTTTCAAGGATCACATTTTTCGTACTTAGTCACCAGGATCAAGAAAGGTGAAAAGGGGCTTCCCTGATGGTCCAGTGAGTAAGGACACCGCCTTGCAGTACAAGGGGCGCCAGTTCGATCCCTGGCCTGAGAAGATCCCATGTGCCGTGGAGTGGCTGGACTAATGTGTCCAACTACCAAGCCGGAGCTCTGGAAGCACATGCGTCCAGAACCGGTGCTCTGCAGCAAGAGAGGCCACTGCGATAGGAGGCCCACACAGGCCAAAGAACAAAGATGGAAACAAATGAAAGACCAACAGAAGTGGCCCAAAAAAAAGAAAGGTGAAAAGGCTGAGAATACCCTTTTAAGAATATCCTTTCTAGGCTTCCCTGGTGGTCCAGTGGGTAAAGAGTCCACCTTGCAGTGCAAGGGGTGCCGGTTCCATCCCTGGCCCTGGAAGACCCCACATGTCGCGGAGCAGCTGGACCAGTGTGATCAATCAGGAGCCAGCACACTGGAGTACATGCATCCAGAGCCAGTGTGCTCTGCAAGGAGAGAGGTCACCGCAATGGGAGGCCCACACAGGCCAAAGAATAAAGATGGATGAAAAATAAATAAATAAAAAAGCAATAAAAGAGGCCAAATAAAAAAGAAAAAATTTACAAAAATAAGCAGTAGGCTGGATCTGGCCTGCTGAATGTAATTTCCTAACCCCTGTTGCTATAGATTGAATGTTTGTGTTCCCTGCAAAATTCATACACTGAAACTCAATCCCCAAGTCAGCATCATATAAGAAGGAATCCAAGGGTAAGAAGGAATCTGAGAGGCCTTGGAGACGACTCACCTGTACAGAATGACTGCCTGCTAGATTCCAGTGATTCGCGGTCATGCCCCACCTGTGTGGTGATCTCTACGGTGTAGGAGGAGCCAGGCACTAATTCGGTGACTATAACACTGGTAATGCCTTCGCCTGTGATTATTTCTGTGGGCTCGCTGGAACTTTCGTTCTGCCTAATAAGAAGTCGGTAGGTGTAGTTGGAAGAGGCTTTATCAGGGTTCTGCCATTTCAAGGTTGCTGCAGTCATGTTGGTCTGTATTTCAATGTTGGACACTTTGCTGGGCCCTTATGTTTTAGGAAATTAAGAAAAAAATAGCATGGGTTAACTTGAATCATTTAATGTATTGCATCTAAAAATACCCCAGAAACTAATTTATTAATTTTTTTTTAAACTGTCTTTTTTTTTTTCATTAAATTTCACAAAATCTAAAAATAGCCTGACTCCTTTGGGTGAAGAATAAATCAAGCTCTTGGATAGAGATACATAAAGCAAATGCTTGTTGAGATCAAAAGATAGAAGGCTTCACACAAAAAAAGTCATTTAGCAAATTATTATACTAATTAAATCACAAAAGAATTAAACTTTTTCAGACTTAGTATTTTATCGGAAATATACTGTTAAGATGTAATTTCCTATGTGTTTTTGAAATGTGATTAAAGAAAGAGAAAAATACACAAAAAAGACATTATCAACTACCATCTCTACCATATACTTATGTCAAATATTAGCAAGGCACTTCCCTCACTGGTGCATGTACCTCACTGCTGCATTTGGGCAACATTTTCCATGCTCATGTGACCCAATGACCCTCCTGCAGTCTGTATTCTCAAGGAATGAAGGAACACTCATGTTTTCCATGCTCA
Source organism: Tragulus kanchil (assembly GCA_022376925.1). NCBI lineage: Eukaryota > Metazoa > Chordata > Mammalia > Artiodactyla > Tragulidae > Tragulus > Tragulus kanchil. The sequence goes on from JAIOJX010000006.1 coordinate 45,042,215, forward strand.
CGGGATCCCTTTTGGCTTTGGAAGACAATTCCAAGTTCACATGGCTCAGTACCAGGGCCCTCAAGGGCAGAGCAGAATCTTGGCTGAAGCCCGTGTTTTCAGCTTATACGGTTTCATGCTCTACCTGGAGCCCACAGACACAAGGGCCTCTTCCCTCCTCACTGAATCAATGCTTACGTCCCTCTTGTAGGTCAAAGTCTTGAACAATATTCTTCTTTGGGAGGGTGTCTTAAAACACTTACGTGTGTACTGTACAATGAAGTTGGCCATCCCTAGGACAGAGTTCATTTGGGGGGTGACTGTGATATTATATAAGGTGCCCGGGATCAGGCCCTGGAGAGTGATCGCTTCATGAGAACTGTTCTTCACATAGGAGCCATGCTCGTACTGTATGTCTATACTGTGATTACGTGGGCTCGCTGGAACTTTCGTCTGCCTAATAAGAAGTCGGTAGGTGTAGTTGGAAGAGGCTTTATCAGGGTTCTGCCATTTCAAGGTTGCTGCAGTCATGTTGGTCTGTATTTCAATGTTGGACACTTTGCTGGGCCCTTATGTTTTAGGAAATTAAGAAAAAAATAGCATGGGTTAACTTGAATCATTTAATGTATTGCATCTAAAAATACCCCAGAAACTAATTTATTAATTTTTTTAAACTGTCTTTTTTTTTTTCATTAAATTTCACAAAATCTAAAAATAGCCTGACTCCTTTGGGTGAAGAATAAATCAAGCTCTTGGATAGAGATACATAAAGCAAATGCTTGTTGAGATCAAAAGATAGAAGGCTTCACACAAAAAAAGTCATTTAGCAAATTATTATACTAATTAAATCACAAAAGAATTAAACTTTTTCAGACTTAGTATTTTATCGGAAATATACTGTTAAGATGTAATTTCCTATGTGTTTTTGAAATGTGATTAAAGAAAGAGAAAAATACACAAAAAAGACATTATCAACTACCATCTCTACCATATACTTATGTCAAATATTAGCAAGGCACTTCCCTCACTGGTGCATGTACCTCACTGCTGCATTTGGGCAACATTTTCCATGCTCATGTGACCCAATGACCCTCCTGCAGTCTGTATTCTCAAGGAATGAAGGAACACTCATGTTTTCCATGCTCACGGGATCCCTTTTGGCTTTGGAAGACAATTCCAAGTTCACATGGCTCAGTACCAGGGCCCTCAAGGGCAGAGCAGAATCTTGGCTGAAGCCCGTGTTTTCAGCTTATACGGTTTCATGCTCTACCTGGAGCCCACAGACACAAGGGCCTCTTCCCTCCTCACTGAATCAATGCTTACGTCCCTCTTGTAGGTCAAAGTCTTGAACAATATTCTTCTTTGGGAGGGTGTCTTAAAACACTTACGTGTGTACTGTACAATGAAGTTGGCCATCCCTAGGACAGAGTTCATTTGGGGGGTGACTGTGATATTATATAAGGTGCCCGGGATCAGGCCCTGGAGAGTGATCGCTTCATGAGAACTGTTCTTCACATAGGAGCCATGCTCGTACTGTATGTCTATACTGTAGATGTACCCAGAAGAGTTGTCTGTATTCTGCCATTCCAACTGCATGTCAGTTGTGGTGACATTCACCACACAGATGTTAAACACTGCACTGGAGTCTGGTCAGAGAAAAGGAAGCAAAAGGGAAGTCTGTTAATGACCATCGTAATGTCCAGCTTTATTCTAAAGTGCCTGTCGAGAGAACTTGCTTATTTTCCATCAAATGAGATCCCCAAGCACAAACTCCAAAACTGGTGAGAAATGCACATGCTCAGTTCTTACAGGTTAACTTTGTTTTCATGTATTACCATATGTAAAATAGATAACCAATGGGAACCTGCGGTGAGACTCGGGGAACTCAAACAGGAGCTCTGTAACAACCTAGAGGGGTGGGATGGGGAGGGAGATGGCAGGGCAGTTTGAGAGGGAGGGGACATATGTATACCTATGGCAGATTCGGGTTAATGTGGGACAATAAACAACAAAACTCAGTTAAAAAAAAAATTTTTTTTTTAATGTTGGCTCTTCTGCAACACAGATGAACTTACCACTCCATCCTATCAGTTTTCTGATCTTTTGTCATAAAGATACACCCTTCAAGCGGGTCTTCTGGAGTAGAAATCGTGCTCAGTGTCTTGATCTGAGTGCTAGTGACCAGATAGGTTCAGTTTGTAAAGAGTCATCAAATTATGCACTTAGGATGTGTGTGTTCTTCAGTGCGTACATTATATCTCAATTAAGGTTTTTTTTAAAAAGTACTCCCTTGAAAGAAAAACATTTTCCTGTAACATAGGCAAGCAACTGAAGAGAAAAACTGAAATAGAGTTGGCACTAACAGGAGCCTCTGAGGCTGCAGTGGGAAGGGGAGAAGTAAACACACACAGAGGCTCATCCTGAGAGCTGAGAGTCAGCAGTGAAATTACCCAGACAGCTCTGGGTTCTGCACTCAGAGCATCTCACCTCTATACACTGAACCAGCTGCCATATAACTGCACAGAATCTTTTTTAAGATTTTTTTCTGTGAACCATCTTTAAAATCATTTGAATTTGTTATAATATTGCTTCTGCTTTTGTGTTTTGGGGTTTTGGCCCCATGGCAGGTGGGATCCTAGTTCCCTGACCAGGGATTGAATCTGCACCCCCTGCCTTGGTGGGCAAAGTCTTAACTACCAGACCACCATAGAAGTCCCATAAATGCAAGACTGAGGCCCAGAAACAACTTGAAAACAGAGTCTCTTTTCCACCAGGCTTACAAAACCTTTCTCTGTATCCTGGTAACCATGGTCAACTCTAACAAGAAGAGTTGGGTGGATGGAGGACAAAAGAGGGAAACATTTTCACGTAAATCCTTTTATTATTTTTTAATGTTGTGCCACATTCGTGTACCATCTGCTCCAAAATTAACTTTTTAAGTGGGTTTTCCTTAAAGGACAGTAAATAAGCATCTTCTTTCCCTGCCACCGGATTTCAGATGTCAAAGAGATTCCACAGACAAAAGACCATGAAAGGCAGTTTTCTATAACATAAAAATAACAGAAATAACCTTAAGATTCCATAAAAAGGGAAGGGCTACATAGACCGTGAAACAGTTTGTCACCACTAAAAACATGAAAACCATAATAACTACGGGAGGGATGCTATCCATTGAGTAAAAAGAAGTTCAAATACAATGATTCATATAATAATTATAACAATATAAAACTAAAAGTATGCCCAATGGACAAAGAATAGGAATTCAATTAGGTTAGAAGAATGCAATTATTTTTGTTTCCCTGCCTTTTTGTGGTAGCCAACTAAACATATCATAGTATTTATCATTTGAGCCATTTGTATACTTACAAGTATACAACTCATGAGCATTAGATACATTCACAACGTGGTGTCACCATCTAAACACAAAACATTTCATGGACAAGGAAGCCTGTTATGCCCTAGTCCATGAGGTCTCAAAGAATCGGATACGTCTGAGCAACTGAACACCACCACCACAAACTCTATTCCTGTTAAACAAGAATTCCTCATTCCTGCCTCCTCCCAGTTCCTGTATTCTATCTTCCGTCTCTATGAATGTGCCCACTTCAGGCATTTCATTTAAGTGGATTCACATGGTAGTTGTTCTTCTATGTCTCACTTTTTTCATTCAGCATAATGTTTTCAAAGTTTATCCACACTGGAACATGTTTCAGTATATCCTGCCTTTTATGGCTAAATAATATCCTATTGTGGGGCTTCCCTGGTGGCTCAGTAGTAAAGAATCCACCTGCAAAGCAGGAGATGTGGGTACAATCCCTTCCGGGTGGAAATCGTATTTTAAAACCCAGAAACAACTTGAAAACAGAGTCTCTTTTCCACCAGGCTTACAAAACCTTTCTCTGTATCCTGGTAACCATGGTCAACTCTAACAAGAAGAGTTGGGTGGATGGAGGACAAAAGAGGGAAACATTTTCACGTAAATCCTTTTATTATTTTTTAATGTTGTGCCACATTCGTACCATCTGCTCCAAAATTAACTTTTTAAGTGGGTTTTCCTTAAAGGACAGTAAATAAGCATCTTCTTTCCCTGCCACCGGATTTCAGATGTCAAAGAGATTCCACAGACAAAAGACCATGAAAGGCAGTTTTCTATAACATAAAAATAACAGAAATAACCTTAAGATTCCATAAAAAGGGAAGGGCTACATAGACCGTGAAACAGTTTGTCACCACTAAAAACATGAAAACCATAATAACTACGGGAGGGATGCTATCCATTGAGTAAAAAGAAGTTCAAATACAATGATTCATATAATAATTATAACAATATAAAACTAAAAGTATGCCCAATGGACAAAGAATAGGAATTCAATTAGGTTAGAAGAATGCAATTATTTTTGTTTCCCTGCCTTTTTGTGGTAGCCAACTAAACATATCATAGTATTTATCATTTGAGCCATTTGTATACTTACAAGTATACAACTCATGAGCATTAGATACATTCACAACGTGGTGTCACCATCTAAACACAAAACATTTCATGGACAAGGAAGCCTGTTATGCCCTAGTCCATGAGGTCTCAAAGAATCGGATACGTCTGAGCAACTGAACACCACCACCACAAACTCTATTCCTGTTAAACAAGAATTCCTCATTCCTGCCTCCTCCCAGTTCCTGTATTCTATCTTCCGTCTCTATGAATGTGCCCACTTCAGGCATTTCATTTAAGTGGATTCACATGGTAGTTGTTCTTCTATGTCTCACTTTTTTCATTCAGCATAATGTTTTCAAAGTTTATCCACACTGGAACATGTTTCAGTATATCCTGCCTTTTATGGCTAAATAATATCCTATTGTGGGGCTTCCCTGGTGGCTCAGTAGTAAAGAATCCACCTGCAAAGCAGGAGATGTGGGTACAATCCCTGGGTTGGGAAGATCCCCTGGAGCAGGAAATGGCAATCCACTCTAGTATTCTTGCCTGCTCAATCCCATGGACAGAGAAGCCTGACGGACTACAGTCCACGGGGTTGCCAAAGAGTCAGACACAACTTAGCGCCTAAACAAGAACAACATATATTCTATTCATATATTCTATTATATGGAGATACCACAGTGTGTCTATCCATTCATCTTTTTTTTTTTAAACATTTATTTATTTATTTATTTTGGGAGGGGGTGGGTTGGGGAGGGAGGGGGTGGGCGGGCCACTTCTATTGGTCTTTCATTTGTCTATTTTCATCCATCTTTGTTCTTCTGGCTCTTGTGGGCCTCTCATCGCAGTGGCCTCTGTTGTCGCAGAGCGCTGGCTCTGGGCGCATGCGCTCCAGAGCTCCAGCTCAGTAATTGGACCATCAGTCCAGCCGCTCCGCGGCACATGGGATCGTCCCAGGCCAGGGATCGAACCGGCACCCCTTGCACTGCAAGGCAGTGTCCTTACCCACTGGACCACCAGGAAAGCCCCTCCATTCATCTTGTGAAGGACACTCGGCTGCCTCCAGCCTGTAGCTATTGTGAATCATGCTACTGTGAACGTTGATGTAGAGATAAGTGTTCCAGTCCCTGATTTCAATTCTTTGAGAAATACATGCACCGTATCCGCCTCCCTTTTTCAAAATTGCCTTTAATGCTGTTGCACTGATTCTCCCCAATAGCAGTGAACATTGGTCAATAATAGAATGGTAATACCCTCAGAGTCTAGTGCCTTCTTATAACTCTTCTTGATTTCCATTCAACGGGACAGCTACAGGCAATAGTATAAGAGATGCCTTCTCCTTATGAAGAGTCCTAATTCCTTTTGCAGTTGCACTAGATCGAAGTGCAGTCCACCCTGGGGTTAAGACCTCAGTCTTCAAAGTCACACAGGGGCCAGTCTGCTACTTTGTCAGCCTGGATCAATTACTTATGTTCAGAGTCCCCACTTCCTACTCTATAAAACAGAGATGATAACAGACCTACCTCATGAAGTTGTGTTCAAAATGTTTAAACAGGCTGAGGACTCACCACACTGTAGACCCCCCGTACGTAATGTTATTACTACGTTAAATGCTTGGCATTGGCAAGCCACACAATATCAAAAGAACCCACGTGTTACCATTAGCAACATTCTCAAAAAGAAAGAAAAAAAATACATGCTGATACTATAACCCTGTCATACTTCCTGCTGTGAAGCCTGGCTCCTAACCGGCCACAGATCGGTATGAGTACATAGCCCAGAGACCCCTGTTGTAAAACATCAGGCATCAAAAGTTATTAGTGATTATCTTGGCTGTTGGTTCGCATGTGATGTTTCTTTTTGCTTGTCTGTATTGTAGATAATGAATATCCATTGTTGTCATTATAAATTTTTTAAAAGGTCTTTCTTAAGTAATTAAAAGAAGAGCAGTATTTGTAAAATTTAACATTTATAAATTATACTGGTTTCCATCAAGAAACATAACTGCTTCACAGAAAATACAGCCTATTTTCTTACCAGTTCCTTGGAGAAGTGTTTGGAAATCCCCTTTAGTCCCATTTGGTCCTTGTGGAAATATGTCAAAACGATATTTGGTTCCAGGGTATAAGTCATGAATAACAATACTTTGCTCAGTGGTTGTGGTTGTTTGAGGTGCTCCAGCTTCATGCAGGGTGGTATGTATTTCAAAGAAATGAGCATCACTGCTGTTCCACGCTAAGCCAATTTCCCTTGTGCTGACAACTGTCACTCTGAAGTCAGAAACTGGACTGGGGGCTGTGGGCAGAAAGTAAATGACTCAATTAAGAATCTATTTCTCTAACAGAAAAAAAAAAAAAATAAAAAGAATCTATTTCCCGGGCTTCTCTCATGGTCCAATGGGTAAAGAGTTCACCTTGCAGTGCAAGGGGCACCGGTTTGATCCCTGGCCCAGGAAGATCCCATATGCCACAAAGCGGCTGGACCGGTGCCCAGTTATGAGCCAGCACTCTGGAGCCATACACCCAGAGCCAGTGCTCCGCAACGACAGAGGCCGCTGCAATGGGAGGCCCACAAAGGCCAAAGAATAAAGGTGGATGAAAATAAATGACTTAAAGGCAAAAAAAGAATCTATTTCTCCAGAAGACAAGGGTGACTGAATCTCACAAAACATTTACGCAGAGATTAAATGGACAATTGGGACACCGACCTCTCTTTTCTCTGCATTATCATCTACAACGCAAACCTCTCAGTAACTTGATTTCTAACCATCAAAAGAACACTTGGCTGCAGGAGTTCAGTTGTTTAAGTTGTACAAAGTCATTCAAAGGAAATAAGAGGAGGTGTGAATTCCTGTGGGTTCAGGGCTCAGACTCTGGAGCAGAACCTGGGCCGCTGCTGGCTGTTCTATCATGCATACATTACTTAGCCACCCAGAATCTCTAAGGATGTGCAGAAGGTGTGTTGACCCCGCAACGTACATGACTGTTGAAGATACAAAAAACTACATCTCCCATTAACTTTGCATTATAAATTTTTAAAAGGTCTTTCTTAAGTAATTAAAGAAGAGCAGTATTTGTAAAATTTAACATTTATAAATTATACTGGTTTCCATCAAGAAACATAACTGCTTCACAGAAAATACAGCCTATTTTCTTACCAGTTCCTTGGAGAAGTGTTTGGAAATCCCCTTTAGTCCCATTTGGTCCTTGTGGAAATATGTCAAAACGATATTTGGTTCCAGGGTATAAGTCATGAATAACAATACTTTGCTCAGTGGTTGTGGTTGTTTGAGGTGCTCCAGCTTCATGCAGGGTGGTATGTATTTCAAAGAAATGAGCATCACTGCTGTTCCACGCTAAGCCAATTTCCCTTGTGCTGACAACTGTCACTCTGAAGTCAGAAACTGGACTGGGGGCTGTGGGCAGAAAGTAAATGACTCAATTAAGAATCTATTTCTCTAACAGAAAAAAAAAAAAAATAAAAAGAATCTATTTCCCGGGCTTCTCTCATGGTCCAATGGGTAAAGAGTTCACCTTGCAGTGCAAGGGGCACCGGTTTGATCCCTGGCCCAGGAAGATCCCATATGCCACAAAGCGGCTGGACCGGTGCGTCCAGTTATGAGCCAGCACTCTGGAGCCATACACCCAGAGCCAGTGCTCCGCAACGACAGAGGCCGCTGCAATGGGAGGCCCACAAAGGCCAAAGAATAAAGGTGGATGAAAATAAATGACTTAAAGGCAAAAAAAGAATCTATTTCTCCAGAAGACAAGGGTGACTGAATCTCACAAAACATTTACGCAGAGATTAAATGGACAATTGGGACACCGACCTCTCTTTTCTCTGCATTATCATCTACAACGCAAACCTCTCAGTAACTTGATTTCTAACCATCAAAAGAACACTTGGCTGCAGGAGTTCAGTTGTTTAAGTTGTACAAAGTCATTCAAAGGAAATAAGAGGAGGTGTGAATTCCTGTGGGTTCAGGGCTCAGACTCTGGAGCAGAACCTGGGCCGCTGCTGGCTGTTCTATCATGCATACATTACTTAGCCACCCAGAATCTCTAAGGATGTGCAGAAGGTGTGTTGACCCCGCAACGTACATGACTGTTGAAGATACAAAAAACTACATCTCCCAGCTTCCCTTGCAACTAGATTAGTCATGTGACTAAGTTCTGGCCAATGGGATTTGAGCATAAACCCTCTGTGGCTCCTGAAGAGCACTCCTAAAGGGTGGAGGAGTACCTTCTATCCTTCCTCCTTCTTGTAGCTGAAATGTAGGTGTGATGCCTAGAACTCAGGCTTCCTGGCTTTAAAACCAACAGTCTGGCAGTAGCTACAGCCTCCCGTTCCCAGGATGGCAGCTCCATACATTGCTAGAGCCAACAACTAGAGTCAGGGCTGCTGACTGTGACCCTGCTGGGGACTCCCTGGGCTGGGTGGGGAGCTCTAGGTCCCAGCCTAGACCCTGCACCCCACATGTCATGAGTTGAACTGTGTCCCTCCAAATTTCATGTATTTAAGTCCTACTCCCCAGTACCTCGGAATCTGATTATATGTGGAGACAGGGTTTTTAAAGATATGATTAAGGTCAACTGAGGTCATTAAGGTGGGCCTTAATCCACTACGATTAGTATCCTTTTAAGAAGAAATTGAGTGATCATCACTCAGTCATGTCTGACTCTGCAACCCCACGGACTACGGCCTGCCAGGCTCCGCTTCCATGGAATTTTCCAGGCAAGAATACTGGAGTGGGTTGCCATTTCCTTCTCCAAGAAGAAGAAATTAGAGGGAACTATATTCAATATCCTATGGTAAACCATAATGGAAAATAATAAGGAAAAGAACATGGTAAATCAACTATACTTCAATTAAAAAAAAAGTTTCTCTTAAAGAGGCGGTTATGACACAGCCACGCACAGACCAAAGGATAATAATGTAAATACACAGGAAGAAGCCAGCCGTCACAAAGCCAAGAAAGCAGGTCCCAGAAGAAACCAAGCCTGCATCACTGGATCTCAGCTTTTTCCCTCCAGATTGTGAGAGAGTAGATTTCTGTTGTTTAAGCCTCCCAGTCTGTGGCACTCATTATAGCAGCCTGGCAAATTAACACCTCAGCCCTTCCAATGATGCTACAGACTCACAATTCCCAAGATTAGATCCTTCTCAGCGTCAAATAGGGCATGGCTTCTCAGTCACAAAAAGGAACGAATTTGAGTCAATTGTAAAGAGGTGGATGAACCCGGAGCCTGTTATAACAGAGTGCAGTAAGTCAGAAAGAGAAAAACAAGTATATAGTAATGTAAACACATGGAATTTAGAAAAATGGTAAAGATGAACCTGGTAGGGACTGAACCTGTGGACACAGCGGTGAGGTGTGGGACAAACTGAGAAAGTAGCAATGACATATATACACTCTCATGTATAAAATGGTTAGTCAGTGGGAAGTTCCTATATAATAAAGGAGTCCACCCTGGTACTCTGTGATCACCTAGAGGCGGGGGATGAGGGGAGGAGAGGGAGGCTCAAAGGGAGGGGATATATTTGACTGATTCATGTGGTTGTATGACAGGAACCCAACACAACACTGTAAAGCAATTTTCAACTAATTAAAAAATTAAAACAAAACAAAACAAAATGGCAGTGAGTACTATAAAACAACTCATGGTTTCTATTTCTTGCAACTAAGCCATATCTAACACTCTGCCATCCTATCCTCTATTACAAAGACAGAGAAACAGACTCTTGTCTTGGATACTTGGGGATGAACCTAATCCTAACTAAGTAGATAAGTGAAATTAGCCCATTCATGTCCAACTCTTTGTGACCCCATGGACAAGCCATGGAATTCTCCAGGCAAGAATACTAGAGTGGGCAGTCATTCCCTTCTCCATGGAATCCTCCCCACCCAGGGGTCAAGCCAGGTCCCCCACATTGCAGGCAGATTCCTTACCATCTGAGCCACCAGGGAATCCTAACAAGAGAGAGATTAAACACAGAAGGTGAAGAAAAGGAAGCCGATTTCATTTACACCAAAGACCCAGCCAGAAGACATTGATAAGAATGCCTGAGGGGTGACTCATAGAAAGCAAGAGACACTCAAATAAAGCACTGTGATGGGATGCGCCCTGGGTCCAGAGCCAAGCACCCCTGGGTTCAAGTCCCTACCCTGCCCCTTGCCAGTTCTGTGGTCTTAGGCAAATTCTTCAGCTGTACTGGGCTGTAGTTTTTTTAATTTGTTAAACAGGGACCTTGTTTGGGAAATTTGTGTGTGTGTATGTGTGTGTGTATGGCTGAGTACCTTCGCTGTTAACCTGAGATAATCACAGTGTTGTTAATAGGCTATACTCCAGTATAAAAATAAAAATTAAAAAACAAAATAAAATTTAAAAAAAAAACAAAACAGGGATCCTAACACCTACCAATGAAGACCACTGTGATACTTGTAAAGCTCCTGACACAGTGTGATACTAACATTATTGTGTAATATTAACACTATACTATTACCTTACTACTCTACCGGTAGATTATTATTATTCTGATTATTGGACCTTCTTGGAACAGAAAAGTTTTTATTTGCTGCCCATCATCTCATCTCTTAAGGAAGAGTCCAATGAGGAGAGGGAGGCTCAAAGGGAGGGGATATATTTGACTGATTCATGTGGTTGTATGACAGGAACCCAACACAACACTGTAAAGCAATTTTCAACTAATTAAAAAATTAAAACAAAACAAAACAAAATGGCAGTGAGTACTATAAAACAACTCATGGTTTCTATTTCTTGCAACTAAGCCATATCTAACACTCTGCCATCCTATCCTCTATTACAAAGACAGAGAAACAGACTCTTGTCTTGGATACTTGGGGATGAACCTAATCCTAACTAAGTAGATAAGTGAAATTAGCCCATTCATGTCCAACTCTTTGTGACCCCATGGACAAGCCATGGAATTCTCCAGGCAAGAATACTAGAGTGGGCAGTCATTCCCTTCTCCATGGAATCCTCCCCACCCAGGGGTCAAGCCAGGTCCCCCACATTGCAGGCAGATTCCTTACCATCTGAGCCACCAGGGAATCCTAACAAGAGAGAGATTAAACACAGAAGGTGAAGAAAAGGAAGCCGATTTCATTTACACCAAAGACCCAGCCAGAAGACATTGATAAGAATGCCTGAGGGGTGACTCATAGAAAGCAAGAGACACTCAAATAAAGCACTGTGATGGGATGCGCCCTGGGTCCAGAGCCAAGCACCCCTGGGTTCAAGTCCCTACCCTGCCCCTTGCCAGTTCTGTGGTCTTAGGCAAATTCTTCAGCTGTACTGGGCTGTAGTTTTTTTAATTTGTTAAACAGGGACCTTGTTTGGGAAATTTGTGTGTGTGTATGTGTGTGTGTGTATGGCTGAGTACCTTCGCTGTTAACCTGAGATAATCACAGTGTTGTTAATAGGCTATACTCCAGTATAAAAATAAAAATTAAAAAACAAAATAAAATTTAAAAAAAAAACAAAACAGGGATCCTAACACCTACCAATGAAGACCACTGTGATACTTGTAAAGCTCCTGACACAGTGTGATACTAACATTATTGTGTAATATTAACACTATACTATTACCTTACTACTCTACCGGTAGATTATTATTATTCTGATTATTGGACCTTCTTGGAACAGAAAAGTTTTTATTTGCTGCCCATCATCTCATCTCTTAAGGAAGAGTCTAATGAGAAGAAAAAACAAGGCATAGCTGTGTCCTGCTTCACCATTATGTCAGCATCCAAAGGACAAAGGGACGTGAATATCCAGGTTCTTTGTGTCTACGTGCATCGATTGGCTCCCCACCTCCACCGCACTAGGATGGCTGTCACTAGCACAGGCTGGAGCTGAGACAGCCCAGCTGTCTAATCCCACCTCAGACACTTACAAGGCGTGACACCTGCCCACAGCTTCTCTCTCAGCCTTGGACTCCTCATCCATAAAATGAGGCCAATAAAAAAGCATATCACAGGGCTTCCCTGGTGGTCCAGTGGGTAAGGACACCGCCTTGCAGTGCGAGGGGCGCCGGTTCAATCCCTGGCCTGGGAAGATCCCACGTGCCGCGGAGCGGCTGGACCGATGTGTCCAATTACCGAGCCGGAGCTCTGGAGCGCATGTGCGCAGAGCCAGTACTCTGCGACAACAGAGGCTACTGCGATGGGAGGCCCACACATACCAAAGAAAAAAGATGGATGGAAAAACAGATAAATGAAAGACCAATAGAAGTGGTCCGCCCGACCCCTTACTCCCCAACCCACCCCCACCAAAAAAAATTTAAAAAAAAAAAAAAGCGTATCACAGATGTGCGAACGTTAATGAGGCAGTGGAAGGAAAGCATGTCACATGATGCTGGGCATGTGGGCAGAGCCCATCAACGGTCACTGTTACAGGATCACACATCCAGCAGGTGGTGGGAGTCCCTGTGGACCCACACACTGAGCTGTGTGTTCCTCGAAGGAGAAAGAAAGTTTGTCTTGTGTCTGAGCCTGACGCACAGCAGGAAGGCAAGAAAGCAGAGCAAAGCCACGCGTGGACTCACGGGTGTACACTTGGAGGAAGTCTGGCACGCCCTTGGAACCGTGTCCAGGAATGGACACACCGTGATGTTGTACAAGGTGCTCGAGCGGAGTGGAGCGATGACGGCATGAGTCTCGCGGACTAAAAGCCAGTGGACTCGAGCGGAGATTTATTAGCAGGCAGTTGGCACTGATGGATCGGCTCTTAACGAAAAGTTTTTATTTGCTGCCCATCATCTCATCTCTTAAGGAAGAGTCTAATGAGAAGAAAAAACAAGGCATAGCTGTGTCCTGCTTCACCATTATGTCAGCATCCAAAGGACAAAGGGACGTGAATATCCAGGTTCTTTGTGTCTACGTGCATCGATTGGCTCCCCACCTCCACCGCACTAGGATGGCTGTCACTAGCACAGGCTGGAGCTGAGACAGCCCAGCTGTCTAATCCCACCTCAGACACTTACAAGGCGTGACACCTGCCCACAGCTTCTCTCTCAGCCTTGGACTCCTCATCCATAAAATGAGGCCAATAAAAAAGCATATCACAGGGCTTCCCTGGTGGTCCAGTGGGTAAGGACACCGCCTTGCAGTGCGAGGGGCGCCGGTTCAATCCCTGGCCTGGGAAGATCCCACGTGCCGCGGAGCGGCTGGACCGATGTGTCCAATTACCGAGCCGGAGCTCTGGAGCGCATGTGCGCAGAGCCAGTACTCTGCGACAACAGAGGCTACTGCGATGGGAGGCCCACACATACCAAAGAAAAAAGATGGATGGAAAAACAGATAAATGAAAGACCAATAGAAGTGGTCCGCCCGACCCCTTACTCCCCAACCCACCCCCACCAAAAAAAATTTAAAAAAAAAAAAAAGCGTATCACAGATGTGCGAACGTTAATGAGGCAGTGGAAGGAAAGCATGTCACATGATGCTGGGCATGTGGGCAGAGCCCATCAACGGTCACTGTTACAGGATCACACATCCAGCAGGTGGTGGGAGTCCCTGTGGACCCACACACTGAGCTGTGTGTTCCTCGAAGGAGAAAGAAAGTTTGTCTTGTGTCTGAGCCTGACGCACAGCAGGAAGGCAAGAAAGCAGAGCAAAGCCACGCGTGGACTCACGGGTGTACACTTGGAGGAAGTCTGGCACGCCCTTGGAACCGTCGTCCAGGAACGGACACACCGTGATGTTGTACAAGGTGCTCGAGCGGAGTGGAGCGATGACGGCATGAGTCTCGCGGACGGTGAGACTGAAGGAACCTGTCTCCTGAGTGACGTGTATCTCGTAGGTATAAGCCGAAGACGACTGATTATCATTGACTTTCCAGGTCAGGGTCAAGTTGGTGGCACTGATGTTCACAATGTCGATGTCGACAACCTGAAGGCGCTCTGCGAAGACACAAGAGGCGTGAACAACCGACAGGATGGCCAAGTCAGAGAGACAGAGAGCACGATGCTGTCATCAAGGAAGGTCATCTAACCCTGGAAACGCTCTGAGCGATTCTTCCTCCTGCTCTGCACCACGGAACACAACAGACCCAAGGGTGGAGGGAGTCCGAGTGAAAGGCAGCATCTTCAGGGAAGAAACAACCCGGCGAATCGCAACTGCATAGTTTACCCTTCATTCCTCCTGTGAACTGACTCTGAGAGAGGCGACAGACACCTCCAACAACTACGTGGACTCTACCCATGCCCCTCTAGATGCTCGGTGACCCCCAAAGGTCTCAGGCTTACATCTACCCAAGACTTAACACAGTCTACACGATCAAGTAAAGATCACAGACATTCACACAAGGCCAGTCTGAGTTCCAAGGTCAGCTCTACTTGTATGGCCTGGAGATCTGAGGAAAATCACTGAGCTCAGTTTGTTCATCTCTAAAATCAGGATAACAATTTTCACTCAAGAGAAGGTAACACCAGAGTGCTAGTTATTCACCAGCTGCTGAATACCCCCTCCCCGTTCACCCTCCATCCTTCTCCTGCCTGCTCTGTGCCCCAGAGATGCTGACCCCTACACACGGCATCATTAGGGCACAGGTCAGGGATAGAGATTCTGCCATCAACGGTCACTGTTACAGGATCACACATCCAGCAGGTGGTGGGAGTCCCTGTGGACCCACACACTGAGCTGTGTGTTCCTCGAAGGAGAAAGAAAGTTTGTCTTGTGTCTGAGCCTGACGCACAGCAGGAAGGCAAGAAAGCAGAGCAAAGCCACGCGTGGACTCACGGGTGTACACTTGGAGGAAGTCTGGCACGCCTTGGAACCGCTCCCAGGAATGGACACACCGTGATGTTGTACAAGGTGCTCGAGCGGAGTGGAGCGATGACGGCATGAGTCTCTGGACGGTGAGACTGAAGGAACCTGTCTCCTGAGTGACGTGTATCTCGGGAGGTATAAGTCAAGACGACTGATTATCATTGACTTTCCAGGTCAGGGTCAAGTTGGTGGCACTGATGTTCACAATGTCGATGTCGACAACCTGAAGGCGCTCTGCGAAGACACAAGAGGCGTGAACAACCGACAGGATGGCCAAGTCAGAGAGACAGAGAGCACGATGCTGTCATCAAGGAAGGTCATCTAACCCTGGAAACGCTCTGAGCGATTCTTCCTCCTGCTCTGCACCACGGAACACAACAGACCCAAGGGTGGAGGGAGTCCGAGTGAAAGGCAGCATCTTCAGGGAAGAAACAACCCGGCGAATCGCAACTGCATAGTTTACCCTTCATTCCTCCTGTGAACTGACTCTGAGAGAGGCGACAGACACCTCCAACAACTACGTGGACTCTACCCATGCCCCTCTAGATGCTCGGTGACCCCCAAAGGTCTCAGGCTTACATCTACCCAAGACTTAACACAGTCTACACGATCAAGTAAAGATCACAGACATTCACACAAGGCCAGTCTGAGTTCCAAGGTCAGCTCTACTTGTATGGCCTGGAGATCTGAGGAAAATCACTGAGCTCAGTTTGTTCATCTCTAAAATCAGGATAACAATTTTCACTCAAGAGAAGGTAACACCAGAGTGCTAGTTATTCACCAGCTGCTGAATACCCCCTCCCCGTTCACCCTCCATCCTTCTCCTGCCTGCTCTGTGCCCCAGAGATGCTGACCCCTACACACGGCATCATTAGGGCACAGGTCAGGGATAGAGATTCTGCCAGGTGACCTGGAACCAGGTTCCACCAATGAGGGATAAAGGCAGGTTATGGGAAGACTGGAGAAGAAAGCATTGGAGCCGCCCTCTCACTGCCTCCTGCTCTGGGTCACCAGGTCCCACATGGTCCAGCCCTCCAGCTTCCTGGATGCTACTGTTTTCGGTCCCTGGTCCTCCATCCCCCACCCTCACTCCCTCTGTTCCATGGATCTATGACAGCTTTTCCTAATAGCTATATTGGGGGTGGGGTGTTTAATTTTTACTGGAATGTATTTTATCTATAATGTGACAGCAAAGAGAGCATGGCCATGTGCTTTCCTGTGTATTCTGCCTGGAGTCCTCTTCTATACTGAAATCCCCTGAGCGTAGGAACCAAGCATTTCTTTATTCCCTCATCAGCACTAATCCAAAAAGTCTCCAAAACTTTTCAATTTACAGAGTTGGAGTGCTGACAAATTTTAAGTAGGAAGCAGCAATGTGAGCGTCAGCAAGTGTCACAGGAAAGTCAGTATGCTTTCCAAGTTGAGGCCAAGAAAGGAGACTCATTTTCTTCTCTCAGGCGGAAATACTTAGCCAACATGAATAGAATGAATATCAAGTTACAAGAGAAAAACCTTATGCCACTGTGTCTCACCGGCTGGTATACAGAGCTATAAAAGAAAGAATAAGGGAGCCCCTAGCACATAGTAGCTGCTCAATACACTGTGATGAGCTCAAGGAAAGAAGGGCCTCGCCACAGGTCTCAGGCTTACATCTACCCAAGACTTAACACAGTCTACACGATCAAGTAAAGATCACAGACATTCACACAAGGCCAGTCTGAGTTCCAAGGTCAGCTCTACTTGTATGGCCTGGAGATCTGAGGAAAATCACTGAGCTCAGTTTGTTCATCTCTAAAATCAGGATAACAATTTTCACTCAAGAGAAGGTAACACCAGAGTGCTAGTTATTCACCAGCTGCTGAATACCCCCTCCCCGTTCACCCTCCATCCTTCTCCTGCCTGCTCTGTGCCCCAGAGATGCTGACCCCTACACACGGCATCATTAGGGCACAGGTCAGGGATAGAGATTCTGCCAGGTGACCTGGAACCAGGTTCCACCAATGAGGGATAAAGGCAGGTTATGGGAAGACTGGAGAAGAAAGCATTGGAGCCGCCCTCTCACTGCCTCCTGCTCTGGGTCACCAGGTCCCACATGGTCCAGCCCTCCAGCTTCCTGGATGCTACTGTTTTCGGTCCCTGGTCCTCCATCCCCCACCCTCACTCCCTCTGTTCCATGGATCTATGACAGCTTTTCCTAATAGCTATATTGGGGGTGGGGTGTTTAATTTTTACTGGAATGTATTTTATCTATAATGTGACAGCAAAGAGAGCATGGCCATGTGCTTTCCTGTGTATTCTGCCTGGAGTCCTCTTCTATACTGAAATCCCCTGAGCGTAGGAACCAAGCATTTCTTTATTCCCTCATCAGCACTAATCCAAAAAGTCTCCAAAACTTTTCAATTTACAGAGTTGGAGTGCTGACAAATTTTAAGTAGGAAGCAGCAATGTGAGCGTCAGCAAGTGTCACAGGAAAGTCAGTATGCTTTCCAAGTTGAGGCCAAGAAAGGAGACTCATTTTCTTCTCTCAGGCGGAAATACTTAGCCAACATGAATAGAATGAATATCAAGTTACAAGAGAAAAACCTTATGCCACTGTGTCTCACCGGCTGGTATACAGAGCTATAAAAGAAAGAATAAGGGAGCCCCTAGCACATAGTAGCTGCTCAATACACTGTGATGAGCTCAAGGAAAGAAGGGCCTCGGCCACAGAGCTCAGGAGAAACTCACTGGATCTGCTCTGTCCAAAATCTCTTCCAGAAAATTCCCTCCCATCACAAAACCACTTACGAAGCAAGAGATAACTCAGAACCAGAATCAGAGAAGACAAGCTTTGTGCTAGAAGACTCTGGCTGAAGTCATCTTGCAAAACGCCACATACCTGTTCTGAACCCAACAGCCTGGGGCGGTCCTTCGGCACCGTTTGCTGCTCGAGGATAGACAGTGGCATTGTACTGTGTATCAGGCTTTAACCCAAGAAGCAGGACTTCCACGGTGTCTTGGGTCAGAGGGTCAGAGGACAGGGCTGCATGTTCCAGTCTATACTTGGACTCAGCATCTGTTTCTAACACAAAAGGCAAGACATGACCTCCAACAGAAACATAACCCTATCTTCTGTCAGCGCCCTGCCCTCCCCTCCACACGATGACACATCAGACAGTACCCACGGCCGAGACTCCACAAACACCGGTTCCCTCTCTCCCCTAGACCGAGGTCCATGCTCCTGAAAGGAGCTTGATTTCTTTGAAAGCAATGGTTTAGTGTTTTCTTATTTATTGTTTTATGGTATGTGGGACCACAGTTTCCCAACTAGACACTGAACCCATGTCTTCCCACCGCCCGCATTTCAAGATGGATTCTTCACCAGTGGACGGTCAGGGAAGGCCCGGGAGCCTGATTTTTGGCAGATATTTTCCTTTGTACTTTTAGTCTAGGTGCATCAGTTGCTCAGTTGACTCTGCAACCCTATGAACTGTACCCTGCCAGGCTGCTATGTCCAGGGAATCCTCCTGGCAAGAGTACTGGGAACTGCCGATTAAACCTGGCTCCTAAATTAAGTAGGAAGTTGAGCAGCAAGTGTCACAGGAAAGTCAGTATGCTTTCCAAGTTGAGGCCAAGAAAGGAGACTCATTTTCTTCTCTCAGGCGGAAATACTTAGCCAACATGAATAGAATGAATATCAAGTTACAAGAGAAAAACCTTATGCCACTGTGTCTCACCGGCTGGTATACAGAGCTATAAAAGAAAGAATAAGGGAGCCCCTAGCACATAGTAGCTGCTCAATACACTGTGATGAGCTCAAGGAAAGAAGGGCCTCGGCCACAGAGCTCAGGAGAAACTCACTGGATCTGCTCTGTCCAAAATCTCTTCCAGAAAATTCCCTCCCATCACAAAACCACTTACGAAGCAAGAGATAACTCAGAACCAGAATCAGAGAAGACAAGCTTTGTGCTAGAAGACTCTGGCTGAAGTCATCTTGCAAAACGCCACATACCTGTTCTGAACCCAACAGCCTGGGGCGGTCCTTCGGCACCGTTTGCTGCTCGAGGATAGACAGTGGCATTGTACTGTGTATCAGGCTTTAACCCAAGAAGCAGGACTTCCACGGTGTCTTGGGTCAGAGGGTCAGAGGACAGGGCTGCATGTTCCAGTCTATACTTGGACTCAGCATCTGTTTCTAACACAAAAGGCAAGACATGACCTCCAACAGAAACATAACCCTATCTTCTGTCAGCGCCCTGCCCTCCCCTCCACACGATGACACATCAGACAGTACCCACGGCCGAGACTCCACAAACACCGGTTCCCTCTCTCCCCTAGACCGAGGTCCATGCTCCTGAAAGGAGCTTGATTTCTTTGAAAGCAATGGTTTAGTGTTTTCTTATTTATTGTTTTATGGTATGTGGGACCACAGTTTCCCAACTAGACACTGAACCCATGTCTTCCCACCGCCCGCATTTCAAGATGGATTCTTCACCAGTGGACGGTCAGGGAAGGCCCGGGAGCCTGATTTTTGGCAGATATTTTCCTTTGTACTTTTAGTCTAGGTGCATCAGTTGCTCAGTTGACTCTGCAACCCTATGAACTGTACCCTGCCAGGCTGCTATGTCCAGGGAATCCTCCTGGCAAGAGTACTGGAATGGGAAGCCATTCCCTTCTCCAGAGGATGCTCCGGACCCAAGGATTAAACCTGGGTCTCCTGCCTTGCAAGCGGGCTCTGCCATCTAAGTCACCAGGGAACCCAGGTAGCAGCACAGACATATGTGCCTCTCTCTCCAACTCAGCTATCTGCTTCTCTCCCCAACTTCTTCCAAGAAATGATCTTCTCCCATCCAATTCCAAACATGGATATCCAGGGACAACCCCCCAACTGACACTGGGCTAAGCAGAGAACACTCACTCAAAGCATTCTTTCCCTGGACCACTCCCCTGTGGAGAGAGGGTAAAACAGGTAGAACCACTGAACAAGGGGGGAGGCCAATAAAAAGAAAGATGTAGGAAGAGAGACCAGAGTCACCTCATCTCTTCCTTCAAGGCCTTGCTTCCCTGGAGGAGAAAAATACACAAGCCAACATGCTGCTCTTTTACTCCAAGCTAGTCCAAGTCTGGTTCTGTCACCTGCCATCAAGAATCCTAGCACAGGGGCTTCCCTGGTGGTCCAGTGGGTGGGGACACCGCCTTGCAGTGCAAGGGGTGCCTGTTCGATCCCTGGCCTGAGAAGATCCCACATGCCATGGAGCGGCTGTACAGATGTGTCCAATTACCGATTCGGAGCTCCAGAGCACATGCGCCCAGAGCCGGTGCTCTGCGACAACAGAGGCCACCGCGATGGGAAGCCCACATGGGCCAAAAGAACAAAGATGGATGAAAACAGATAAATGAAAGACCAATAGAAGTGGCCCACCCATCTCCCTCCCTCCCCACCCCACCCCCACCCCACCCCCTCAAAAAAAAATTTTTTTTTAATAAAAATTTAAAAAAAAAGAATCCTAGCACATTGTACAGAGTCAAGTAAGTCAGAAAGAGAAAGATAAATATCATATACTAACACCTATATATGGAATCTAGAAAGACGGTACTGATGAATTTATTTGCAGGGCTGCAATGGAGAAACACACATAGAGAACAGGCTTAGGGACATGGCGGAGGTGGGGGAGGGAGGATAGGGTGAGATGCATGGAAAGAATAACATGGAAACTTACATTACCACCCGTAAAACAGATAACCAATGGGAATTTGCTATAAGACTCAGGGAACTCAAACAGGGGCTTTGTCACAACCTAAAGGCGAGGGATGGGAGGGAAGTACAAGAGGGAGGGGACATGTATATATACCTATGATTCATGTTGATGTTTGGCAGAAAACAACAAAAAATTCCATGAAGTCTACAAATGACTCCTCCACTGTCAATGCAGAAGACATCGGCTAGACCTGCCTGACAAGAAGCCGTTTTCTCCACGGATGTGGTTAAGTTTCTCCAAGGGGCCTACTAGGGTTAACACATCTGTTACCTGTTGAGTTGAAGTTTAGAAAGACTAAAGGGGCCAGTGAGTTTCCTGGATGCCAGATTCCAAAAACTTTCATCCCCCAATGTGCTGACCTGTAAAACAAGAACATTTTCCCTTCCTTCCTCATACATATGTGTGCTCAAACTGCAATGTAGAGGAAAAGACCCCAATCAGTTCTAGTCCCTGTACAAATGACATGGGCTTCACAGGTGGTTCATGGGTAAAAGAATTTGCTTGACAATACAGAAGATACAGGAGACATGGATTCAATTCCTGGGCTGGGAAGACCCCTTGGAGGAGGAAATGGTAACCCAACTCCAGTATTCTTGCCTGGAACATCCCATGGACAGAGGAGCCTGGTGGGCTATGGCATACAAATTATACGAACAATTTTTTTAAAACTATAAGTTACTGAAAATCAAAACCAGCCAGACAAATCAGAAACTCACTTTTGTAACTCACCTAAACCAGTTTTTTCAAACCAAGGGCTTCCCTGTGTCTTATTTAATTCCGAAAGATACAAGGTAACCGCGCACTGAGTTCCTGGCTTCAGGTCTGAAATATTGACCATTAACTTTTCAGTCAACTCCTGGTTTCCTTCAAGGAGCATCCGGCAGGTTTCAGTGATGTTATCGTTCTTCCAGGTAAGAGTCACGTGTGTCACACCCACGAAGGCAAGCTGAAGACCAGTAACTGGCTGAGGCCCTGTTTTAAAAACACAGAGTAGAGGGGTGGGATGAGGGGGATATACCTATGACTAATCTGGGAACATACATATCTATAAACAACAAAACTCTGTAAAAGTTAAAAGTAAAATAAAAGTTTAATAATAATAATAAAACACACAGTAGGCAATGATGGAATGAGACACCCATAGTCACCTCTCAGTATGAATGACAGGGGACACTGATGTTTCAATGGGACCCACTAAAAATACTTCCTTTATGTCAGAGTCCAGTGCAATTCTAGCATTTCACAGTGGAGAGAAAACTGATTATGAAGAAAAAAGGAGAAAAGAATAAACCTTAAAGCCATCATTTTTTAAGATCTGAACTATTCTCCAAGACAGTTCACTTCTCCAGTGATGTGACACTCTTTTAAATTGCTCTTTTAAACAGCAGCACTTAATTTTTGTTTTAGACATCAGGAAGATGCATCGAAAAATCATTTGCTACATCTAAAGATCTCCATTCCAGATAATACAAATAATGTTTCACAGCACCAAGACATTTCAACTAAGAGGCTCCTCCCTGTATTCCAATCCAAGGGGAATATTCAGAAGACTTCCAATCCATACTACCCTCCGACCATTCTTTCTATATTGCTTTACTTGGCTGACTGTGACCTAAACCAAACCATTTTGGCCAAGATGACATCTACATCCTTCCAGCTTGAGATAAAAACATGAAGATTCAGAACAGCAGGGTGACTTGCTCAAGAATCCACACGACTTGTAGCATCAAGGAACTAGAACCCAGGGCTCTAGTTTTAGGCGTGCTAAGTTGCTTCAGTTGTGTCTGACTCTTTGCGACCCTATGGACCATAGCCTGCCAGGTTCCTCTGTCCATGGGATTCTCCCGGCAAGAACACTGGAGTGGGTTGCCACGCCCTCCTCCAGGGGATCTTCTGAAGCCAGGGATCAAACCTGTGCCTCTTAACATCTCCAGCATTGGCTGACAGGTTCCTTACCACTGGTGCCACGTGGGAAGCCCCTAGCTTGAAGCATGGAGTTGCAAAGAGTTAGACATGACTTAGTGACGAAACGGGAACATTGCAGCAGCAGCAGCACTGCAGAAGGAGCCATGACGACCCAATGTGAGGTGGCTAAGCACAAAGACACAGGCACAGATGCCTGTGAGGCACCCTCCAGCTCTGAGGAGAGCTGATCCATTCTGCAATTCTACTCTTCACATCAAATATTTCTGGTGCCAAGATTTCTAAACTGGGTCACGAAGATGTTTTTAAAGACATGGAATGTGAATCAACCAGCCAGATGGACCTGTGTACCCCTGATTTTCAAGGAATAAAACTTCCTTTATGTCAGAGTCCAGTGCAATTCTAGCATTTCACAGTGGAGAGAAAACTGATTATGAAGAAAAAAGGAGAAAAGAATAAACCTTAAAGCCATCATTTTTTAAGATCTGAACTATTCTCCAAGACAGTTCACTTCTCCAGTGATGTGACACTCTTTTAAATTGCTCTTTTAAACAGCAGCACTTAATTTTTGTTTTAGACATCAGGAAGATGCATCGAAAAATCATTTGCTACATCTAAAGATCTCCATTCCAGATAATACAAATAATGTTTCACAGCACCAAGACATTTCAACTAAGAGGCTCCTCCCTGTATTCCAATCCAAGGGGAATATTCAGAAGACTTCCAATCCATACTACCCTCCGACCATTCTTTCTATATTGCTTTACTTGGCTGACTGTGACCTAAACCAAACCATTTTGGCCAAGATGACATCTACATCCTTCCAGCTTGAGATAAAAACATGAAGATTCAGAACAGCAGGGTGACTTGCTCAAGAATCCACACGACTTGTAGCATCAAGGAACTAGAACCCAGGGCTCTAGTTTTAGGCGTGCTAAGTCGCTTCAGTTGTGTCTGACTCTTTGCAACGCTGTGGACCATAGCCTGCTAGGTTCCTCTGTCCATGGGATTCTCCAGGCAAGAATACTGGAGTGGGTTGCCACGCCCTCCAGGGATCTTCTGAAGCCAGGGATCAAACCTGTGCCTCTTAACATCTCCAGCATTGGCTGACAGGTTCCTTACCACTGGTGCCACGTGGGAAGCCCCTAGCTTGAAGCATGGAGTTGCAAAGAGTTAGACATGACTTAGTGACAACGGAACATTGCAGCAGCAGCAGCACTGCAGAAGGAGCCATGACGACCCAATGTGAGGTGGCTAAGCACAAAGACACAGGCACAGATGCCTGTGAGGCACCCTCCAGCTCTGAGGAGAGCTGATCCATTCTGCAATTCTACTCTTCACATCAAATATTTCTGGTGCCAAGATTTCTAAACTGGGTCACGAAGATGTTTTTTTTAAAGACATGGAATGTGAATCAACCAGCCAGATGGACGATTTGGGTGACTGTTTCAGAGACCGCTGTACCCCAGTGCCCTGGAATCAGGCTCCTGGGTTTCCACCAGGTGATGCTCAATACACTGAGAGTGGAGAAGAAACAACTTCTCAGCATGACACGTTTCCGCCACTGGAGCCCTCAGGGTTCCTGTGAGGACACCCTGATGTATGAAGGGCAGCTAAGCACATAGTACGTGCTCAATAAATAGGAGCTGATAAACACAACCGTGGCCTGGGGGCCTTACTTCGGGCAACCAGTTCACCTCCCCCTTCCCACTCTGTCCCATCACCATTTCTAAATTCTGCTTTCCTCTTCCTCCTCCATTCTCTTCCATCTCCTCTTGGCCCTGTCCTTTTCCTTCCTCTTTCACAATACAGCAAACCTTTACTGTGGGTTTTTGTCTTCTCTAAACCTGTATGACACTGCACCCCTGTGGCTTCTCTTTCTCCAATTCTTTTGACTCACTGGGCATCTGGGCAAGATTTTATTTAAAGAAATCGTTTCCTGGCTTGAAAAAAAAAATGTTCAAAACCACTCGTTTAGCCTTCCTTTGCATACAGAAGGCGCTGTGCCAGGTGGTCAATTCAAGTTGTGGGCTCGAGAGGTCAGCTTTCCATGACCTCCATCAGCCAATGAGATCACCTCTCCCAGATCAGAAAACCAACACAGGGCCTCTTTTTTGAATTCTGTTTTCTTCACAGCTTACCAAAAAAAAAAAAAAAACAGCATCTCAACTCTTCTTTAATATTTTTGGTTCTTTTCAGCCTTTTTTTAAAAAGAAAGGTAACTTTGCAGGTATAACAGGTGGCTCAGGGAACTGTCATCTAAGCTAAATAAAAATCTAAGCTTAATCCAATGTCACTGTGCTCTTATTTCATTGGAAGCACATATTATATAAAGTCTCTAAACTTTCATACGCAACAGAGGCTTCTAGGAACACAAACACAGCATCCACTTTCCTGAGGAACTTAAAAGAAGTTCTTGTAGTTACCGATAGCTTCAAGACATATTTCTAATAGGGTCTTTATTTCCAAATCCTAACATAAAAGGAAGTATTCACCAATAATAATGAAAGATTTTTAAAAACCAAACGGTTGGAAGTAGGTAAGATATCCCAGAACACACAGGACCTTAATACTGAATGATCCTTCCCCCTGAACTCCTGGGCTTGAAACAACACAAAATCTTTTCTCGTCTTCCACAGTTCACAAAGACCCGTCTCTTTCCAATAGGCAACTGGAATGGACAAAGCTCTAGGATACAAGGTGAAAAGGATGGTTCATGATCAGTCCAGGTGCTATTCATCTCACCTCTTGTGGGATCTTCTGAAGTTCCATTGTTTATTGGACTTGATTCTGTGCTGTTACCACCTGTTTGATTTGCAAACGTCCCCTTAGTTACCATCTCACTCTTTTCATCCTCAGTGGAATCTAAAGGAGTTGTGCTGCTTTTCCAGGTTGGCGTCACACCGGTTGGACTGGAGTCTAAAGGAGTTGTGTTGTTTCCCCAGGTTGGCATCACACTGGTTGGACTACTAGTTCCTGGAGGACTGGATCCTATTTTAATATTGTTTCACAAAAAGAGGAAAGAAAAAAATATACTTAAGAAATAAATATAAGAGTAAGGACTGCTCTGCATGTCAAAACCACTCGTTTAGCCTTCCTTTGCATACAGAAGGCGCTGTGCCAGGTGGTCAATTCAAGTTGTGGGCTCGAGAGGTCAGCTTTCCATGACCTCCATCAGCCAATGAGATCACCTCTCCCAGATCAGAAAACCAACACAGGGCCTCTTTTTTGAATTCTGTTTTCTTCACAGCTTACCAAAAAAAAAAAAAAAAAACAGCATCTCAACTCTTCTTTAATATTTTTGGTTCTTTTCAGCCTTTTTTTAAAAAGAAAGGTAACTTTGCAGGTATAACAGGTGGCTCAGGGAACTGTCATCTAAGCTAAATAAAAATCTAAGCTTAATCCAATGTCACTGTGCTCTTATTTCATTGGAAGCACATATTATATAAAGTCTCTAAACTTTCATACGCAACAGAGGCTTCTAGGAACACAAACACAGCATCCACTTTCCTGAGGAACTTAAAAGAAGTTCTTGTAGTTACCGATAGCTTCAAGACATATTTCTAATAGGGTCTTTATTTCCAAATCCTAACATAAAAGGAAGTATTCACCAATAATAATGAAAGATTTTTAAAAACCAAACGGTTGGAAGTAGGTAAGATATCCCAGAACACACAGGACCTTAATACTGAATGATCCTTCCCCCTGAACTCCTGGGCTTGAAACAACACAAAATCTTTTCTCGTCTTCCACAGTTCACAAAGACCCGTCTCTTTCCAATAGGCAACTGGAATGGACAAAGCTCTAGGATACAAGGTGAAAAGGATGGTTCATGATCAGTCCAGGTGCTATTCATCTCACCTCTTGTGGGATCTTCTGAAGTTCCATTGTTTATTGGACTTGATTCTGTGCTGTTACCACCTGTTTGATTTGCAAACGTCCCCTTAGTTACCATCTCACTCTTTTCATCCTCAGTGGAATCTAAAGGAGTTGTGCTGCTTTTCCAGGTTGGCGTCACACCGGTTGGACTGGAGTCTAAAGGAGTTGTGTTGTTTCCCCAGGTTGGCATCACACTGGTTGGACTACTAGTTCCTGGAGGACTGGATCCTATTTTAATATTGTTTCACAAAAAGAGGAAAGAAAAAAATATACTTAAGAAATAAATATAAGAGTAAGGACTGCTCTGCATGTCTACTTTCCAGAAGTGAGTTTTGCAACTATAAAATCTCATTTGTATTTATATGCCTTCTGGATTTCCCTACCATAAAACACATTTAGATTCATATTAAATATATATGTATGCACATACATATATATACACAGACATACATACATGTGTGTCAGTGAAATAGAAGACTATAAAACAAAGAGAAAAATATGCATGGACCTAGAGATTACCTAGAGATTCACACTAACTGAAGAAAGTCAGACAGAGGAGAAACACTGTATAATATCCCTTATATGTGGAATCCAAAAAGAAATGATACAGACGAACCTACAAAACAAAGAGATCCACAAACTTGGAGAATGAACTTGTGATTGTCAGGGAAAAGGAAGGGAAGAAGGGATAGTTGCGGAGCCTGGGGTGGACAGGCACACACTGCTATAGTCACAATGGATAACCAACAAAGACCTACTATATAGCACAGGGAACTCTGCTCAGTGTTACAGGGTGGTCTGGGTGGGAGGAAAGTCAGGAGAAGAAGAGGCACATGCATATGTATGGCCAAGTCCCTGTTCACCTGAAACTGTCCCAACATTGTTTGTTAATAAGCTCACCCCAATACAAAATAAAAAGGTTTCAAAAATATAAAAATAACAGAGGTTGGCCTTTTTGACTACAACTTGAACACGGAGTTAAATCCAGAGAGACCGGAGATGCTAAATTCTCAGAAAACACTGCTTACAAAGAGACTTATGTGACAACCTTTTTTTCCAAAACCAGATATGAGGCGGAAGCTCTACAGTTCTCTGGCATAAAGGTGGCATAGAAGAGAAGGGCATAAAGATGAAAGGGCTATCTTGGCATCCAAGCTTCGATGCAAGGACCTATTCTGCCCCTTAAAGCTGTGTGACCTGGCATTAGCCCCTTAAAACACCTCAGTCTCTGCTGAGAGCTCAAGGACACAAGGGATTATGACTAAGACACCATGACAAGGTAAACACAGTCGCTGGCTTTGGACATTCAAATATCGGGGCTCAGAGTCCAGTCCTGCTAGGCACTGGCATGTGATCTGACGCCAAGTAGACTCCACTGCTGTGAACATCACTTCTTCATCTGTCAAAGTGCAGACGGACGGGGTCCTAACACAGCGGAAGCCATGCTGGTCACCAAGAACCACGAAAAGTTTGAGATGGATGCATCCTAATTATAGCCTCGAGGGAAGGGCAACAACTAGAAACAGAAGAGCAAGAACCGGCCATAAGGGCCTTGTCAAAGCCCTACGGCTTGATCCTAAAAGAAGAAGGGTGGTCAGGTAATACCTCCTCGGCATGCACATGGGCTTCAAGTGACAGCGTGGAGGGTGTGCCTCGCCTGGAACCCGGGAGACGCAAACACTCACCCAATCAAAGGAGAAGGGCAGGAGAGGAAACAAGACAGAGGAAAAGGGACCACACACGGAAGAAAGCTAGTGGCCCACAATTCAATAAACTCCATGCGAGGAAGCCCCTCCTGGAGGAGGAAATGGCAACCCACTCCAGTATTCTTGCCTGGAAAATCCCACAGAGAGAGGAGCCTGATGGGCTACAGTCCATGGGGTCGCCAAGCCACATGAACAAAGACCTACTATATAGCACAGGGAACTCTGCTCAGTGTTACAGGGTGGTCTGGGTGGGAGGAAAGTCAGGAGAAGAAGAGGCACATGCATATGTATGGCCAAGTCCCTGTTCACCTGAAACTGTCCCAACATTGTTTGTTAATAAGCTCACCCCAATACAAAATAAAAAGGTTTCAAAAATATAAAAATAACAGAGGTTGGCCTTTTTGACTACAACT
Organism: Tragulus kanchil; assembly: GCA_022376925.1. NCBI lineage: Eukaryota > Metazoa > Chordata > Mammalia > Artiodactyla > Tragulidae > Tragulus > Tragulus kanchil. The sequence goes on from JAIOJX010000006.1 coordinate 45,071,077, forward strand.
TGAACACGGAGTTAAATCCAGAGAGACCGGAGATGCTAAATTCTCAGAAAACACTGCTTACAAAGAGACTTATGTGACAACCTTTTTTTCCAAAACCAGATATGAGGCGGAAGCTCTACAGTTCTCTGGCATAAAGGTGGCATAGAAGAGAAGGGCATAAAGATGAAAGGGCTATCTTGGCATCCAAGCTTCGATGCAAGGACCTATTCTGCCCCTTAAAGCTGTGTGACCTGGCATTAGCCCCTTAAAACACCTCAGTCTCTGCTGAGAGCTCAAGGACACAAGGGATTATGACTAAGACACCATGACAAGGTAAACACAGTCGCTGGCTTTGGACATTCAAATATCGGGGCTCAGAGTCCAGTCCTGCTAGGCACTGGCATGTGATCTGACGCCAAGTAGACTCCACTGCTGTGAACATCACTTCTTCATCTGTCAAAGTGCAGACGGACGGGGTCCTAACACAGCGGAAGCCATGCTGGTCACCAAGAACCACGAAAAGTTTGAGATGGATGCATCCTAATTATAGCCTCGAGGGAAGGGCAACAACTAGAAACAGAAGAGCAAGAACCGGCCATAAGGGCCTTGTCAAAGCCCTACGGCTTGATCCTAAAAGAAGAAGGGTGGTCAGGTAATACCTCCTCGGCATGCACATGGGCTTCAAGTGACAGCGTGGAGGGTGTGCCTCGCCTGGAACCCGGGAGACGCAAACACTCACCCAATCAAAGGAGAAGGGCAGGAGAGGAAACAAGACAGAGGAAAAGGGACCACACACGGAAGAAAGCTAGTGGCCCACAATTCAATAAACTCCATGCGAGGAAGCCCCTCCTGGAGGAGGAAATGGCAACCCACTCCAGTATTCTTGCCTGGAAAATCCCACAGAGAGAGGAGCCTGATGGGCTACAGTCCATGGGGTCGCCAAGCGTCAGACACCACTGAGCATGCAGGAGCCCCTCCAGGCTTGGAGCTCCTCTTTATAAAGGAACTGGCCAACAGCATCAGAGACACATTTGGGCAGGTTCTCACAGTGGTCCCGTTTGCAATCAGTAGTGATAATGGTGATAAGGAAAATGATAAAAGAACCCTCTTGGTTACAGTGTGGAGGAACCAAGACAGATGCAGTCCTATCTGGGGTGCAGGCCGGGTCCCTAGGATCAGGCCGGGTCCCAAGTCGTGCAGACATTTTCTCATTTATGCTTCACAACAACTTCATGAAAGAGACTACAGCACCATTTTAAGAAGGAAAAAAATGTGTTAAGACCTAAATTTTGTTTGGCACAGGGAGTCTGGGAAGATTTCAGAAAAGCGCGTTCTTTGGGGAGGTGGGGTGTGGCATATGGCATGTGGAATCTTAGTTCCCCGACCAGGGATCAAACTTGTGCCCTCTACAGTGAAAGTGTGGAGTCCTAACCACAAGACCACCAGAGAATTCCAGAAAAGCAAGTTCTTAACTTTCAATAGTTCAGCAAACAAAGTACATCTTAAAGTCTCTTTTAAAAAAAGTGTGTGTGAAGGTATGTATTTTGAGTAATGAAGCAGAAGAAACTGAGGTCTAAGAGGACCAAGGAGGAACTTCCCCAGTGGTTCAGTGGTTAAGACTCTGCGCTCCCATGGCAGGAGGCACAGGTTCAATCCCTGGTTGGGGAACTAAGATCTCACATGCTGTGTGACACGGCCAAAAATATAAATAAATAAACGTAGGAGGACCAAGGATGAGCCCAAGTCTCAGAGGGAATGACAGACCCAGGAAGAAAACCTGGGACTCGAATTTTCAGTCTGTGTTTTTAAGCACGATGCCACGGTAGTACTGCTCAGAGAGCCGACAGAAAGACAAGTGTTAAAACAGCTCCCAGGGAACCAGGCTACCCCTTGAGCCAGGAGACAGGCCCAAGAATGAGGAGCAGAGAGAGATAAGTAGCTGCTTTTTACTATCGAAGCCCAGATACAGTGATCTTGAAGTCCATGCAGATATGAAGAAATTGACCTCCTCTAAAACCTACAATCCACCCCCCAAAACCTTGCTTAGACGTTTGCACTTTTTGGCAGCCGGTACTGGAGCCCTTTTAAAAAGTGAAAAGATAGTCCCTCCCAGAAGCCAGACCTGAAATTGTCCTACTGTCTGCTTTAGAAAACTGCTGAATCTGGTCACTCGAAGTCGTTACATTTATTATTGAAAGGTTTCCTGGTGCCCTGGTCACTGGAATCTCACTGGCTGTAGATGAGAATTGAACCTGATCACAGCTGGAGCCTAGAAACAGGAAAGAAAGACAAAATGCACATTAATAAAGTGGCATCTCCACCACATAGCAGCCATACAACAGACTTTTACTATAATTTTTAAAATGCATCATAGTTCCTTCATCTCCTCCTACCTTACAAGGCCTCTGCACACAGAGGTTTTTCTTTTGTGCCAAACCAAAAATTGAAAAACGTCTGGAACCAGTTCCCGACCAGGGATCAAACTTGTGCCTCTACAGTGAAAGTGTGGAGTCCTAACCACAAGACCACCAGAGAATTCCAGAAAAGCAAGTTCTTAACTTTCAATAGTTCAGCAAACAAAGTACATCTTAAAGTCTCTTTTAAAATGTGTGTGTGAAGGTATGTATTTTGAGTAATGAAGCAGAAGAAACTGAGGTCTAAGAGGACCAAGGAGGAACTTCCCCAGTGGTTCAGTGGTTAAGACTCTGCGCTCCCATGGCAGGAGGCACAGGTTCAATCCCTGGTTGGGGAACTAAGATCTCACATGCTGTGTGACACGGCCAAAAATATAAATAAATAAACGTAGGAGGACCAAGGATGAGCCCAAGTCTCAGAGGGAATGACAGACCCAGGAAGAAAACCTGGGACTCGAATTTTCAGTCTGTGTTTTTAAGCACGATGCCACGGTAGTACTGCTCAGAGAGCCGACAGAAAGACAAGTGTTAAAACAGCTCCCAGGGGAACCAGGCTACCCCTTGAGCCAGGAGACAGGCCCAAGAATGAGGAGCAGAGAGAGATAAGTAGCTGCTTTTTACTATCGAAGCCCAGATACAGTGATCTTGAAGTCCATGCAGATATGAAGAAATTGACCTCCTCTAAAACCTACAATCCACCCCCAAAGCCTTGCTTAGACGTTTGCACTTTTTGGCAGCCGGTACTGGAGCCCTTTTAAAAAGTGAAAAGATAGTCCCTCCCAGAAGCCAGACCTGAAATTGTCCTACTGTCTGCTTTAGAAAACTGCTGAATCTGGTCACTCGAAGTCGTTACATTTATTATTGAAAGGTTTCCTGGTGCCCTGGTCACTGGAATCTCACTGGCTGTAGATGAGAATTGAACCTGATCACAGCTGGAGCCTAGAAACAGGAAAGAAAGACAAAATGCACATTAATAAAGTGGCATCTCCACCACATAGCAGCCATACAACAGACTTTTACTATAATTTTTAAAATGCATCATAGTTCCTTCATCTCCCCTCCCCTACCTTACAAGGCCTCTGCACACAGAGGTTTTTCTTTTGTACCAGTGATTCGAGCCTGTGCAAGGAAGCTACCAGCTTATTTGCCAAACTGATTAACAAGGAAGAGAAAGCAATTATAGAACTCTTTCTCTTGTTTGTACAGGGCTGTGCATAATTACTGTTATTAACTGAGATTTTCTTTATTAGAAGGTTTCAGCAAGGTCTGCCCTCTTTGTGTGGCACTGTGAGAAAAACATTATCTCCACAGTTCACAGACTTTAAGATTTAACCAACTAGGGGAAAAAAACAGTCCTCAAATTTTGAGGACAGACAAAAATTACCGACTTTTTTTTCAGAGAGGTAATTAGAAAAATTACCAAATACTATTCATTTTATTTCTTAGAGAAATGGATTATGGTCAAAAAATTAGTGAGGACATAATCCCAGAATAAACCATGCTTTCAACTGAATATATCTAGTCCCATTAAAAACACAGCATACCGTCCTTATTTTTCTCATTTTACCATAGACCAGGGAGGACTTTAATGGACCAACTAGTTAGCAACTGAGGCTCAGCCCTCCACAAGGAAGCACAATATACCGGAGGTTACGTCTGGTTTTCCAAAGATTATATACAAAACCTGTACACCATTTTAAAAATCAGGGGGTGATGTAGTACCACAAGAAAATACATAAAGGGTAACAGTACATGAAATACATATAAATCATACTGCATTATGAAAACTAAGTTGCTTTTTTAAAAAAAAAAGTCAATCACAAACGTAGGCTAGAAAAAAGTTACTGAAAAAAAACACAATTTTTCAATTTGTCAGGATTTCCCCAGCCAGACCTGAAATTGTCCTACTGTCTGCTTTAGAAAACTGCTGAATCTGGTCACTCGAAGTCGTTACATTTATTATTGAAAGGTTTCCTGGTGCCCTGGTCACTGGAATCTCACTGGCTGTAGATGAGAATTGAACCTGATCACAGCTGGAGCCTAGAAACAGGAAAGAAAGACAAAATGCACATTAATAAAGTGGCATCTCCACCACATAGCAGCCATACAACAGACTTTTACTATAATTTTTAAAATGCATCATAGTTCCTTCATCTCCCCTCCCCTACCTTACAAGGCCTCTGCACACAGAGGTTTTTCTTTTGTACCAGTGATTCGAGCCTGTGCAAGGAAGCTACCAGCTTATTTGCCAAACTGATTAACAAGGAAGAGAAAGCAATTATAGAACTCTTTCTCTTGTTTGTACAGGGCTGTGCATAATTACTGTTATTAACTGAGATTTTCTTTATTAGAAGGTTTCAGCAAGGTCTGCCCTCTTTGTGTGGCACTGTGAGAAAAACATTATCTCCACAGTTCACAGACTTTAAGATTTAACCAACTAGGGGAAAAAAACAGTCCTCAAATTTTGAGGACAGACAAAAATTACCGACTTTTTTTTCAGAGAGGTAATTAGAAAAATTACCAAATACTATTCATTTTATTTCTTAGAGAAATGGATTATGGTCAAAAAATTAGTGAGGACATAATCCCAGAATAAACCATGCTTTCAACTGAATATATCTAGTCCCATTAAAAACACAGCATACCGTCCTTATTTTTCTCATTTTACCATAGACCAGGGAGGACTTTAATGGACCAACTAGTTAGCAACTGAGGCTCAGCCCTCCACAAGGAAGCACAATATACCGGAGGTTACGTCTGGTTTTCCAAAGATTATATACAAAACCTGTACACCATTTTAAAAATCAGGGGGTGATGTAGTACCACAAGAAAATACATAAAGGGTAACAGTACATGAAATACATATAAATCATACTGCATTATGAAAACTAAGTTGCTTTTTTAAAAAAAAAAGTCAATCACAAACGTAGGCTAGAAAAAAGTTACTGAAAAAAAACACAATTTTTCAATTTGTCAGGATTGCACAACTGATCAAATTTTTTTCTTTCACCTGTTTCCACCTTCATCCCACTTCTAAAGATACACTGGAAACTAAGCTAAGAGTTTTAGCAAATCAGCATTTGCCCTGATTTTCAGGGTGCTGTTAATATTGCTGTGGCCATTAGGGGGCAGTAGCGAACAACACACGAGCAGAGCGGGAAGTGGTACTTACATTTACCTGCGCACACGATCTGTAACAGAAAAAGAAAACGGAGGTCAGTATAGATGGCTTCAGCCTTGGCAAATGCAAATCAGAAATAAAGCAGCTGAGAACTTAATGACTGAGGTAATGTGTTAAGAAATACATTTACCAAAGGCCTGCGAGCCAGAGTTAGACTGTGGGGCTACTGAATGCAAGAATTCAGCGTAAGTCCAGGTCATCACAAACAATGGATTAACTTAGTTATATGGAGACCAAGCAGCTGCTGTTTCCATCCAGTGTTTCTTCCCACAGAAACATCCAGTAAGAGCAATCCCCAGATCCACATTCCTTCCTATCAATACACTGTACTTTGAGGCGTAAGGACATCAAAATAGGAGCTGAGATTCTCTGAGTCAGAAAGACAGGAAAGCAGGGCCACCCCTGCCCCCATCACCCTTCCCAGAGTCATTTCAGGTGGAGAACGGAGGATATAAAGCCACACGTGTGACAGAAGAAATCCACCCAGTTAGAGATGTTCACTGTGCAAATTCATCTCTATCAGGAGGCAGAACGACGGCATTTATTTTCTCATTTTACCATAGACCAGGGAGGACTTTAATGGACCAACTAGTTAGCAACTGAGGCTCAGCCCTCCACAAGGAAGCACAATATACCGGAGGTTACGTCTGGTTTTCCAAAGATTATATACAAAACCTGTACACCATTTTAAAAATCAGGGGGTGATGTAGTACCACAAGAAAATACATAAAGGGTAACAGTACATGAAATACATATAAATCATACTGCATTATGAAAACTAAGTTGCTTTTTTAAAAAAAAAAGTCAATCACAAACGTAGGCTAGAAAAAAGTTACTGAAAAAAAACACAATTTTTCAATTTGTCAGGATTGCACAACTGATCAAATTTTTTTCTTTCACCTGTTTCCACCTTCATCCCACTTCTAAAGATACACTGGAAACTAAGCTAAGAGTTTTAGCAAATCAGCATTTGCCCTGATTTTCAGGGTGCTGTTAATATTGCTGTGGCCATTAGGGGGCAGTAGCGAACAACACACGAGCAGAGCGGGAAGTGGTACTTACATTTACCTGCGCACACGATCTGTAACAGAAAAAGAAAACGGAGGTCAGTATAGATGGCTTCAGCCTTGGCAAATGCAAATCAGAAATAAAGCAGCTGAGAACTTAATGACTGAGGTAATGTGTTAAGAAATACATTTACCAAAGGCCTGCGAGCCAGAGTTAGACTGTGGGGCTACTGAATGCAAGAATTCAGCGTAAGTCCAGGTCATCACAAACAATGGATTAACTTAGTTATATGGAGACCAAGCAGCTGCTGTTTCCATCCAGTGTTTCTTCCCACAGAAACATCCAGTAAGAGCAATCCCCAGATCCACATTCCTTCCTATCAATACACTGTACTTTGAGGCGTAAGGACATCAAAATAGGAGCTGAGATTCTCTGAGTCAGAAAGACAGGAAAGCAGGGCCACCCCTGCCCCCATCACCCCTTCCCAGAGTCATTTCAGGTGGAGAACGGAGGATATAAAGCCACACGTGTGACAGAAGAAATCCACCCAGTTAGAGATGTTCACTGTGCAAAAATTCATCTCTATCAGGAGGCAGCAGTGATTTTTTTCAAAATCCTACAGCAAACAGCTTTGAGAAGACTAAATGTTTGAAACAGACAGACCTTAAAGGCTGTTTAGTTGACAGTGCCTCAACCTGCCATCTATATAGATCCCTGAGCATCCTCAAAGATATATATCAAGTTCCTATTATTTCCCCCCACTTTAAAAGCCTAAAATAATTCAACATTGTTCAGTCAGTCTGTTGTTTAATTAACACACCCTTTTGGTTAATGGGCTATTTCAAACTGTGGCCCTTGTAAAGTGGAAAATAATCATAAGGGACTCAAGTGGAAAAAATGTCCTCAAACCTCCCATCACACTTAGAATAAAATGCAAACTCTCAACCACAGCCTACATGACCCTCTGATCTCTCACCTCTCATGCCCTTTGCAATGCTCTTGAAACTGGTTCTCCCCTGGAGCCTTTATGTACTGGTTCCCTTCTCCAAAAACACTCTGCCCTCCCCCCAATCTCCACCAGACCTTCCCACACGGTGCCCTAAGATGCCACCTCTTCACGGAGTCCAAGTCCAACCAACCAACGGAAATCAGCCCCACTCACACTGCATCGCTGGTGAGTTTTCTCCCAGCATTTACACCTCAATTACTGTCAGTCTCCTCCAACTGAAATGTCTCCTCCACAAGAACAGAAACTATCTGTGCCCGTACCTAGAATATGACACACAGCAGGCACTCAATGACTGTCACGGAAGGAAAGAATGAGCCTCTTGTTTTGGAGAGGAGCCAATCCCTGAGGCCCAGAGAAGGGAGACTTGCCCAAGGTTTCTCAGCAAAGCTAAGGCCAAGGCCAATCTGATCCCAGGAGCCTGAGTACCCAGCCCAGTATTGCTTCCACTTATCCCACAACTGGGGGCTTACCAAATGGGAAAAAAAAAAAAAAAAAAAACAAGAACAACATTTGTTCTCATCTTATGAGATAGGTAGGCAAAGGTGGGGTGGAGGGACTGGCCCCAGTCCTGTCTCCCAGGGACCCGGGCACCAGGACTCAAAGGAATCCAGTACTCCTCTCCTCACTCCCAGCAAGCCTGTAGGACAGGGGGCAGGGATGGGGGGCAAGCCCTGTTGATATCCTTTCCTACTCATGCCTCACTCTCAAACTTTCCATTCCCACCACTGCAATGCGCCCTCAAATCCTCATCTCAGGCCTAGACTTTTCCAGCTCCTCTTCCCTCCCTCCAGCACCTGCCCCTCACTCTATGTTATGCATCAATCCACATCTTCAAGGAGGAACCCCAGGAGGGATAAAAAGGAGGACATGGTCTCTAGGTAAGCAGCACAGGGAAGTAAGCTTTGTGTGGGTGTGTGTGTCCCACAGCTGGATTAACAACATTGTTCAGTCAGTCTGTTGTTTAATTAACACACCTTTTGGTTAATGGGCTATTTCAAACTGTGGCCCTTGTAAAGTGGAAAATAATCATAAGGGACTCAAGTGGAAAAAATGTCCTCAAACCTCCCATCACACTTAGAATAAAATGCAAACTCTCAACCACAGCCTACATGACCCTCTGATCTCTCACCTCTCATGCCCTTTGCAATGCTCTTGAAACTGGTTCTCCCCTGGAGCCTTTATGTACTGGTTCCCTTCTCCAAAAACACTCTGCCCTCCCCCCAATCTCCACCAGACCTTCCCACACGGTGCCCTAAGATGCCACCTCTTCACGGAGTCCAAGTCCAACCAACCAACGGAAATCAGCCCCACTCACACTGCATCGCTGGTGAGTTTTCTCCCAGCATTTACACCTCAATTACTGTCAGTCTCCTCCAACTGAAATGTCTCCTCCACAAGAACAGAAACTATCTGTGCCCGTACCTAGAATATGACACACAGCAGGCACTCAATGACTGTCACGGAAGGAAAGAATGAGCCTCTTGTTTTGGAGAGGAGCCAATCCCTGAGGCCCAGAGAAGGGAGACTTGCCCAAGGTTTCTCAGCAAAGCTAAGGCCAAGGCCAATCTGATCCCAGGAGCCTGAGTACCCAGCCCAGTATTGCTTCCACTTATCCCACAACTGGGGGCTTACCAAATGGGAAAAAAAAAAAAAAAAAAAAACAAGAACAACATTTGTTCTCATCTTATGAGATAGGTAGGCAAAGGTGGGGTGGAGGGACTGGCCCCAGTCCTGTCTCCCAGGGACCCGGGCACCAGGACTCAAAGGAATCCAGTACTCCTCTCCTCACTCCCAGCAAGCCTGTAGGACAGGGGGCAGGGATGGGGGCAAGCCCTGTTGATATCCTTTCCTACTCATGCCTCACTCTCAAACTTTCCATTCCCACCACTGCAATGCGCCCTCAAATCCTCATCTCAGGCCTAGACTTTTCCAGCTCCTCTTCCCTCCCTCCAGCACCTGCCCCTCACTCTATGTTATGCATCAATCCACATCTTCAAGGAGGAACCCCAGGAGGGATAAAAAGGAGGACATGGTCTCTAGGTAAGCAGCACAGGGAAGTAAGCTTTGTGTGGGTGTGTGTGTCCCACAGCTGGAAAATATAAACTGCAACACCTCGTGACCCTGGGATGGCATGTCCTAGCCCTCGACAATGCTATTATCTCTCTATGGGCATCTATGGGCTGTGGCCTCACCTGGAAGCCAATCACTCATCCATCCATCCGACCAGATATAGCCCAAAACACGAAAGCTTGAAGCCCTGTCCTCGCGTGGTTTACAGCAAAGTAAGGGAAATGAGACATGTGTGTAAATAAGTCATTCAAGGTAGAAAGTATGGACAACTCATTTAACAAGCAATTCTTGAGCACCTGTGTGGCAAGAGCCGTGCTAAAGCCTCGGAGCTGAAGCAGACAGGCTTCACATCACGGAGGCTGTGGCGGAGGGACAGAGAACGCGGGACAGATGGAGGTGCCCTGGGGAAGGTAGCAAACGCTGAGGGAAGTCAGAGGAGGCCAACTTTAAGGTGAAGAGGGTGCATTTCAATCTGCGTCCCCCACAGTCCTGGACTCAATAAGCCCTGCCTGGCTGCTGGTCACTGCACAGGACAACATGTCAAAGAGCTCTGAGTTCTACAGATGAAAGTCCAAGAATCACGGTCATGGCCATATACGAGTTTCCAAAGATGAGAATCCTGCTTTGACTCTGTATTCTCAATGCATTGGGCCCAATACGCACAGAGCACTGCTCTCAGAGCTTTCAGATACTCCCTCACTCACGTCTCCAAATAGCCCTAAACGGGAGGCACCGGTCCCTACTGCGCTCGTGAGCTGGAGCCCCTGGATCTGAACCCGGGCAGCCTGACTCCAGTCAGTGTCCTCACCCGCTAGCCCCACTACCCTTCCATGTAAAGCAACTGGCAAGAAAGGTACTAGAACTTAGGGAAGGTTTAAACATTAACTTCAAAAGATATCGTCAGTGTACCTCTTTGACAAATCTAGGCACAGTTTCTCCTGGCAACCCTCTCAAAAGAAGGCCCTGTGTCAGGTGTATACACCAGCTGGCATCTTTTCGAGGCTCAGGAGGAAACAGTAGCCAGAGTGACATCATCCTAGGTCATGTGGCTTCACATCTTTCCTGGCTTCATTTCCTCGTCTGTTCTCTCCTCTTAACCAAATAAAGCATCAACAGTTTAATCCTTGCCTTAGGCCCCAGGGAATCTAAAGCAGGCAGCTGAGTAAGAAGGACAAGGGTACCTAAGAGAAATCAGCAAAGGGTCTCTTGGGGGAAAGCTTCCTCACTAACCGAAAGGAATGACATGGAAGGAAACGCCATCCTACATTGCTGCACCTCAGCAGATCTACCCATGATACCTGGAGCTGCTCCTGCCACTACGGGACAAGGAGGGAAGAAATCACTCGTCCGCGGAGGACAGCTGATGAAAAGAAAGAAAGAAAACATCTGGATCTCGTGCTGCCAAATCAAGCAATTCTAGACTCCTTCTACCTCCAGACTTCTCGCATGGGAGATGCAATACCCCCTTTTTATTTAACTACTTTTGTTAGCGTCAAAGATTTGGAACCAAAGGAACATTATTTGGAACACTAGCTGGCACAATAACAAGCACAAAGCTAGATGACTAGTTTTCACATCAACCTTCCTTTTTTTCTTTTTAGTTTTAGCCTCTTTTATTGGTTATTTATTTATTTATTTTCATCCATCTTTATTCTTTGGCCTGTGTGGGCCTCCCATCACAGCGGCCTCCCTTGTTGCAGAGCAGCGGCTCTGGGCACACGTGCTCCGGAGCGCTGGCTCACAATTGGACACACCGGTCCAGCTGCTCCGTGGCACACGGGATCCTCCCAGGCCAGGGATCAAACCGGTGCCCCCTGCACTGCAAGGCAGACTCCCCATCCACTGGACCACCAGGGAAGCCCCAACCTTCATTTTTATAGATAAAGTGAAAGGTCAGTGACCTGCCATCCAGAGTTACAGAGCTGGTCAGTGAGAGGCAAAGCCAGGTGGCCAAACCAGGTCTGCCAGGCACCCAAAGTCTTCCACGGACCACAGGGGAATAAAGACCCTTGCAAACAACACTCCACAAGAAACCTGGTGTGGAGAACACCTGATAAGTACTTTTTAAAAGAATACAATCAACAGAAAGGGCTTCCCCAATGGCTCAGCAGATAAAAAATGTGCCTGCAATGCAGAAGCCATAGGAGCCCAAGGTTCCTGGGTTGGGAAGATGCCCTGGAAAAGGAAATGGCAACCCACTCCAGTATTCTTGCCTGGGAAATTCCATGGACAGAGAAGCCCCGAGGGCTACAGTCCAAAGGGTTACAAGGAGTCAAACACGAACAAGCAACTAGGCACAGTCAGGCTCTCTCACTCCAGTCATTCCATCAACAGAAAGCCCACCTTTCTAAAGCGAGCTCAGAACCCAGCTGTGCCTGGGGGTGAAATGGGAGAAAACCAGTTTCCACAGATTACTACACGGAGCACCAGAGTTAACTAACTGCAGAAAAGGGAAGTTGGGGACAACTTTCCAGCAATGACAGCTAAACACGGTGGCAACACTGACCACAGCTCCTTCCCCTTCTCAGAGGACCCGAGAAGGCACTAGTGGTTGTTCATCAAGGATTACATAGAAAGTGCCCTGTCTGCAAGCTGTTGTTGCTGAAAAACTAGCTGGCACAATAACAAGCACAAAGCTAGATGACTAGTTTTCACATCAACCTTCCTTTTTTTCTTTTTAGTTTTAGCCTCTTTTATTGGTTATTTATTTATTTATTTTCATCCATCTTTATTCTTTGGCCTGTGTGGGCCTCCCATCACAGCGGCCTCCCTTGTTGCAGAGCAGCGGCTCTGGGCACACGTGCTCCGGAGCGCTGGCTCACAATTGGACACACCGGTCCAGCTGCTCCGTGGCACACGGGATCCTCCCAGGCCAGGGATCAAACCGGTGCCCCCTGCACTGCAAGGCAGACTCCCCATCCACTGGACCACCAGGGAAGCCCCAACCTTCATTTTTATAGATAAAGTGAAAGGTCAGTGACCTGCCATCCAGAGTTACAGAGCTGGTCAGTGAGAGGCAAAGCCAGGTGGCCAAACCAGGTCTGCCAGGCACCCAAAGTCTTCCACGGACCACAGGGGAATAAAGACCCTTGCAAACAACACTCCACAAGAAACCTGGTGTGGAGAACACCTGATAAGTACTTTTTAAAAGAATACAATCAACAGAAAGGGCTTCCCCAATGGCTCAGCAGATAAAAAATGTGCCTGCAATGCAGAAGCCATAGGAGCCCAAGGTTCCTGGGTTGGGAAGATGCCCTGGAAAAGGAAATGGCAACCCACTCCAGTATTCTTGCCTGGGAAATTCCATGGACAGAGAAGCCCCGAGGGCTACAGTCCAAAGGGTTACAAGGAGTCAAACACGAACAAGCAACTAGGCACAGTCAGGCTCTCTCACTCCAGTCATTCCATCAACAGAAAGCCCACCTTTCTAAAGCGAGCTCAGAACCCAGCTGTGCCTGGGGGTGAAATGGGAGAAAACCAGTTTCCACAGATTACTACACGGAGCACCAGAGTTAACTAACTGCAGAAAAGGGAAGTTGGGGACAACTTTCCAGCAATGACAGCTAAACACGGTGGCAACACTGACCACAGCTCCTTCCCCTTCTCAGAGGACCCGAGAAGGCACTAGTGGTTGTTCATCAAGGATTACATAGAAAGTGCCCTGTCTGCAAGCTGTTGTTGCTGTTCAATCATTAAGTCTTGTCCACCTCTCTGTGATCGCATGGACTACAGCATACCAGGCATCCTTGTCCTTCACCATCTCCTAGAGTTTACTCAAATTCATTTCCATTGAGTAAATGACGCCATCTCATCTTCTGTAGCCTCTTTCTCCTCTTGCCCTCAGCCTTTCCCAACATCAGGATCTTTTCCAATGAGTCGACTCTTCACATCCGGTGGCCAACGTATTGGGAGCTTCAACATCAGTCCTTCCAATAAATATTCAGGGTTGATTTCCTTTAGGATTGACTGGTTTGATCTCCCTGCTGTCCAAAGGACTCTCAAGAGTCTTCTCCAGCACCACAGTTCAAAAGCATCAATTCTTCTGTACGCAGCTTTCTTTACGGTCCAGTTCTTACATTCATATATGACTACTGGAAAAATCAAAGCTTTGACTATCCCAGTCTTTGTGAGGTCTTTCCTTTTCAATATGCTGTCTAGGTTTGTCGTAGTTTCATATTGTGGTCACTCTAAACCAAGACCTCATAACCTTCAGCCCCAACAAAACAACCTTGTTCTTGGGCTGATACAGACAGACCATTTCCACTTTTATACCTTGAAGCTCTCGGTACGCACACACACACAAATTAAGAAGTACCCGCAGAGGGTTGTATCTGCTGTAGGATATCTCTCTAACACTATCTACAATCCCTCATTTGAATACAAAAGGCCAAAAGCTAAACCAAGGGCCATTGTACATAGCAAGCCCTATTACCTCATCCACATACCTGGTTGCCTTTCTTCCCATCTCTCCCTTCAATGCACAGTGGAAAGTTAAAATAGAACTGCTAGATTACTCTTTCTAAAACATGCTAGTATTCATCGGGATCCTGGCAGGGACAGATGACACACTACCAGGGTAACAGAGGAGAGTTTAAAAGAATCTGTTTACAAGGGCATCAAGGGACACCAGGAAGGGCTGGGTGAGAATTTTAGCAGCCATGGGACAGAAAAAGAGTACAGATTGAGGGGCTGCCCCTCCCCATCGCCACTGGGGACTTCCTGCTGGGCTGGCCCAATGGGAACGTGCAGATCAAAAGCCCCTGCTGGTATAGACTGAGGAGGACAGCCTCCTCCTGGGGAGCAGAACAGGGGTGGGAGGAGGCGGGATTGACAGGAGGGAGAGGCAGGGGTCTTGGGGGAGGCACGCAGAAGAGCCACAGCAGAGCTCATGCCTCATCACTGCAGAGCCCGTGAGTCTGGTAGGCAAGGCCCAGTGAGGTGATCGAGAGGTGTAGGTCCCACTTCCCGTGACATTTGTGTGCTCAGGGACTTGGTTGGGTCTCATCAAACCATCCATTTCATCCACTATAAAATGGTAGAGGGATATATACTATCCAGATCCCACGTCTGTGTTCTCCTAGGGCTCTAACAAAACAAGCTTCCTGTATGTCCAGCCTCACATGACTAAGCCCTTAAATCACTGGCCAATGACAACACTACATAGTCTTCATATTCTTCATCTCCTTTAAGCCTCACGACAAGCACCTGGGAGGCAGGAATGGTGTCGAAATGACTATCCCAGTCTTTGTGAGGTCTTTCCTTTTCAATATGCTGTCTAGGTTGTCCATATTGTGGTCGCGCTAAACCAAGACCTCATAACCTTCAGCCCCAACAAAACAACCTTGTTCTTGGGCTGATACAGACAGACCATTTCCACTTTTATACCTTGAAGCTCTCGGTACGCACACACACACAAATTAAGAAGTACCCGCAGAGGGTTGTATCTGCTGTAGGATATCTCTCTAACACTATCTACAATCCCTCATTTGAATACAAAAGGCCAAAAGCTAAACCAAGGGCCATTGTACATAGCAAGCCCTATTACCTCATCCACATACCTGGTTGCCTTTCTTCCCATCTCTCCCTTCAATGCACAGTGGAAAGTTAAAATAGAACTGCTAGATTACTCTTTCTAAAACATGCTAGTATTCATCGGGATCCTGGCAGGGACAGATGACACACTACCAGGGTAACAGAGGAGAGTTTAAAAGAATCTGTTTACAAGGGCATCAAGGGACACCAGGAAGGGCTGGGTGAGAATTTTAGCAGCCATGGGACAGAAAAAGAGTACAGATTGAGGGGCTGCCCCTCCCCATCGCCACTGGGGACTTCCTGCTGGGCTGGCCCAATGGGAACGTGCAGATCAAAAGCCCCTGCTGGTATAGACTGAGGAGGACAGCCTCCTCCTGGGGAGCAGAACAGGGGTGGGAGGAGGCGGGATTGACAGGAGGGAGAGGCAGGGGTCTTGGGGGAGGCACGCAGAAGAGCCACAGCAGAGCTCATGCCTCATCACTGCAGAGCCCGTGAGTCTGGTAGGCAAGGCCCAGTGAGGTGATCGAGAGGTGTAGGTCCCACTTCCCGTGACATTTGTGTGCTCAGGGACTTGGTTGGGTCTCATCAAACCATCCATTTCATCCACTATAAAATGGTAGAGGGATATATACTATCCAGATCCCACGTCTGTGTTCTCCTAGGGCTCTAACAAAACAAGCTTCCTGTATGTCCAGCCTCACATGACTAAGCCCTTAAATCACTGGCCAATGACAACACTACATAGTCTTCATATTCTTCATCTCCTTTAAGCCTCACGACAAGCACCTGGGAGGCAGGAATGGTGTCGATCCCTGTTTGACACATGAAGACACTAAGCCTTGAAAAGGTGAAGTTCCTGATCCAGGACCCTAGAGCTAGTAAGTCTAAGGCTCCAGCTCAGATCTGTCCAACTCTGTAGCTCTTGACCTTAACCACTCCCGGGAGCACTAAGCTGGACAAATTTCACCTGAGATCACAGAACCTCAAGGCACTTTCGGGGCTGCCTGTTACAAACCCTGCCTGTCACGGACCTTGTGGACAGGTTCCATCCACCCAGTTAAGCGGACTGAATGAAGAAGGCTTCTGCACTATTCCCAAAAGGAGCAGAGGTTGAGGATACATTCACAGAGCCTGGATTTTAGCAAGAGACAAAGCTTCAGGTTTTCTATCACACCTTTGGTTTTTAGGGTTGGGCAATACATGAATGAGTAACACAATGGGTTACAATAGATTCTTTATCCTTCTAAAACCAAAGCCCACACACCATATGACAACAGTTATTTTTACCCACTGATGTAATTAACCAAAATGTGAACCGCTTCAAGCGATTTTCAAAATCAGTGTTTTATGGGATCTGGTGCATGCACACACTCCAATCCTTAAAGGCCGTCATTCTTCAATTTATCTCCTTTGTGAAAATTGCCCAACATCTCTCTTTAAAACTGGCATCAAAAGGTAAATTATTGGGAATTCCCCGAATGGTCCAGTGGTCAAGACGCCGTGCTTCCACTGCAGAGGGCACAGGTTCCATCCCTGGGAAGGGAACTAAGATCCTGCATGCCACACAGCCTAGCGTGCAATTTCGTTTATCAACTATATCTGAATAAAGTTTTAAAAATCTGTATTTCTTTCACTTAATAAAAAAAATCAGAAGGCAAATCATGAATCACAAAAATGGTAGAAAGGCTGGAAAGGCTCCACATGCCCTCTAAACCCAGAAGCCGGGCCATTAACACCCTTCTGGGAAACCAGAAAGCCAGATGCCAGGAGCAACATCATAGGGCATCCATGTACACCCTCGAGCTTCCAGAAGGGGAGAGGCAGACCAACAGGTAACATGGCAAGCGGTACCCACAGCCCAAGGCATCAGGCAAAGCCAGGTGGGAGTGGGCTGCCTTACTCTGCCTCGTATGTAAATACACGACTCTCTGAACTTGATGTTGTCATCGAAAGGGACTGTGGAGAAGGGTCAGCATAATCCCTCGTTTTGTGGCCTAAAAAAGTCAGGTGAGGCCTCGACAGAAGGAGAGAACTACCCTGCGAACACCAGCTGCTCATCTCTTGCCTCTTGGGGCAGCTGAAGGCAGGATGAACATTTCCCTTCCAAATCAGAGAGGAAAAACTAACCCAAGGGACTATTCTGGTGAGGCTGTGTGAACTTTGAGATAGAGATTTGAAGATGACCTTGGAAATCCCAGGCCAGAAGTTTCCATGGTATTTTTAGCAGCAGAAGTACATTTTTCAAAAATAATTTTATTAAGAACTATATGCATAGAGTTCCACATATCATATGTATCTTTGTAGGTATAAATGTCTGTGTCTATGTCCACGTGGATAAAAGCAATCTTTTTATTATACATTTAAAGTTCAAGCTACCTTGTTCTTATTTTCAATATAACAGATGTTCAATCAAGTTAACACCCTGTATTCCCCAATGCATTAAAAACTGATGTAAACACACATTTGGGCAAGGGTTTTCCATTACCGTCTGTTACAATTTCACTTAGCCAAATTGGAAGGGGTTGGAGAGAGGGGGCATGATATTTTATGAAACTCACAAGTGATCTATCTCCCCTTTGACTTCAGGAAGGAAGCGAGTCCAGTCCAGAGAGGTTCAGCAACTCAACCCAGATCACCCAGCCCTGAGACTAAACCACAAACCTGTGGGCTCCCCAGCAGGACTCACCTCTCCATCTCAGGAGAGGATCAGAGTTGCCAAGACCCAGGCCCCTGTCTGAACTTCTTCAATCCCTCGGTCCTAAATTAGAACTCCACTGTCCAAATCTAGCCCACTGACATGTTTTACTTCATCTACAGTGCTGTGATGTTTTTTCAATTTACTAAATTTTTTAACTTAATCTTTTAACAGTCCATTAGAACACTGTTCTATTCCCCCATTGTACTTTTTTCTAACTTTATTAATCTAATTGACAAAAAAGGCTGTATACATTTATGGTACAAAACATAATGCTTTGCCTCAGTGTGTCTTTAAATCTTAAGTGAATATTTTAACATTAAGAGACAGCATTTTTTCAATATTAATTTTTAACTTCTCAAAAAAAAAAACAAAGAAGATCCAGCCACATGAGCTGGGATTTGCTGGCGGCTCAGTGGCAAAGAATCTGCCTGCCGATGCAATAGACACAAGTTCCATTCCTGGGCGGGAAGATCTCCTGGAGGAAGAAATGGCAACCCACTCCATCATTCTTGCCTAGAGAATCCCACGGACAGAGGAGCCTGGCAGGCTACAGTCCACGGGGGTCACAGAAGTCAAGACATGATTTAGCGACTAAACAACAAAAAAAGCCATGAGTTGAATCTGAGAATCATCACCCCCTTCGATGGGGTAAGTTCTTGGAACTCACCACCATTCCCCAGTATTGTTACCTTGAGGCTGAGGACACATGGCAGTTGCCAAGCAACATGGCACCCACACTGTTCATTTTCTCTATCAAACAAAAGAACACGTAAAAGATGGAGAGGCGCTGTGTCTTTCCATTATTTGGCATATTCTATTTATTTATGTTCCCAATAGGCTGACAACATTTGAGTTTCTGACCACTGACTGAAGAACAGTTTAAACCCAAAAATCCCTGGGGGCCCGCATGATATTTTATGAAACTCACAAGTGATCTATCTCCCCTTTGACTTCAGGAAGGAAGCGAGTCCAGTCCAGAGAGGTTCAGCAACTCAACCCAGATCACCCAGCCCTGAGACTAAACCACAAACCTGTGGGCTCCCCAGCAGGACTCACCTCTCCATCTCAGGAGAGGATCAGAGTTGCCAAGACCCAGGCCCCTGTCTGAACTTCTTCAATCCCTCGGTCCTAAATTAGAACTCCACTGTCCAAATCTAGCCCACTGACATGTTTTACTTCATCTACAGTGCTGTGATGTTTTTTCAATTTACTAAATTTTTTAACTTAATCTTTTAACAGTCCATTAGAACACTGTTCTATTCCCCCATTGTACTTTTTTCTAACTTTATTAATCTAATTGACAAAAAAGGCTGTATACATTTATGGTACAAAACATAATGCTTTGCCTCAGTGTGTCTTTAAATCTTAAGTGAATATTTTAACATTAAGAGACAGCATTTTTTCAATATTAATTTTTAACTTCTCAAAAAAAAAAACAAAGAAGATCCAGCCACATGAGCTGGGATTTGCTGGCGGCTCAGTGGCAAAGAATCTGCCTGCCGATGCAATAGACACAAGTTCCATTCCTGGGCGGGAAGATCTCCTGGAGGAAGAAATGGCAACCCACTCCATCATTCTTGCCTAGAGAATCCCACGGACAGAGGAGCCTGGCAGGCTACAGTCCACGGGGGTCACAGAAGTCAAGACATGATTTAGCGACTAAACAACAAAAAAAGCCATGAGTTGAATCTGAGAATCATCACCCCCTTCGATGGGGTAAGTTCTTGGAACTCACCACCATTCCCCAGTATTGTTACCTTGAGGCTGAGGACACATGGCAGTTGCCAAGCAACATGGCACCCACACTGTTCATTTTCTCTATCAAACAAAAGAACACGTAAAAGATGGAGAGGCGCTGTGTCTTTCCATTATTTGGCATATTCTATTTATTTATGTTCCCAATAGGCTGACAACATTTGAGTTTCTGACCACTGACTGAAGAACAGTTTACCAAATCCCTGGGCTGCGATGATTAATAATGTTTACTTTCTAAGTTCCCCTCTTAGGAAGAGGCCTCTGGCCAATATCAGATGTGAATAATGGAGACGATGTGAATATAAATCAGACTATTTGCCTGCCCCTAAATGCTCTGTTCAGGCTTCCCTGGTGGCTCACTGGTAAAGAATCTGTCTGCAATACAGGAGACTGGGGTTCAATTCCTGGAGAAGGGAATGGCAATCCAATCCAGCATTCTTGCCTGGAGAATTCCATAGACAGAAGAGCCTAATTCATGGGGTCACAGAGTAACCCTTTTTTTATTTCCAGTTTACTGAGGGCCTGCTATGTTCAGGGCCAGCTCCTCATGGACACCTCCCCTTTCCCACCCCACCCTCACCTACATGCATCTACAGTCCATACTTCCCAGCTCTGCAGTCTTCCTCACCCATCCTCCCTCCTCCATGAGGAACACTCACTAGCAGGACTGCAGGTGCCAGCTTGGTGAGCTCTGTCTTCAACTGACCACAAATTCTAAGGCGTCTCATGCCAGCCAAAAGGCTAAAAGTGGATTCTATCTCCAAGGCCGCAAGGGCCAGCAGTGATTGCAATAGGCTCAGAAGCTTCTCTCACCCTTTCAGAGCCTATCCTGAAGTAACACTCTGTTCCCCTAAAGTTTGCAGAGGTTCCCATAAAGCAAGCCACCGTGCCACTGATTCCCCCTGCACTGCCCAACAGAGGAGGGCAGAGAATGAGGTGGGAAAGAAACTCCACAGGAACTAGAGTAACTTCTGGATTTGAATCGGTTGTCTTCAGTTGCTAAGTTGGGTCCCACTCTTTGCAACCCCATGGACTGCAGCACACCAGGCCTCCCTGTTCTTCATCATCTCCCGGAGTTTGCTCAAACTCGTATTCATTGAGTCGATGATGCTATCCAACCATCTCATCCTCTGTTCATTTTCTATCAAACAAAAGAACACGTAAAAGATGGAGAGGCGCTGTGTCTTTCCATTATTTGGCATATTCTATTTATTTATGTTCCCAATAGGCTGACAACATTTGAGTTTCTGACCACTGACTGAAGAACAGTTTACCAAATCCCTGGGCTGCGATGATTAATAATGTTTACTTTCTAAGTTCCCCTCTTAGGAAGAGGCCTCTGGCCAATATCAGATGTGAATAATGGAGACGATGTGAATATAAATCAGACTATTTGCCTGCCCCTAAATGCTCTGTTCAGGCTTCCCTGGTGGCTCACTGGTAAAGAATCTGTCTGCAATACAGGAGACTGGGGTTCAATTCCTGGAGAAGGGAATGGCAATCCAATCCAGCATTCTTGCCTGGAGAATTCCATAGACAGAAGAGCCTAATTCATGGGGTCACAGAGTAACCCTTTTTTTATTTCCAGTTTACTGAGGGCCTGCTATGTTCAGGGCCAGCTCCTCATGGACACCTCCCCTTTCCCACCCCACCCTCACCTACATGCATCTACAGTCCATACTTCCCAGCTCTGCAGTCTTCCTCACCCATCCTCCCTCCTCCATGAGGAACACTCACTAGCAGGACTGCAGGTGCCAGCTTGGTGAGCTCTGTCTTCAACTGACCACAAATTCTAAGGCGTCTCTCATGCCAGCCAAAAGGCTAAAAGTGGATTCTATCTCCAAGGCCGCAAGGGCCAGCAGTGATTGCAATAGGCTCAGAAGCTTCTCTCACCCTTTCAGAGCCTATCCTGAAGTAACACTCTGTTCCCCTAAAGTTTGCAGAGGTTCCCATAAAGCAAGCCACCGTGCCACTGATTCCCCCTGCACTGCCCAACAGAGGAGGGCAGAGAATGAGGTGGGAAAGAAAATCCACAGGGACTAGAGTCACTTCTGGATTTGAATCCGGTTGTCTTCAGTTGCTAAGTTGGGTCCCACTCTTTGCAACCCCATGGACTGCAGCACACCAGGCCTCCCTGTTCTTCATCATCTCCCGGAGTTTGCTCAAACTCGTATTCATTGAGTCGATGATGCTATCCAACCATCTCATCCTCTGTCACTCCCTTCTCCTGCCCTCAATCTTTCCCAGCACCAGGGTTTTATCTAGTAAATCGGCTCTTCACATCAGGTGACCAAAGTACTGGAGCTTCGGCTTCAGCATCCGTCCTTCCAGTGAATATTCAGGGTTGACTTCCTTTACAATAGACTGGTTTGAATCCTGGTACTGCCCGGAGTAATAAGTCTCCTTATTAATAAGGAGACTAGAGGCCAGTGACCTCACCTCTTGAGCTCTTTCACCTGTAAGTTATCATCTACTCTGCAGGCGTGATGTGGGGATTAAGCAGCACATAGTAGGTGCTCCATAAATAGCATCAAACAGCAGTCAGCAGCTGGGAGAGTACAGGAATTGAAAGACACTCTGGAGTTCAGCCTATCAGCTGCATGCACCTGAGCCAGCTACCCATCCTCTTTCAGCAGCTGTAACTACCTTCTAGTTTACAGAACTTGAGAGAGGGGTACCAGGAGTTCATTTGGGTAAGTTTGATAACTTTCATAGCTTAAAAAATAAATAGTTTAAACAATATTTACTTCACAGGATGGCTTTGACAAGCCTTAAATGATGTAATCCATGTGAAGCACCTAACATACAGCAGATGCACAATAAATATTAGCTAGTATTACAATTATCACCACTAGCAGGAGCTGGAGCCAGAAGCTTCAAGAGGTGAAGCATGGGGAAGGGTGAACTGTCACAACAGAGACTAAGGAAAAGCAGAACCAGGAGGTGTTTCTGCTAACACAGAAGCAAGACCAAGAAAGAAGAGCAAGCTGGCATCTTGGATTCTGTAGCATGTTAAGATCTGGAGATGAAATTCTCAGACTGACTGCATTCTCAGCTCTCGCCAGCCATCATGGCCAGAGCTGCACTAAGACCATCCTGCTTCCTCCAGAAGAGAAGCATGCTCTCGACAAGTCCACCATCAACCTCACTTCCTACATGGCCAGAAACATGTGAGCACAGGGCCCAGCCCTGGTTCCTCCCCACATGCTAGGACTCTCTCAAGGTGGCCTTAATAATCATGGGTGGTAGTGATCGGTCAGTTCTAACAGAGATTTTTCTCTCTACAATATGTTCTTTCAATTAAAAAGTACATCAATGGAAGATTCAGACAACTGTGCTCCAATCAGCTTTTAACAATACCCTAAATACAACCACCACCACCAGGAAAAAAAAGGCTTTTCAAGGCAAGGTCGTACCATTGTCCTCTCTAAGAGACAGATCTTTGATAAAATGGCTCCTGGGCAAATCACCCAGGGCAGGTGATTTTTCTCACTACCATCAAGCCAGTGATGTCACAAAGTAAACACTTTCATTTCATATCCAACCAGTGAAAAGAGAATGCGGAACCATAAAATCCTGATCATCAGCGGGGCCTGTCCACGAATGGTGAGGGTAAGGACAGCAATGGGAGGTGGCGGACCACGTTCAACATCTCTTAAAGCCTAATGAATGTCCTAAATTGGAGGTTGGTAAACTACTTCTGTAAAAGGCCAGAAAATTGAAAGACACTCTGAGTTCAGCCTATCAGCTGCACCCATCCTCTTTCAGCAGCTGTAACTACCTTCTAGTTTACAGAACTTGAGAGAGGGGTACCAGGAGTTCATTTGGGTAAGTTTGATAACTTTCATAGCTTAAAAAATAAATAGTTTAAACAATATTTACTTCACAGGATGGCTTTGACAAGCCTTAAATGATGTAATCCATGTGAAGCACCTAACATACAGCAGATGCACAATAAATATTAGCTAGTATTACAATTATCACCACTAGCAGGAGCTGGAGCCAGAAGCTTCAAGAGGTGAAGCATGGGGAAGGGTGAACTGTCACAACAGAGACTAAGGAAAAGCAGAACCAGGAGGTGTTTCTGCTAACACAGAAGCAAGACCAAGAAAGAAGAGCAAGCTGGCATCTTGGATTCTGTAGCATGTTAAGATCTGGAGATGAAATTCTCAGACTGACTGCATTCTCAGCTCTCGCCAGCCATCATGGCCAGAGCTGCACTAAGACCATCCTGCTTCCTCCAGAAGAGAAGCATGCTCTCGACAAGTCCACCATCAACCTCACTTCCTACATGGCCAGAAACATGTGAGCACAGGGCCCAGCCCTGGTTCCTCCCCACATGCTAGGACTCTCTCAAGGTGGCCTTAATAATCATGGGTGGTAGTGATCGGTCAGTTCTAACAGAGATTTTTCTCTCTACAATATGTTCTTTCAATTAAAAAGTACATCAATGGAAGATTCAGACAACTGTGCTCCAATCAGCTTTTAACAATACCCTAAATACAACCACCACCACCAGGAAAAAAACGGCTTTTCAAGGCAAGGTCGTACCATTGTCCTCTCTAAGAGACAGATCTTTGATAAAATGGCTCCTGGGCAAATCACCCAGGGCAGGTGATTTTTCTCACTACCATCAAGCCAGTGATGTCACAAAGTAAACACTTTCATTTCATATCCAACCAGTGAAAAGAGAATGCGGAACCATAAAATCCTGA
This sequence comes from Tragulus kanchil, assembly GCA_022376925.1. Classification (NCBI taxonomy): domain Eukaryota; kingdom Metazoa; phylum Chordata; class Mammalia; order Artiodactyla; family Tragulidae; genus Tragulus; species Tragulus kanchil. The sequence continues at coordinate 45,095,438 of JAIOJX010000006.1, forward strand.
TCATCAGCGGGGCCTGTCCACGAATGGTGAGGGTAAGGACAGCAATGGGAGGTGGCGGACCACGTTCAACATCTCTTAAAGCCTAATGAATGTCCTAAATTGGAGGTTGGTAAACTACTTCTGTAAAAGGCCAGACAGTATATATTTTAGGTTATGCAGGTCTTACAGCTCTGCTGTTGTACTGTGAAATCAGCCACTGGCAACGCATCAAGTAATGACCATGGCTCTGTTCCAATACAATTTTATTTATGAGCATTTAAATTTGTCTTTCATATAATTTTTTCCTGACACAAAATATTCTTCTTCTCTTGACTGTTTTTAACCGCTTAAAAATGTAAAAAAAAACAAACCACTCTTGGCTCCCAGGCCACCCCGAAACAAGCACTGGCTGGACTTGGCCTGTGGGACCATTGTTGGCCGACCACTGCCCTAAATCACATATTTACGCTGGACAGGCCTTGAGCACAGCCCCACAGCAGGTCAGAGCGTGAGCCTGCGGTTGGGGTCTGGGTCCTGGTTCTGACAATTACTAGCCTGAGTACTAAGCTGAAGTTTAATCTTCTCCTCTGAAAACAGAAATTACAACAGTCCCCTCCTAAAGGCTTAAGCTAATTAAATGAAATAATGTCTGGCACAAGGCATGTGTTCGAGGGAGAACAATTCTACCATTACTGCCATTGTTTCTTGGCTTTTGGTTAGGAATCAGCCAGCTCGTTTCAAGAACACAGAATCTCTCATGGCTGGTCTGAATTTCCAACCGGCTGATAAGACATGGGAAGGATCAAAACTCTTCTTCATGAATACAGGGTACCTGAGAGATGAAATACTTTGCAATATGGGTCCACTGGTTATACAAGTGCTTTCTCCCTCTGGTAGCCTGTACACCTGCAGACTGATCCTGCACTTTGGCACTTCACCGAAGTCAATTTATCTTTCCCTGTATTTACCTTAGCTCCCTAATAGAGGTTAAACTCTCTTTCTTTTTAATTGGAGGATAACTGTAAACCAGAGCTTCACAGCATTGTGCTAGTTATTGCTATACAACAAACTGAATCAACTATATGTATACTTTTTTTTTTAATTATTGCTTTATTTATCTTAATTTGGCCACACTGGGTCTTAGTTGGTGGCATGTGGGATCTAGTTCCCTGACCAGGGATCAAACCCAGGCCCCCTGCATTAGACGCACGGAGTCTTAACCACTGGACCACCAGGGACGTCCCTATATGTATACTTTTATCTCCTCCCTCTTGAGTCTCCCTCCCACAGCCCCATGCCACCGCTCAAGGTCATCACAGAGCACCGAGCTGAGCCCCCTGAGCTATACAGTAGGTTCCCACTAGCTATTTATTTCACACATGGCAGTGTATAAACACCAATGCTACTCTTAATTCATCCCACCCTCTCTTCCCCTCAGTGTCCACAGTCCATTCTATGTATCTGTATCTCAATTCTGACCCTGCAAATAGGTTCCTCAGTATTATCTTTCTATTTTCCATATATATGTGTTAATATGTGATACTTGTTTTTCTCTTTCTGACTTCACTCTGTACAACAGGCTTAAGGTTCAGCCACATCTATACAAATGAAGGTAAGGGGACTCACACAGGTATATCTACCCCACAGCCTTCCACGCTCATTCTGCATTGGCTGATTTTTTTGTTTGTTTGGCCACTTCTATTGATCTTTCATTTATTTATTTTCATCCATCTTTGTTTTTTGGCCCATGTGGGCCTCCCATCACAGTGGCCTCTCTCGCTGCAGACCACTGGCTCTGGGCGCATGCGCTCCAGCGCTCCGGCTCGGTAGTTGGACACATCGGTCCAGCCGCTCTGCGGCACGTGGGATCTTCCCAAGGCCAGGAATCGAACCGGCACCCCTTGCACTGCAAGGCGGTGTCCTTACCCACTGGACCACCAGGGAAGCCCCCACATTGGCTGATTTTTATTGGATCTCCAGATCCTAGAACAGAGCTGACCTGGCCATTAGTGGGTAAAGTTGGATACATGGGTGTGAACTTCAAGGCCTTGAAAGCAAGCAACTGAGATATAGGTGATCAGTCACAATGGTGAAGAAAACCTTTTATAGTTGAGGCAACAGAGGCCCAGAGAGGCAAGCAGATCTGTTCAAAGTTCTTGCATCTGAAACTCATTCATTTGCCCCCTGTTCACTGACAGAATTCTCTATGCCCAGCCCCATGATCATTCTAGGGACACAGAGATGGAAGTCCCCCAGTCTCAAGTTGCCTATAAGACCAGGAAGGGGAAAGACTTCTCTGGTAGTTCAGTGGTTAAAACTCCATGCTCCCAACAACGGGGGGCTGGGTTTGATTCCTGGTCAGGGATCCTGCACATGGTAACAAAGATCCCACATGCCACCACTAAGACAAGGCACAACCAAATAAAATAAATAAATATTTCTTTAAAAAGACTAGTAAAGGAGGCAAAGAAATACACAACAATCTTGCTTTTCTCCCTTTAGGGGGACCCATTTCATTTGCTGAGGATTTCAGCTTTCTACTCCTACCACTTCACGTCTTCTGAACTTTTCAACATGCCTTCTTTTTTATGAGGCAACCAATGCCTTCTGTAAAGGAACGTATGAGTCACAGAGGTAGAATCCACCCTTCATGGACATTTTCCCATGTAGCAACATACCTCAAGTTCCCTGGTCATCCGTGCTGTCATCCTCCGCTTTGACTCATGCTGGTCCCCATCCCGGATGGCAAGAACTGTCTCGCCCACTCCTCTGCCCGACTCACTCCTGCCGACTCTTGTACCAGGACGATTTTGTCAAACTCCATCCTGCAGCCTTCTGTGGGGCATCCCTTTCCTCTGTGCACACTCAGCACGCTGCCTTTCCTCTTACTGATACTATAACTGTCTATTTGGCTGGAAACTCCATGACAATGGGGACTCTTAACTCAGGCCCAGCACAGCGCCTGACCTATCTGACCACTAGACATTTGGCTGAAAAGATGTTTAGTAGCTGATAGATTAAATAAGGACCTAATAGATAGCATGGAAAACTGTTTCCTGTATCTTATAATAACCTACAAGGAAAAATAATCTAAAAAAGAACAGATATAGATACAGATAGATATGTATAACTGAATCACATTGCTATACAGCAGAAACTAATACAATGCTGTAAACAAACTATACTTCAATTTTTTAAATTTTTTTATTTTATATTTATTTTTCATCCATCTTTTATTCCTTTGGCATGTGTGGGCCTCCCACTGAAGTGGCCTCACACAGTGCAGAGCACTAGCTCTGGGTGTATGCACTCCAGAGCGCTGGCTCGTCATTGGACACACCAGTCTGTGGCAGGTGAGATCTTCCCGGGCCAGGGATTGAACCGGTGCCCCTTGCACTGCAAGGCTGGCTCTTTAACCACTGGGTCACGAGGGAAGCCCCAACTTTTTTAATTTTTAAAAATTAAAGTTTAGTATCTGAAAGGATGACAGTGGAGAGAGGGTCTAAGCATGAAGATTAGATTTGAAAAGAAGGGAAGAGAGTGTTGAAGCCAAGAACAGTGTGAGAAAAAACTACAGTGACAAGAAAGTATGTGAAAGTGATTCTCACACTTTGGTTCAGGACCAACCAAGGAACTTAGTAAAATTACAAAGGGTCCAGTCCTATTCTACTTCAAGCAGCCTGGGCCTCTGTGTTCTTGATCAACTCTCCAGGTGACTCGTTTGAGAACCACTGTTGCCCCTGCTAGACTGATTCAGTCCAACTCTTAAGGACTGTAGCTGCCAGGCTCCTCTATCCACGGAATTCTCCCAGCTTTATCCTGCTGGTCCCCATCCCGGATGGCAAGAACTGTCTCGCCCACTCCTCTGCCCGACTCACTCCTGCCGACTCTTGTACCAGGACGATTTTGTCAAACTCCATCCTGCAGCCTTCTGTGGGGCATCCCTTTCCTCTGTGCACACTCAGCACGCTGCCTTTCCTCTTACTGATACTATAACTGTCTATTTGGCTGGAAACTCCATGACAATGGGGACTCTTAACTCAGGCCCAGCACAGCGCCTGACCTATCTGACCACTAGACATTTGGCTGAAAAGATGTTTAGTAGCTGATAGATTAAATAAGGACCTAATAGATAGCATGGAAAACTGTTTCCTGTATCTTATAATAACCTACAAGGAAAAATAATCTAAAAAAGAACAGATATAGATACAGATAGATATGTATAACTGAATCACATTGCTATACAGCAGAAACTAATACAATGCTGTAAACAAACTATACTTCAATTTTTTAAATTTTTTTATTTTATATTTATTTTTCATCCATCTTTTATTCCTTTGGCATGTGTGGGCCTCCCACTGAAGTGGCCTCACACAGTGCAGAGCACTAGCTCTGGGTGTATGCACTCCAGAGCGCTGGCTCGTCATTGGACACACCAGTCTGTGGCAGGTGAGATCTTCCCGGGCCAGGGATTGAACCGGTGCCCCTTGCACTGCAAGGCTGGCTCTTTAACCACTGGGTCACGAGGAAGCCCCAACTTTTTTAATTTTTAAAAATTAAAGTTTAGTATCTGAAAGGATGACAGTGGAGAGAGGGTCTAAGCATGAAGATTAGATTTGAAAAGAAGGGAAGAGAGTGTTGAAGCCAAGAACAGTGTGAGAAAAAACTACAGTGACAAGAAAGTATGTGAAAGTGATTCTCACACTTTGGTTCAGGACCAACCAAGGAACTTAGTAAAATTACAAAGGGTCCAGTCCTATTCTACTTCAAGCAGCCTGGGCCTCTGTGTTCTTGATCAACTCTCCAGGTGACTCGTTTGAGAACCACTGTTGCCCCTGCTAGACTGATTCAGTCCAACTCTTAAGGACTGTAGCTGCCAGGCTCCTCTATCCACGGAATTCTCCCAGCAAGAATACTGCAGTGGGCTGCCATGCCCTCCTCCAGGGGATCTTCTGGACCCAGGGATACAATCTGCATCTCTTAAACCTCCTGCACAGGCAGGCAGGTTCTTTACCACGAGCGCAACCTGGGAAGCCCTTCAGAATCACGACACTAGCTTAAGGCATTTTAAAGGGACAGTAAGATAAAATGCTCTACCCCAGAGAGTCCCTCTGATCTAAAGTAGCCACAGCCCAGTAGCTCCCAAGAAAGCCCTGAATGGCCCACTCCAGGGAGGGAGTCGGAAACTCATTCAGTTTGAGGAAAATTCAATCCAGAATAAACTGCTGACATCCTTTAACGGTCTTTTAGCAAGAAAGGCGCCAGGTCTTCTGGAACCCAGACTGAGGATGCCCCGTAGGTTCCAACTGGGCTAAAACCAAACTGTACTTGGTGGAAAAGGTATGTGTATCAAAGAGAGGATTCTACTCAGATGCATAGCAAACTTCTGCCAGCTTCCTCCAGTTCTCCCTTGCACAAATCCAGCCACCCGACAAATCCTAGAACATAATCCCATCAGCTAGGTAGGAATTTGGACAAAGAGCTCATCTTCCTCGCTGGCCAAGAACTTGGCTCGTTTTCACACCAAGGTCAGAAGATCCACGCTCTGCCACTCGGCACTCGGGAAGTCCTTTTCCTGCCTGCTGACTGGCAGCCTCTGTTCACACATCATGGGTCCCATTCACAGAGCCCCTGCTTTTCCTTGTGTGCTTTCAGGAAACAAGATTCAATGCTTCAGAGACATGAAGGATGTAAACATAACCTACAAACTGCAATGAGCTGTGCTGAGTTCCAGCCAGACCTAAAGTGAATGAGTCAGCCTTTTACAGAAGCACAAGGATGATCATGCAAGTCAGTTGTTCAGTCACTCAGTCGTATCTGACTCTTTGTGACCCCCTGGACTGCAGCACGCCAGGCTTCCCTGTCCTTCACCATCTCCCAGAGCTTGCTCACACTCACATCCATTGAGTCGGTAGTGCCATCCAACCATCTCATCCTCTGTCATCCCCTTCTCCTCCTGCCTTCAATGTTTCCCAGCATGAGGGTCTTTTCTAAGGAGTTAGCTCTTTGCATCAGGTGGCCAAGATACAGGAGCTTCAGCCCTTTCAATGAATATTCAGGGTTGATTTCCTTTAGGATGGACTGATTTGATCTCCTTGCAGTCCAAGGGACTCTCAAGAGGCTTCTCCAGCACCACAGTTTGAAAGCATCAACCTTTCAGCACTCAGCTTCTTTATGGTCCAACTCTCACATCCATACATGACTACTGGGAAAACCATAGCTTTGACTATACAGACCTTGGTCAGCAAAGTAACGTCTCTGCTTTTTTTCAAATACCCATCCCACCATCTACCAGGCAGCACTGGGTGAGTCACCAGTTCTCTCAAAGCCTTAGTTTCCACATGTTCAGGTGGGAAATAACACTGCCTAAACTCCCACAATTGTGACAAGCAGGAACTTCCATAAGGTCTTGGAGAAAAACAGATGCTTAATAAATGTTAGCTGATTATGTCCCTGAGGTACACGTATATTCAAAAGTAGAAATGTTTAACTTTAAACAAAAGACACACAACACACATGCACACCGGTATTTTACCCAGTTAAAGAGAATTATTAGCTATCACCATAATTACCACATTGTACAAATAAATTGCATTCTATAGAGTCGCTCTCTTCCAAAGTTTGCATTAACAAAGAAAAGCTGAAATTCTCAAAGAAGTCCAGTTTTTCACATCATTCTTTGCCCCTGCTTTTCCTTGTGTGCTTTCAGGAAACAAGATTCAATGCTTCAGAGACATGAAGGATGTAAACATAACCTACAAACTGCAATGAGCTGTGCTGAGTTCCAGCCAGACCTAAAGTGAATGAGTCAGCCTTTTACAGAAGCACAAGGATGATCATGCAAGTCAGTTGTTCAGTCACTCAGTCGTATCTGACTCTTTGTGACCCCCTGGACTGCAGCACGCCAGGCTTCCCTGTCCTTCACCATCTCCCAGAGCTTGCTCACACTCACATCCATTGAGTCGGTAGTGCCATCCAACCATCTCATCCTCTGTCATCCCCTTCTCCTCCTGCCTTCAATGTTTCCCAGCATGAGGGTCTTTTCTAAGGAGTTAGCTCTTTGCATCAGGTGGCCAAGATACAGGAGCTTCAGCCCTTTCAATGAATATTCAGGGTTGATTTCCTTTAGGATGGACTGATTTGATCTCCTTGCAGTCCAAGGGACTCTCAAGAGGCTTCTCCAGCACCACAGTTTGAAAGCATCAACCTTTCAGCACTCAGCTTCTTTATGGTCCAACTCTCACATCCATACATGACTACTGGGAAAACCATAGCTTTGACTATACAGACCTTGGTCAGCAAAGTAACGTCTCTGCTTTTTTTCAAATACCCATCCCACCATCTACCAGGCAGCACTGGGTGAGTCACCAGTTCTCTCAAAGCCTTAGTTTCCACATGTTCAGGTGGGAAATAACACTGCCTAAACTCCCACAATTGTGACAAGCAGGAACTTCCATAAGGTCTTGGAGAAAAACAGATGCTTAATAAATGTTAGCTGATTATGTCCCTGAGGTACACGTATATTCAAAAGTAGAAATGTTTAACTTTAAACAAAAGACACACAACACACATGCACACCGGTATTTTACCCAGTTAAAGAGAATTATTAGCTATCACCATAATTACCACATTGTACAAATAAATTGCATTCTATAGAGTCGCTCTCTTCCAAAGTTTGCATTAACAAAGAAAAAGCTGAAATTCTCAAAGAAGTCCAGTCCATCTTCTTTGCCATCTAATAAAACACTTTTTATTTCCTTTCATGGGCTTAAACTTCACTAAAAGGCAAATTGTCTGAGGGCATGCCTCCGAGACAACAGGACTCTGTGTGTCTCAAATAATCCTGTTCCAGTTGACTGTTTTCTAGTTTTCTGAATAGACACTGTACAGAAGCAGGAATCAGAAACGGTCCTGTGATCTCCCTAATTGCTTCCACAGACAAGTCCAAAAATGGGTAATTTTTTTTCAAAGACACAACTGACTCAAACTCCAAATGCTCCTCTAGGAGCCCTCAGTCTTCTCTCCCACAATGGACTGGGACCTCCCCCCCCATCAGCCCTCACCCTGGGGCTCGGCAAGAACTCAAATGGCAGACAAGGTCCATCTCCGCCCAGGAAAGGCCAGCGCTGAGAAGAGGAAGGCCATTTGGAAGGCGAAGACAACATCCCCTTGGGCGCCTGTCCTCCCGCTATCCTGAAGCTGACCCCAAGACTGATCCAGAATCTAGTCTCTGGGGCGCTATTGTGCTACCAAGCACTTCTACACCCTCAAAGCAGCCCTAATGGCCACATAAAGGCTTAACATACAAACAGACCAGCACAGCAGACACAAAAACCCAGGACACTCAATCTCAGATCTGACGCGTTACAACGGAGATGGCTGTCTCGGTCTTCCTGGCATTTTGCGGTTTTCCAAACTCTGTATATTAGATATTTAAGGAAACAGTCAAGTCCTGTTCATCAAAAAGTTAAACTAATGCTATTTTCAGCATCATGGATGAGCCTGAAGATTACCATACAAACTGGAGTTAGAGAAAGACAACTATGATATTGTTTATATGCAAAATCTAAAAAAATGATAGATGTGAACTTTTTTGTAAAACAGAAAATGACTCACAGGCATAGAAAAGAAATTCATGGTTACCAAAGGGGAATGGGGTAGCAGGGGATAAATTAGGAGTTTGCGATTGAAATATACATGGTAGTGGGCTTCCCTGGTGGTCCAGTGGGTAAGGACACAGCCTTGCAGTGCAATGGGTGCCAGTTCGATCCCTGGCCTGGGAAGATACCACGTGCCGCGGAGCGGCTGGACAGATGTGTCCAATTACCGAGCCAGAGCTCTGGAGTGCATGCGCCCAGAGCCGGTGCTCTGCGACAACAGAGGCCACTGCGATGGGAGGCCCACACGGGCCAAAGAACAAAGATGGATGAAAATAGATGAATGAAAGACCAATAGAAGTGGCCCGTTCTCCCCCTCCCTCCCCAACCCACCGCCTCCCCCCCTGCCCAAAAAAAAATACACGGTATTGTGTACAAAACAGATAACCCAACAAGGATCTACTATACAGCACAGGGAACTATACTCAATATCTTATAATAATCTATAAGGGAAAAGAATCTGAAAAAGTGTTGACAGGTAAGTAACAATGAATCACTTGGCAGTACACCTAAAACTAACACATCATTGTAAATCAACTACATTTCAATAAAGAAAATTATTTCAAAAAAAAAGAAATGGTAATTATGCAATGAGATCGAAGTATTAGCTAATGGCATAAGAGTAATTCTGTATCAAGTTAACATGTTGTATAGTTTAAACTTATACAATAGTATCTTATCAATTATATTTCAATACAGCTGGGAAAAAAGAAGAGGGGTGAAAAGTTGGTCCAATAAGCCTAAATAGAGGCTAAGGTCTTATCAGTAACAAGTTAAAAGATCCAAATTCCCAACACATTTGACATCAGACAGACAAGACTTGTCAATCTTTATCAAAGTTATTAAGTAAATTTAATATGCCAGGAATATCTTAGGACGATACTCAGTAAACTTGATATAATGACCTTATTACCGTTTTCTTTAATGAAGATAGTAAACTCCAGGAAGGTCATTATGGTAAGATCTTTTGGTGGTATTTATTTGGGATCAAAGAGGGAATATTCCACTCTTACATCTTTTAACAAATTAAATATCAGGAGAACAATTTTTACTTGGTCCTCACTGTTCAAAGAAAAATTTCTCTGCTTGCATTGTGGCTTCTGACATCCTGCCAAGTTTCAGACACTGAAATATGAATGGGATTAAAAAGGATTAAGACAGAGTAAATGCTATTAACAGTTCTTCTATTGCATGCATCTATCTTACTCAGAAGCCAATGACCCACCAGGGAAAAAGAAGTGCTGAGAGGGAACTGAGCTCATTCAGCACCTGCTCACTTTAGACGGCAAGGTCAGCAGTGAAAGCTGGGCTCTCTCCAGCCACAGCCTGTGTCTGTCAAAGGTTTGCTCCATTCATCTTGACACATAATCAAAGAACACTTCATCACAGGCCATCAGTGCTGCAGAAGCCATTAGCAATCAGTGGCTTCTCTTTTTATTATTTTAGAATAGCAATACCCTCTTGACAAATTTAAACCCAAATAAAACCAGATAAGGTGGGTAACATGACTAGCAGGCCTTAATTTTTATAGTTCACATTTATATCACTTACTTATTATGGAGTATCAATCTACTTTTTTTTAAATGGCCACTTGAGCAAACACAAAATCATATGTTACATCTCAGCCATGTATGGGTTTCACTTGGCTGCACAAAAATCAATAAAATTCTGAATCACAGAGCTGTGTAGCTGCAAATGGTAAAAGTTTAACACTGCATCCCAATTAAACAGAGAGCAGAGATTTTATTCCTAAGAGCATCATAAGAAAACAAAAAAGTTAAGCTGGCCGTACAAAGGAACATGAGTAGCTTTCAATGTCAAAAGTTTTTAAAATTTTTTCCCAGCTTTATTGAGATATAACTGACAAACAGTATTGCATAAGTTTAAGGTGTACAATGTGGTGATTTGATATACATATATATTGCAAAAATATTACCACATTAAGGAGAGTTAATACATCGATAACTTCACATAGTTACTTTTGGGGGGAGAGGATAAGAACAGTTGAGACCTTAGCCACTTTCAAGTATAAAATACAGCACTGAGTTGAAAGTTTTAAATAATAAAAGATATTGTTTAATTTGAACCGATCGTTGAACAGAACTCCTGAAATGTTCCACAAAATGCTTCCTTGGGAGAATTTTAAATTACTCATCTATATTCCAATCATACACAAAGTCTACTGAATGTTTTTTTTTTAAAGGAACATTCCTTGATTCTCTGAAGCCAATATAATCTTGATACTAAGGCAGAAAAGGACCTAACGAGAAAGGAAAATTACAGGCCAACCTTATACATGATCACACACACACACACAAAATCCCAAACAAAATACTAGTAAAGATGAATCCAGCAATGTACTTCAACCAGACTGATTTACTGCTAAAATGCAAGAGTGGTTTAGAAACTGGTAATATATGTCATTTATTACAGTATCAAATTAAAGAAAAAAGACGCCAAGGTTATCTCAATAGATGCAGAAAAGGAATGTGATAATATCCGACACATATACAAGAGAAGTTCTCAGCAAATTCAGACTAGAAAGGCACTTTCTTAACTCAACAATGGCAGGCATCATCCTGACCCTAGGTGAAACTGAGGAGGATTCTCTTTAAAATCACGGCCAAGACATTACCTCAATAAAGCTGGTGGCCAGGGGGTGGGGGTAGGATAAGACCAAGGATGCTCACTGTTATCATTTCAGTTTATACAACAGTCAAGAAAAGAAACCGATTACAATTGGAAAAGAAGAAATAAAACTCTCTATGGACTTCCCTGGCAGTCCAGTGGTTAACACTCTGCCTTCCAGTGCAGAGGGTGCAGGTTCAATCTCTGGTCTAGAAGCTATCAGTAAAATTCTACATGCCTGCTGGCCGGAAAAAAAAACACATAAAACAGAAGCAGTATTTTAACAAATTCAATAAAGACTTTTAAAATGATCCACATCAAAAAAATCTTAAAAAAGAAATTAAGCTCTTATTGCTTACAGAAAATGAGATCATAAGGTTGGTGATATATTTAAATCTACAGACACATTATTAGAAACAATCAGAAAAAATTTAGCAGTTGCTAAATCAAATGGGTTTCAAATACAGCCATAAACAGAAGAAGTGATTATGCTATATTTACAACAACAACAAAAGCCTAAGGAATCTAGGACTGCCCTAATGAAACCTTAGTATAAAATACAGCACTGAGTTGAAAGTTTTAAATAATAAAAGATATTGTTTAATTTGAACCGATCGTTGAACAGAACTCCTGAAATGTTCCACAAAATGCTTCCTTGGGAGAATTTTAAATTACTCATCTATATTCCAATCATACACAAAGTCTACTGAATGTTTTTTTTTTAAAGGAACATTCCTTGATTCTCTGAAGCCAATATAATCTTGATACTAAGGCAGAAAAGGACCTAACGAGAAAGGAAAATTACAGGCCAACCTTATACATGATCACACACACACACACAAAATCCCAAACAAAATACTAGTAAAGATGAATCCAGCAATGTACTTCAACCAGACTGATTTACTGCTAAAATGCAAGAGTGGTTTAGAAACTGGTAATATATGTCATTTATTACAGTATCAAATTAAAGAAAAAAGACGCCAAGGTTATCTCAATAGATGCAGAAAAGGAATGTGATAATATCCGACACATATACAAGAGAAGTTCTCAGCAAATTCAGACTAGAAAGGCACTTTCTTAACTCAACAATGGCAGGCATCATCCTGACCCTAGGTGAAACTGAGGAGGATTCTCTTTAAAATCACGGCCAAGACATTACCTCAATAAAGCTGGTGGCCAGGGGGTGGGGGTAGGATAAGACCAAGGATGCTCACTGTTATCATTTCAGTTTATACAACAGTCAAGAAAAGAAACCGATTACAATTGGAAAAGAAGAAATAAAACTCTCTATGGACTTCCCTGGCAGTCCAGTGGTTAACACTCTGCCTTCCAGTGCAGAGGGTGCAGGTTCAATCTCTGGTCTAGAAGCTATCAGTAAAATTCTACATGCCTGCTGGCCGGAAAAAAAAACACATAAAACAGAAGCAGTATTTTAACAAATTCAATAAAGACTTTTAAAATGATCCACATCAAAAAAATCTTAAAAAAGAAATTAAGCTCTTATTGCTTACAGAAAATGAGATCATAAGGTTGGTGATATATTTAAATCTACAGACACATTATTAGAAACAATCAGAAAAAATTTAGCAGTTGCTAAATCAAATGGGTTTCAAATACAGCCATAAACAGAAGAAGTGATTATGCTATATTTACAACAACAACAAAAGCCTAAGGAATCTAGGACTGCACTTAATGAAAGGTCTCATGTAAGTTCTTTATGGAGATAACTGTCAAACTTTATTAAAAGACTTCAAAGAGGAGAGATACGTCATGTTTTTGGGCTAGAAGACTCAATAGATGTCAATACTTCTCAAGTTGATTATTGATTGAATGCAATCCCAACCAAAATCCAAATCAGGTAGGTTCTTTGTTTTTTGTTTTTGTTTTTGTTTTTTCACAAAGTTGGCTCTGAAAATCACGTGAAGTGCAAAAAGTGAGGAAGTGCCATAACATCCTGAAGAATTATGTGGAGGTGTTTTACCCTACCACCTGTCAAGCCTTAATATAATGCTAATAGCAGTTAACACAGCAGGGTGCTGAGACAGAAAACCAGACACAATGACCAATGAAATAGAGTCAGGAATCCAGGGACAAACCTACCCAGCTATGGAACCTTGTTACATGGTTAAGGTGACACTGAAGATCATTGACCAGAGGGTAGAATTCATCAATGGAGCTGGAAAATGTGGTGTCTTCATGGACAACTGTGGGACTGGGTCTGTACCATCATGCCATAGGCCAAAATCACTTCTCAAAAGAGACATAACTGGGAAGGGCAAAACCCCAAAACTTTTAGAATAAAATCAGAAAATGTCTTTATAACTGCAAAGTAAGGAAATGTTTTCTAAACAAACCCAAGAGCATAACCATAAAATAGTGATGGACTATAAATTTGGCACTGTTAAAAGAACTTCAGTTTCTCAAAAGATACATTAAAGTGAAGACAGCCACAAACTAAGTGAAGATAAAATGCAACAGAGCCAGAGAAATAATCCTCAGAATACATAATGAGCTTCAATAAGTCAGTAAGATAAAGCAAATAACTCAACGGGGAAAAAAAAAAAAAATGAAAGGATGACTTGAAAAACATTTCATAGAAAAAATATGTGACCAATAAAGACAGAAATAGCTGCTCAGATCAAGACCACAAAAGTACATCATTTACACCCATGGACTGCAAAAATTAAGAACTCTGATAGCATCCAGTAATGGAGATGCCATGGAGCAACAGAACCTCTAATAAAGTGCTAACAGGAGGGAGCACTGGACACAATTACTCTGGAGAAAAAAAAAAACCCAAGTTGGCAGTCTTGTGAAGTCAGACTTCACCACAGCTATTCTCTTCATAGGAATAAGCCATCTTCTTTAAGATCCAGCCATTCCACACACAGGAATGAGCCACATGGAAATGCTCACTGCACCTGAACCAGGAGACATGAACAAGTATGAGCATAGTAACGTCATGCACAATCATCCAAAAAAGCGGGAAAAGGCAAATGTCCATCATTTAGGAGAATAGATAAATACTGCAGATTAACACACCAATCAACAGCATATGCCTATAACACTGAATTACCTACAACAACACACAGTATGGATGAGTATTAGAAAGACAACACCAAGTGAAAAAGCAAGTCACAGAAAACTGTGTGAGATACCCCCGTAACAAGCAAAACTAAAAAATGTATCACTTAGGTATATGCACATATATGATGCTTTCCAATTCAACCCAGTAAACACATGCAAAATAAAGGAAAAACACTGAAGATCATTGACCAGAGGGTAGAATTCCTGGAAAATGTGGTGTCTTCATGGACAACTGTGGGACTGGGTCTGTACCATCATGCCATAGGCCAAAATCACTTCTCAAAAGAGACATAACTGGGAAGGGCAAAACCCCAAAACTTTTAGAATAAAATCAGAAAATGTCTTTATAACTGCAAAGTAAGGAAATGTTTTCTAAACAAACCCAAGAGCATAACCATAAAATAGTGATGGACTATAAATTTGGCACTGTTAAAAGAACTTCAGTTTCTCAAAAGATACATTAAAGTGAAGACAGCCACAAACTAAGTGAAGATAAAATGCAACAGAGCCAGAGAAATAATCCTCAGAATACATAATGAGCTTCAATAAGTCAGTAAGATAAAGCAAATAACTCAACGGGGAAAAAAAAAAAAAATGAAAGGATGACTTGAAAAACATTTCATAGAAAAAATATGTGACCAATAAAGACAGAAATAGCTGCTCAGATCAAGACCACAAAAGTACATCATTTACACCCATGGACTGCAAAAATTAAGAACTCTGATAGCATCCAGTAATGGAGATGCCATGGAGCAACAGAACCTCTAATAAAGTGCTAACAGGAGGGAGCACTGGACACAATTACTCTGGAGAAAAAAAAAAACCCAAGTTGGCAGTCTTGTGAAGTCAGACTTCACCACAGCTATTCTCTTCATAGGAATAAGCCATCTTCTTTAAGATCCAGCCATTCCACACACAGGAATGAGCCACATGGAAATGCTCACTGCACCTGAACCAGGAGACATGAACAAGTATGAGCATAGTAACGTCATGCACAATCATCCAAAAAAGCGGGAAAAGGCAAATGTCCATCATTTAGGAGAATAGATAAATACTGCAGATTAACACACCAATCAACAGCATATGCCTATAACACTGAATTACCTACAACAACACACAGTATGGATGAGTATTAGAAAGACAACACCAAGTGAAAAAGCAAGTCACAGAAAACTGTGTGAGATACCCCCGTAACAAGCAAAACTAAAAAATGTATCACTTAGGTATATGCACATATATGATGCTTTCCAATTGTGGTGCTGGAGAAGGTTCTTGAGAGTCCATTGGATAACATGAGATCAAACCAGTCAATCCTAAAGGAAATCAACCCTGAATATTCGTTGAAAGGACTAATGTTGAAGGTCCAATACTTCGGCCACCTGATGCAAAGAGTTGACCCATTGGAAAACACCCTGATGCTGGGAAAGGCTGAAGGCAAGAGGAGAAGTGGGCAGCAGAGGATGAGAGGATTAAAAAGCATCACTGATCCAATGGATATGAGTCTAAGCAAACTCTGGGAGATAGTGAAGGACAGGGAAGCCTGGGGTGCTACAGTTCACGGGGTCACAAAGAATCCAACATGACTTACAGACTGAACAACAACAAATGTTTACATATTTTCTAATGTTGAACTGATCAACATAACTCAGGAGAGCAGTGATCTGGCTGCAGAGTAGGCAAAGTGATGGGATCAAAGGGTACACAGGTAGGGGCTTCCCTGGTGGTCCAGTGGGCATATAGTCCACCTTGCAGTGGACGGGACACCAGTTCAATCCCTGGCCGGGGAAGATCCCACGTGCCACGGAGCGGCTGAACCAGTGTGTCCAATTATGAGCCAGCACTCTGAAGCGCATGTGCCTAGAGCCAGGGCTCTGCAACAAGAGAGGCCACTGCAAGGGGAGGCCCACACATGCCAAAGAATAAAAGATGGATGAAAAATAAATATAAATAAAAAAGAGGCATGATGGGGAAAAGAAATATATATATTAAAAAAAAGAAACAGTTCAGAGCCATATGAGGGCCTCGGCCTGTGTGCAGGGTTGGGGGTGGGAAGCTCCTGAGGACCACCATTGGTCTTGAAGGAAACAGAGAAAGAAAGGGAAGTAAGAGAGGAAGTAAGAGAAGAGGGAGAGAAAGAAAGGGGAGGGAGAAGAGGAAGAGGATTACAGAAAGTCAGGAACTGGGTGGAGGCGGCTGGCTGGCTGGCCCAGGTTTGCCTGATGGGCTGACAGTGAGACAGTGCAGGAGGCTACTGGTCACAGATCACAGCAGAACCCAGTCCCTCCGCCCCAGAAATGATCTAAAGAAAAAGAGTGTAAAAGGGAACGCAAAATGATTTACTAGACCTACTTAATGATTCATCCCTTGTTTCCTGGGATACCTGTTAGTGACTCACCTGATAGACTAAATTGCTTTCTGATAGCACTGACTATTTTCTGTTAGTCTTTATTCATTGTAACCTATACTGAAACTGTCTGTGACTCACGAAAAAGCCCCTAGACTATCATGTTGAGCAGGAATGCATAACTGTTATAGAAAGCCCTGGGATATCATGGTACCCCTAGGTTGTTACGGTGATTGTATGTTTTCTTGATCACTGTTTCCTGGTCATAAGACTGGCCTTTCCAGTGGGCTCTGGAAAAACGGGGTTCACAGGGGTCACAAAGAATCCAACATGACTTACAGACTGAACAACAACAAATGTTTACATATTTTCTAATGTTGAACTGATCAACATAACTCAGGAGAGCAGTGATCTGGCTGCAGAGTAGGCAAAGTGATGGGATCAAAGGGTACACAGGTAGGGGCTTCCCTGGTGGTCCAGTGGGCATATAGTCCACCTTGCAGTGGACGGGACACCAGTTCAATCCCTGGCCGGGGAAGATCCCACGTGCCACGGAGCGGCTGAACCAGTGTGTCCAATTATGAGCCAGCACTCTGAAGCGCATGTGCCTAGAGCCAGGGCTCTGCAACAAGAGAGGCCACTGCAAGGGGAGGCCCACACATGCCAAAGAATAAAAGATGGATGAAAAATAAATATAAATAAAAAAGAGGCATGATGGGGAAAAGAAATATATATATTAAAAAAAAGAAACAGTTCAGAGCCATATGAGGGCCTCGGCCTGTGTGCAGGGTTGGGGGTGGGAAGCTCCTGAGGACCACCATTGGTCTTGAAGGAAACAGAGAAAGAAAGGGAAGTAAGAGAGGAAGTAAGAGAAGAGGGAGAGAAAGAAAGGGGAGGGAGAAGAGGAAGAGGATTACAGAAAGTCAGGAACTGGGTGGAGGCGGCTGGCTGGCTGGCCCAGGTTTGCCTGATGGGCTGACAGTGAGACAGTGCAGGAGGCTACTGGTCACAGATCACAGCAGAACCCAGTCCCTCCGCCCCAGAAATGATCTAAAGAAAAAGAGTGTAAAAGGGAACGCAAAATGATTTACTAGACCTACTTAATGATTCATCCCTTGTTTCCTGGGATACCTGTTAGTGACTCACCTGATAGACTAAATTGCTTTCTGATAGCACTGACTATTTTCTGTTAGTCTTTATTGATTGTAACCTATACTGAAACTGTCTGTGACTCACGAAAAAGCCCCTAGACTATCATGTTGAGCAGGAATGCATAACTGTTATAGAAAGCCCCTGGGATATCATGGTACCCCTAGGTTGTTACGGTGATTGTATGTTTTTCTTGATCACTGTTTCCTGGTCATAAGACTGGCCTTTCCAGTGGGACTAATCTTTGCTTGAGACAATGGAATGTGCAGGTGTGCAAGTACCAATTCCAATCAAAGGGGAGGGTCTCACACCATTGACTCTATCAGCCCTTAAAAATCACCCTTCGCCTCAAGTCGGGGCCCTCGCAGGAAACCTTGTTCCTCGTGGGTGGTCGCTGACGCCAGCCTAATAAACCTCTTTTCCATCTACCATGAGCGGAGTTGGGTGCTTCACTGAGCGCACCTCACAACAGGAGACACTATTTCTATGGGTTTGGAGTCCCCGACTGCCTGGAGCCAAGACATCTCACCCTTGTGTGGGCCTTTGTTCTTTTGCCCATAAAATGATCTTGTCACCCCTGCCTTGTAACTGCACAAAACTCTTCAACAATCCAATGAGGTGGCCTATACCAGCCCTTGGCAAACTTCACAACCTTCCTGTCTGCAAAAACACACATTCACGACAGTCTACCAGAACTACGTGGCCAGACAGATCACTCTGTCAACTATTTCTGTCTCCTACAGCAGTGGCTTTCTAGAAGCACCTGCATGTCTGAACAGCACCCAGGGGGCTCCAAAAATAACACTGTTTGCTGCCAAAGAAGACAACTCACATGCTCGCTTCGCAGGGGAGACTTGATTCCACCGCACAGACCAGCAGGTCTCCAGCCTCCACTTTAATCCTCAGCCGCCTCTGCCCACCCCGAGGACCAGAACACAAGCTTTGCCCTGTCTTGTGGTTGGAGGAAGGGGACACTACCCTCTGACAGAAATGCCAACCCTGAGCAAACAGTGGGGCCTCTGGAAACAGACTTCATCTGGTTAGCTCACTTTCTTATCTTGACCAAAGTCCTAAGGAAGCAAGTGTATTTCGGAAATCTTTCAATCACGTGAAGGAAATAATGGAGAGAGAAGCATCAACACATACACAGTTCCATGTGTAAAATAGTGAGCTGGTGAGAAGCCGCTATGTAACACAGGGAGCCCAGCCAGGCGCTCTGTGATGGTCTAGAGGGATGGGATGCGGGGAGGGGAGGCAGGCTCCAGAGGGAGAGGGTATATCTATAATTATGGCTACTTTGCATTGTTTTACAGCAGAAACCATCATAACATTGTAAAGCAATTTTCCTCCAATTAAAAAAAAATTATTTTTTTTTTTAAAAAAGGCCAAATTTGGAGCAGAAAGGGAAAAGAAAGTCGCGTGAACAACTGTGTTTTTCACTTAGAAGAGGCCAGTGGAGACCTGCCCTTCCACATGAGCAGGGTCTGTGGCTTTCCCCTCACCAAACACCACTATGGAGTCTAAATAAACAAGACCCATCCTGCCCTGAGGTTTAGAAACACTTTTACTTGGTAGTCTAACCTCTTAAATACACACACAGACTTCTTTTCAGGGGGGAAGCAATAAAATGCAAATTTCTGATAACATCAACAATATTATGGCAGCAGTGGTCATTCACTGAGCTCTTCCCATATGCCAGGAAACTTCTCCTCATCCTAATAACACTCCTACAAGATAAGGGATGCTCTTATCTCCAATTCACAAATTGGGAAATAGAGGTTCGAACACAGGAAGTGAACTGCCCAAGGCCATACAATGAGCCTGCAGTCACTGGGAAGTTTCCTCCAGGCCCCCATTCCTCCTCTTCCTCCCACCCTCTAACAAAGAGGAGATTGTTTAACTGCAGGTTGAAGAAATCCTCCAAGGCAAACAGGTTTAAGTGCCCTCCCCTTGTGGCTGGGCCTCTCAGGTGGCCTTGTGAACCTCCATGTCCTCACTAACTACAACCTTTGAAATACAGTCTCCCAGGCAGCCTCTGGTTGGCGAAGCTCTCCACCAGTGCCCCCCACCCCAGACACTCACCCCCGCCCACTCAGATATTCACCCTCAAGACTGGGGAAGCCTGGTGGGTTTCCTAAAATGCTGGAAGACCTGGGAAGAGTACACCAGCAAGACAGAGACTTCATTCAAAATACAAAACCCCAGCCACACACCCACAGCCGAGCCAAGCCCAGGCAGCAAGACCGACAGCTCCAGGTGCAGGCAGGAGAGGAAACCTGGCCGGAGAAACTGGACCCCAGGGCGTGCTGTGCACAGCATCCCCAGCCACGTGAACTGGCTTCCAGACACTGCTGCGTGACGGATCAGAAGTCATGATATCCCTGGTGCTCAGTGAGCCACCTGCCAGGCCAGGAGGGTCGAAGTGGGTCTGGGTGCCAGCCCCGGTCACAGGGAGGACATGTGGGTTCACAAGGTCACCCCTGAGGCCTAGCACTCTGCAGAGGCCGCTGTGCCAGCTCTGATCAGGGACAGGACACCAAAGCCTTCTCCTGATGAGTGACCGGAGGGGACAAGGCAGAAGTGACAGCCAGCCGGCCAGTCTCTGATTAGGCACCAGGAGCTTTAAGAAGAGAAGCCAGTGTGGGCCCGGGTCTGAGAAGAAGAGACCATTTTTACTTCCTCCCTGAAGCTCGGATAACTAACTAGTGGATGGAGGAGAGGAAAGGGTGTATTAGGAAGAAAGGTAGATGCAGAGCACCCGAGGCTGTGAGCCTCCATCCATTAGCTAAAAACAGCCCAAGTGGGCCTGGGCCCAGGTGCAGCTCCATTGGGGGCGTGGGGAACAGAGGTAGTGATATGCTGTGCCCACCCTCGAGGGCGGCTCCCAGCTGACATGGAGCCACTCAACAAGCTATAAACTGCAGGGAGTCTCCTCTGACCCACTAAGACCACGTGGTTAGAGAGGAAGGGACCAAACTCCTACTGTGTTTAAAAATGGGTTTTCCCACATTTCTCATGAATAATGGCAGCCAATATTTGTCATTAGCTCGTTATGGCCGCACTGCTCCAGTGAACTAATATGTGCTATCTGGGGTACACTGTGCTTAGTCCCATTTCCCAGATGGGAAAAGAAGCTGCTTGTACTGCAGTGGCTGGTAAAGGCCCTAGAGCTAGGACGTGACACAGCAAGCCTGGACCCCCTCCGCTCCAAGTCCCCCATACAAACTCCTCTCACTAACTTAGAGTCACTAGATGCCAGTCCTGTGCTAAACATTTCACGTGTGTTATCTCATTAAACCCTTACAACAGCCTGCTGAATCTCCATTAAAGAGTTTATAAGCGTACAGATACATGGAATCTAGAAGGATGCTACTGATAAATGTATATGCAGAGCAGCAGTGGAGAAACAAGACACAGAGAAAAGACTATGGACATTGGGTGGAGGGAGGAATGGGCGAGGTGTATGGAAAGAGGAACATTGGAACTTACATTACCATATGCAAGATAGATAACCAATGGAAATCTGCTATAAGACTCCGGAAACTCAAACAGGGGCTCTGTAACAACCTGGAGAGGTGGAATGGGAAGGGAGATGGGAGGGAAGTTCAAGAGGGAGGGGATACATGTGTACCTATGGCTAATTCAGGCTGATGTGAGGCAGTAAACAACAAAAGTATATTAAAAAATATTTTTTTTAAAAAAGAGTTTATTTGTGCACAGGATGACATCAACTATCTTATTTCATTGGGAGGCAGAAGGAAGCATTTAAGAAGAGAAGCCAGTGTGGGCCCGGGTCTGAGAAGAAGAGACCATTTTTACTTCCTCCTGAAGCTAAAAGTGGATGGAGGAGAGGAAAGGGTGTATTAGGAAGAAAGGTAGATGCAGAGCACCCGAGGCTGTGAGCCTCCATCCATTAGCTAAAAACAGCCCAAGTGGGCCTGGGCCCAGGTGCAGCTCCATTGGGGGCGTGGGGAACAGAGGTAGTGATATGCTGTGCCCACCCTCGAGGGCGGCTCCCAGCTGACATGGAGCCACTCAACAAGCTATAAACTGCAGGGAGTCTCCTCTGACCCACTAAGACCACGTGGTTAGAGAGGAAGGGACCAAACTCCTACTGTGTTTAAAAATGGGTTTTCCCACATTTCTCATGAATAATGGCAGCCAATATTTGTCATTAGCTCGTTATGGCCGCACTGCTCCAGTGAACTAATATGTGCTATCTGGGGTACACTGTGCTTAGTCCCATTTCCCAGATGGGAAAAGAAGCTGCTTGTACTGCAGTGGCTGGTAAAGGCCCTAGAGCTAGGACGTGACACAGCAAGCCTGGACCCCCTCCGCTCCAAGTCCCCCATACAAACTCCTCTCACTAACTTAGAGTCACTAGATGCCAGTCCTGTGCTAAACATTTCACGTGTGTTATCTCATTAAACCCTTACAACAGCCTGCTGAATCTCCATTAAAGAGTTTATAAGCACAGATACATGGAATCTAGAAGGATGCTACTGATAAATGTATATGCAGAGCAGCAGTGGAGAAACAAGACACAGAGAAAAGACTATGGACATTGGGTGGAGGGAGGAATGGGCGAGGTGTATGGAAAGAGGAACATTGGAACTTACATTACCATATGCAAGATAGATAACCAATGGAAATCTGCTATAAGACTCCGGAAACTCAAACAGGGGCTCTGTAACAACCTGGAGAGGTGGAATGGGAAGGGAGATGGGAGGGAAGTTCAAGAGGGAGGGGATACATGTGTACCTATGGCTAATTCAGGCTGATGTGAGGCAGTAAACAACAAAAGTATATTAAAAAATATTTTTTTTAAAAAAGAGTTTATTTGTGCACAGGATGACATCAACTATCTTATTTCATTCAAAATTAAAAATACTGAAAAGACACACACCAAATCATTAACACTGGTCTCCTCAGGTCATTAATAATAGGTTTCTTTTTTTCAATATGTTTCTATCATTGCCATCATTTTCACACACGGCATGGCTTCCCTTTACAATTTTTTCAAAACATAGAATTTTAATTCCATGTCATACGCAGTGGAGAGTAACAACAAACCCAACTATAAATGCCTAAAGGAGTCTCCAACACAAGCGATGGCCCTCTCGGCCGCATAACATGCTGACCAGGGATGCCAAACAGAGCAGCACTGAACCTCAGAGACACCGTGTGTGAGCTGAATAAATAATAGATGATAATCCTTTGGTGAAGTTACTAAAGCAAACCACGTCAGCTGATTTGGCGGACACCAACACAACATAAATTTTCTTAATATGACACACCAGGATGGAAACTGCATTTGCTACAATCGCCCCAAGCCAAGCATAACAAGCCTGAATATAGAAGCCACGTGTGACTCCCGTGCTTGTGCACAGATGGGCCCATCCCAGGCTTCTCATTCATCCACTGTGAAGGACACCAGAGACTTGAGACCACGATGCTCACATGCCAGGGAGAGAGAAGACCTCACGACTATCTTCATCCGGAATCCCAGCCGTGACAACCACCATCTATAGGGCACCCCAGCCCCAGGAGCAAAGGAGGGAACTGTGCAAACCACCCTTGGCTCAGGGCTCGAGGAGGAGCCTGTGGCAGCAAGCCAGGGGCACACGGGGCCATGTGCCAGGTGGCCATGCTCCCTTCCTCGGTGAACATATGGAGTCACTGAACGGTCTCTGGGAGAGCACGGTGCAGCTCAGCTGAGGCCAGGGCCACTCCATTCCCACAGATAATTTATGTCCGTTATTACAAGGCCTCAGGAAGGCGCTTGGGATGTTCTTCGGTCTTGAAATCCGACAGTATGCCAGGAGAATTTCTCCATGCTTGCTATGCGATGATGTCTTTGTTCAAAGACTGCCTTGTAGTGCCTCAGATGAAAGCACTTGTCAATCATCTTAGGAGAGGAAGGCTGGACCTCTCAAGAAAGAGAAGAATCCCCGAGCTGTGCACACAGCATGGACCTCTGGGAAAACCCTTTAATCTTATCCCCCTAGGACCTGGCCTGCAACTGAGGGGTGGGAAGACTCCAATGCGATCTTTGAAGTCAGTTAAAGAGAAAGATCATCAAGAGAAGGCTAAGAAACCAACCCAACTAGCTGCTGATATTAGTTAGAATCACAAAAAGTAAATGCAGGAACCAAGCTAAAAATAAAACACTGATGTCACTCGCTGACAACCTAAGAACCTATTTACTAATAAGGGGAGGGGAGGCAAAGAGAAAAGGGTTTCCTTCGCTTTTGACCCCAAACCTCTCCTAAACACAATCATCTCAAAGTCTACATGTTAGTTAACTCCTCGGGTGGATACCCTAATATCACAGGTAAGAAAGATCAGAGGCAGATTTGAACACAGGTGCGGTTAACTCAAAATCAGTGTTCACAGTCATCCCTGCTGAGTTTTAACCCTGACTCGCCTCAGATCTGCTGTGTGACGCTGGGCAAGTCACGTGCTTGCTCTGAGTCTCAGCTTACTTACTTGCAAAATGAGGAAAGCATTCCTTGACTGGTTTCTAACTTCCCTTCTAACTCTGATACTTCGCGGATTTATCTACCAGGGTTTTGGGTTTCACAGATCAATGCAGTTTCAAACATTAATTACACAAAGCCTTAAGGGTCTACCCAAGAGTCACAACTTCTTATTTTGTCTAAGGGTACTTACCACCTACTACCTGTCATTCTTGCTTCACGAAAGGAAATACGTTCACCAAAAAAATACGAGAAGGACATATTCTGATGAAAGAATGATCCTTTGAACTGAGTTAGGGTCTCAGTACGCTGTCCTTTTTTTTCTTTTTAACACAGGCCACTGAAAACTTTTCACAGGCTGTGCACTGGTCTAAAGATCAGGGTCTGGGAACCACTGTCAGATGCATCTGTAGCCACAATCATCTTAAGGCATAAAATGAACTGCATTCCCTGGCATGCTGGAAGATCTCGAACTGATACAACATGAGCTGTGGAAGTCAATTACCAAGATTACTACAGAGAAACAGTACTGATTATAATAATGTATTACTTTAATTTTATTGCTGTTGTTGTCAAGGTGGGCCAGGTGCTCAGTGTTTTGCATGGATTGATTCATTTAATACTCCGTATCCAACTATAGTCCATTTTTAATGAAGGTATGCAATTCTCCAGGCTTCCCTGGTGACTCAGTGGTGAAAATATAAATACATAAATGAGTAAGTCTGCCAATGCAGGAGACATGGGTTCGATCCCTGGATCAGGAAGATCCCCTGGAGAAGGAAATGGCAACCCACTTCAGTATTCTTGCCTGGGAAAGCCCATGGACAGAGGAGCCTGGCAGACTATAGTCCATGCAGTTGCAAAGACTTGGACACAACTGTGCAAGTAAACAACGACATTCAGTTCTCCAAGGACACAATGATATGGAAATACACTCAGGCTGAAAAAAAAAAACAAAACAGATTTCAACTTATTTCAAGGCTCAACATGAAGAAACATTCACAGTATGTTATTTTTAAAAGCATTGTTGTCCTGAGAAGAGCAGCAGGAAGTTATAGAGAAGCAATTAAAACAAACACACACGTTCAATGTCTCAGCTTACTTACTTGCAAAATGAGGAAAGCATTCCTTGACTGGTTTCTAACTTCCCTTCTAACTCTGATACTTCGCGGATTTATCTACCAGGGTTTTGGGTTTCACAGATCAATGCAGTTTCAAACATTAATTACACAAAGCCTTAAGGGTCTACCCAAGAGTCACAACTTCTTATTTTGTCTAAGGGTACTTACCACCTACTACCTGTCATTCTTGCTTCACGAAAGGAAATACGTTCACCAAAAAAATACGAGAAGGACATATTCTGATGAAAGAATGATCCTTTGAACTGAGTTAGGGTCTCAGTACGCTGTCCTTATTTTTCTCTTTTTAACACAGGCCACTGAAAACTTTTCACAGGCTGTGCACTGGTCTAAAGATCAGGGTCTGGGAACCACTGTCAGATGCATCTGTAGCCACAATCATCTTAAGGCATAAAATGAACTGCATTCCCTGGCATGCTGGAAGATCTCGAACTGATACAACATGAGCTGTGGAAGTCAATTACCAAGATTACTACAGAGAAACAGTACTGATTATAATAATGTATTACTTTAATTTTATTGCTGTTGTTGTCAAGGTGGGCCAGGTGCTCAGTGTTTTGCATGGATTGATTCATTTAATACTCCGTATCCAACTATAGTCCATTTTTAATGAAGGTATGCAATTCTCCAGGCTTCCCTGGTGACTCAGTGGTGAAAATATAAATACATAAATGAGTAAGTCTGCCAATGCAGGAGACATGGGTTCCATCCCTAGATTGGGAAGATCCCCTAGAGAAGGAAACTGCAACCCATTCCAGTATTCTTGCCTGGGAAAGCCCATGGACAGAGGAGCCTGGCAGACTATAGTCCATGCAGTTGCAAAGACTTGGACACAACTGTGCAAGTAAACAACGACATTCAGTTCTCCAAGGACACAATGATATGGAAATACACTCAGGCTGAAAAAAAAAAACAAAACAGATTTCAACTTATTTCAAGGCTCAACATGAAGAAACATTCACAGTATGTTATTTTTAAAAGCATTGTTGTCCTGAGAAGAGCAGCAGGAAGTTATAGAGAAGCAATTAAAACAAACACACACGTTCAATGTCTTCCTGCACACTAGTTGGTCAGTCACAAAGGCCAGGTGCTCTCAGGCGCCTGACCTCAGTTGCTCTGTAAACCCAGGAAAGGCCCACGTGAGGTCAGGGCTGCACTGTGAGGTGAAAAGAACAAAAAGCTCCCGGTTACAGGATGCGGACAGGCTGGGACCCAAAATCAAAGTCACGGAGCCTCTACCTGGGTCACTGGTCTCAGGTCTCATATAGACAGTCTAGGTTTTCCCATCAGCTGAATGCAATTACCCTCACATCCAAATCCCTCCCTGCCTCACAGGCAAACCTTAATCAGCTTGAAGAGCCCCCCCACCACCCCCCGCTTCTTCTCCCGGAAACCGTCTCTCCCTGTTTCAATTCCCATGCATCTCTTTGTGAAGGATGAGCTGAGCTAACATGAAGACAAACCTGAAGGAGAGCCACCATGGTATCTCCCACTTGCCCCTAGCCCCAGTCTTCAACAAATGAAAAAAGCAAGGCCCAGAAGAGAGAAAGCAACTTCCCCAAAGCCATACGGCTAGAAGGTGAACACATCATTCAGCGAGGCCTTCCTGACACAGGGGATGCTCCATAAACCCAATCGCCCAACCAGACGAGCATCCCCGTGTGAGCTACAGAATCAGCAGTCCCTTCAATAACCCATGGGGGCCTCCGTCTGGACCAGTGCTTTTTCAATTGCTTGGTCTCACGTGCATGTAAAGTCTCCTCAGTCTTGTCCGACTCTCTGCAACCCCATATACTATAGACCACCTGGCTCCCAGTTTATGGGATTTTTCAGGCAAGAACACTGGAGTGGGTTGCCATGCCCACCTCCAGGGAATCTTCCCAACCTGGGGATCAAACCCGCATCTCTTAACATCTCCGGCATTTGCCGGCAGGGTCTTTACCACTAGCACCATCTGAGAAGCTCATTTGGTCCTGGGACCCCTTTATTAATAACCCTAAAGAGCTTATGTTCATATTATATTTGTATTAGACATGTTTATGTCTATTACCTGTTAATAAACATGTTCATGGAAATGATATTTTCCAATATGAAAAAAAAAAATTCCTGAGAGGAGTGGTGTTATTTTAGATTGTTGCAAGTCTCTTTCATGTCTGGTTGCATAAGAAGCTGGATTCTCATGAGTGCTTCTGCATTCACTCAATTACAATACAGTTTGGGGGGCTGAAGTAGATGAAGAAACCCTAGCCTGACACAAACATGTAGTTGGGAAAAGGAGCATTTTCTCAGCCTTCTCAGTAATGGTCGATATTTTTCTTTGACGTGACACCAAACCTCAACAAGCAGTATTTAGTTGTTTAAAGTCAGCTGTCATATGGAATCTGAAACTATGTCAGTGACTCTTCATATTCCCGAGAAAATCCATCACTCTTGGTATTCATTGCATTTTGCACAGCTCTTTGTACCCAGCATGGCTTTGCACCATCATGCACCGGTTACTTGGAAAATCTTAGTTCACAGAGATGTATACTCAGGACAGAAGGAGAATGAAAAGAACACAGCTGGATATTATTAGAGAAATGGTTTTAACCATGCAGATCCACTGAAAGGATCTCAGGAAAGCCAAGTGGTGCCAGGGCCACTTTTTGAGAACCACTAGGAAGAAGCTCACATCCAAGGAATATAGGTACAGATCCATTCATTCGTTCCACAAATATTTACTGGGCACCCACTACCTCTGCTCCAGGTGCTGGGAATTCCGCAGTGAATGAGACCAAACCCTACCCTCGTGCAGCTCACATTCTCACAGGGAAAGCACACGATATACAAAAACCAGTAAATGCACACCGTAATGTCAGGTAGTGGTAAGTGCTAGAGGGAAAAGGAAGCCCCATTCGAGACGTTTGTACACGGGCATGTGGGTTTCCTGGGAAGCCTAATTCAACCAGCACAGGATTTGCTAATTTAAGGGTTTCACAATAAAATATGGGTTGTTTTGGGTTTTTTTTAATACCAAAATACTTGCGGACATGGGTGGAGGCAGGGAGGTGGGGTGACCTGCCCTAGAAATGCTGAGAGCTCATCACTGAGGCTGGATTTCTTTCCAATTGCTCTAGGAGGGGTAAACCTCAGCAGTTACCTCATATAGAGGCTTCTGCCCCCACCCTATGCTAACCACAGCCTCCCTGTTGACACCCATGATCCCTTGGCAGCCCCTGGCCTGCATAGCACATTCACCGTCTGGCACAAGCCTAACATGACTCCTTGAGAGGGACCTGGGGTGGGTACTATTCATCTTTTTCAGATGAAGATCTGGATCCTTAGAGAGGTTATTAAGAGACAACACGCCTATTACATAATGAATTCAGAACTTGAACCCAAGCCCCCTGACTTCTCTGCAGAGTTCATTTCACCATACAGACTGTCATCATTTCCTTCACCTCTGATATTCCTTTAAGTAAAGAAAACGGATGAGACATTTAGAAGTTTAGTTTCTTCCTCCAAAAATGCCCTGGCTCATCATAATTCCCCTTCTCAAACAGCAAGCGGAACCCATCAAGAAAACTGAGGGATGGAGCCATATTTGGAGCCATGAGCTCTACAAATGTTCACGGAGACCTCCTGTGTGCCGGGCCCAGTATGGAGCGGGGGCGGGTACGAAGAGGAAGAAGAAAGATCACGGCTCTGCCCTTCTGGAGCTTCTGTTCTAGAGGAACATCATCAGCCAATACCAACTAAGAGACTCAGCCTGCTTCACCACATGTTTCCTGAAAGGGTTAACGCCAAGCTTCCTGAGCCTTCATCAGTGGCATCAGATTAACAACAGGACCCTGTGTTCAAGCTTGGCCATGAAACATCCCTTTCAGGAGAAGAAACAAGCTTATTTCTCTTGCCCCTCCACCCCACCCATTTTACAGATGGAAAAGCAAGCCCCGGACCCAGAAGCCACTCCTTCCGAATCTCCCAAAGAGTCAGAGGTGTGACAGGGGCCAGAACCCGCTCTCTCATCTTCCTGAGAAGCCCTGGCTGCGGCCTGGCCCAATTTGCTCTCTTTAACATCCCAGGAGGCCCCCCTGAATAACAGCCACACATTTGTGGCTGCCAACCAACACATCACCCAGCAGGGGAAGTGACTATTTCAAAAAAGGGTACTTAGGCATGTTCCTGCCCTAGAAATGCTGAGAGCTCATCACTGAGGCTGGATTTCTTTCCAATTGCTCTAGGAGGGGTAAACCTCAGCAGTTACCTCATATAGAGGCTTCTGCCCCCACCCTATGCTAACCACAGCCTCCCTGTTGACACCCATGATCCCTTGGCAGCCCCTGGCCTGCATAGCACATTCACCGTCTGGCACAAGCCTAACATGACTCCTTGAGAGGGACCTGGGGTGGGTACTATTCATCTTTTTCAGATGAAGATCTGGATCCTTAGAGAGGTTATTAAGAGACAACACGCCTATTACATAATGAATTCAGAACTTGAACCCAAGCCCCCTGACTTCTCTGCAGAGTTCATTTCACCATACAGACTGTCATCATTTCCTTCACCTCTGATATTCCTTTAAGTAAAGAAAACGGATGAGACATTTAGAAGTTTAGTTTCTTCCTCCAAAAATGCCCTGGCTCATCATAATTCCCCTTCTCAAACAGCAAGCGGAACCCATCAAGAAAACTGAGGGATGGAGCCATATTTGGAGCCATGAGCTCTACAAATGTTCACGGAGACCTCCTGTGTGCCGGGCCCAGTATGGAGCGGGGGCGGGTACGAAGAGGAAGAAGAAAGATCACGGCTCTGCCCTTCTGGAGCTTCTGTTCTAGAGGAACATCATCAGCCAATACCAACTAAGAGACTCAGCCTGCTTCACCACATGTTTCCTGAAAGGGTTAACGCCAAGCTTCCTGAGCCTTCATCAGTGGCATCAGATTAACAACAGGACCCTGTGTTCAAGCTTGGCCATGAAACATCCCTTTCAGGAGAAGAAACAAGCTTATTTCTCTTGCCCCTCCACCCCACCCATTTTACAGATGGAAAAGCAAGCCCCGGACCCAGAAGCCACTCCTTCCGAATCTCCCAAAGAGTCAGAGGTGTGACAGGGGCCAGAACCCGCTCTCTCATCTTCCTGAGAAGCCCTGGCTGCGGCCTGGCCCAATTTGCTCTCTTTAACATCCCAGGAGGCCCCCCTGAATAACAGCCACACATTTGTGGCTGCCAACCAACACATCACCCAGCAGGGGAAGTGACTATTTCAAGACAAAAGGGGCATAATATAGCAGTGATCCTCGGCGGCCACCCAAAGTAAGGCCAGCCCCACCACACCAGCCAGCCCCAAACTCCAGATGGAGCTTCCTCTCCTCCCGGTCTGCTTGGCCAGCACGGTTCCCACCAAGGTTTAAAAAAGAAGTGGAAGTTCCCTTCTGGCCAGCACATTCCACTGACTCAGACTGTTCTGGGCCGTGCAGAGAAGACACTGTTCATTTTCCCCGGGCAGAGAACTGGCCCACATCCGGACCTGTCGCTGGCAGGAGGGGACACTTGGCATCCCAACGGAAGCAAATGAATGGTGTGCTATTTTTAACGTGTGGTTCCTGTCTTTCTTCCAGAAGGCTCAGCACCTGTGCCAGAGCTGCTCCACGCATGGCGTGCAGACCACCCGCATATGAGACACCTGATGCTCCAGGGAAATTCAGAATCTGGGTTCCAGAAACCTAGCAGTAACCAGCAGGGGGAGAACTCAGGAGTGCGACTCTTTCACGGGCTTCTCAAGTGATTCCTCGGCATGTCAGGCTTGAGAACCAGAGATGATCCTGGGTCCATATTCATTCATTCATTCAACATTTGTCAAGGGCTTGTGACATAGGAATACAAAAGATAAATGTACCTGTTCCTTGGGCTTCCCTGGTGGCCCAGTGGTTAAGAAGCTTCCTTGCACTGCAGGGGACATGAGTTCGATCCCTAGTCAGGGAAGATTCCATATGCTACAAGGCAACTGAGCCACGCGCTACAACTACTGATCCTGCCCTCTAAAGCCCGTGAGTAGAGAAATCAGAGTAATGAGAAGCCTGTGCACTACAATGAAGAGCAGCCCCTGCTCACAGCAATAAGAAAGGCTGCACATAGCAACAAAGACCCAGTGCAGTCAAAAAGATTTTTAAAAATTTTTCTAAAAAAAAAATGCACATGCTCCTAGTCTGAGCATCCAAGGGAGACACAACAGACAACGATGTGCTGAAAACAGATCACAAAGACAAAGCAAGGGAGCTCAATTCTGCCTGGTGGGGTGGGGGGTAGGTCACAGGCAGCTTCACAGAAGACAGGATCTTGGAGTTGAGACCAAGAAGTGTGGAAGAGGATGCTATGGGATCATCATTCCCCGCCTTGGCTGGCCTTTGGCATTCTCACCGGCTTGGTCAAAACCAAATGGGGCTCCACCCATCCTCACCTAGCCTAGTACCCTCCCAACTTCTCAGAGGCACTCAGTACAGACAGATGAATGAACAGAAATGGAGGAGGGGGACTTCCCTGGAAGTTCAATGGTTAAGGCTTCCAATACAGGAGGTGTGGGTTTGATCCCCAGTCACGGAGCTAAGATCTCACATGCCTCACAATCCCCAAAAAAACCCATAAAACAGAAGCAAGACTGCAACAAATTCAATAAAAACTTTCAAAATGGTTCAATCAACATAATCTTGGGCAAAAAGAAAAAAAGGAATGATGGATTGAACACAATGAAAACAGGAAGTTTCTCAACCTTTCCAATGAGAATGACTAGGGTCTGGTGACCACTTCTAGTGGCTGGGTGGCGGGCAATGATCCTTTCCAAGCCTTGCTTTCCTCACCTGTAAAGTGGAGACAATAGCTTCTTCCCAAGGTTGCAGTGAAAAGTCAGTCTACATTGTGGAGCCCCTGGCACATGGTACAGGCTCAAATAGTTAAGAATTTTTTTAGAAACAACAATAATGAAAGGCTTCCAATTAAACTCAAGACCCCGATGCTTAGAAAAGACTGAAAGCAAAAAGAGAAGAGGGTAGCAAAGGATGAGACAGTTAGACAGTATCACCAACTCGATGGTCATGAATTTTAGCAAACTTATGGAGATGGTGGAAGACAGAAGAGCCTGGCGTGCTGCAATCCATGGGGTTTCAAACAGTCAGACACGACTGAGTGACTAAGCAACAACCATCATTAACTAGCTTTGGTAAACATAATACATCCATCTCAGGCTCAGATTTCTCACCTGTAAAATGAAAGGTTTCAACCAGACCCTAACATCTCTTGAACAAGAACTCCATTTTTCTAATAGTAGAAAGAGACTTATAAGCCCCCAGGGTCTGTCCTGGGCTGGTGTGCACGTCCTCTCTGACTCATAGCTTCTGAGATGCCCCTTCAGCACTCCAAAGGCTGGGTGAAAGTCATGCCTTTTTCCTGATGAGGCACATGCCTCAGGATATCGTGCTTCCCTCTGGATTCTTCCTTTTCACCCAGGCTTCTTTGTATCTTTTCATCCTCAAAGAGCTCTGTGGGTGACCCTGCCCCTGCAAGCAGGCAGGCACGGGACAGTGGGGAACTTGACCTCCCCAGGGCTCCCTCACCCAGGGCTAAAGGCATCCGCTTCCTCTCTCATCCCCAAAGGCAGGGGAAAGCGGCATCAACACCAGCCAGAGACAAAGAGCTCCAACTGCTTAGCTCATGTACAAACACACCCTTAAGAAGCCGCAGCTGGGAAGAAAGGCACCTCCGGCAGCTGCTCCCCCTTCACCATTCTCCTGATTTCTCAGAAGAACTGTTACCCCAAAGCCCCCAGTTCACCCCCGCTTCACTTTTTTTTTAACAGGAAGTTTCTCAACCTTTCCAATGAGAATGACTAGGGTCTGGTGACCACTTCTAGTGGCTGGGTGGCGGGCAATGATCCTTTCCAAGCCTTGCTTTCCTCACCTGTAAAGTGGAGACAATAGCTTCTTCCCAAGGTTGCAGTGAAAAGTCAGTCTACATTGTGGAGCCCCTGGCACATGGTACAGGCTCAAATAGTTAAGAATTTTTTTAGAAACAACAATAATGAAAGGCTTCCAATTAAACTCAAGACCCCGATGCTTAGAAAAGACTGAAAGCAAAAAGAGAAGAGGGTAGCAAAGGATGAGACAGTTAGACAGTATCACCAACTCGATGGTCATGAATTTTAGCAAACTTATGGAGATGGTGGAAGACAGAAGAGCCTGGCGGGCTGCAATCCATGGGGTTTCAAACAGTCAGACACGACTGAGTGACTAAGCAACAACCATCATTAACTAGCTTTGGTAAACATAATACATCCATCTCAGGCTCAGATTTCTCACCTGTAAAATGAAAGGTTTCAACCAGACCCTAACATCTCTTGAACAAGAACTCCATTTTTCTAATAGTAGAAAGAGACTTATAAGCCCCCAGGGTCTGTCCTGGGCTGGTGTGCACGTCCTCTCTGACTCATAGCTTCTGAGATGCCCCTTCAGCACTCCAAAGGCTGGGTGAAAGTCATGCCTTTTTCCTGATGAGGCACATGCCTCAGGATATCGTGTTTCCCCTCTGGATTCTTCCTTTTCACCCAGGCTTCTTTGTATCTTTTCATCCTCAAAGAGCTCTGTGGGTGACCCTGCCCCTGCAAGCAGGCAGGCACGGGACAGTGGGGAACTTGACCTCCCCAGGGCTCCCTCACCCAGGGCTAAAGGCATCCGCTTCCTCTCTCATCCCCAAAGGCAGGGGAAAGCGGCATCAACACCAGCCAGAGACAAAGAGCTCCAACTGCTTAGCTCATGTACAAACACACCCTTAAGAAGCCGCAGCTGGGAAGAAAGGCACCTCCGGCAGCTGCTCCCCCTTCACCATTCTCCTGATTTCTCAGAAGAACTGTTACCCCCAAAGCCCCCAGTCAGTCCAGTGCGGGCCTCTCAGCTTCACTTTTTTTTTTTTTTTTAATTGGTTGTGTGAGATGGCGGGCCTGAGTTCCCCACTAGGCATCGAACCTGTGCCTCCCACGTTGGAAGCACAGAGCCTTAACACTGGACCACTGGGAAAGTCCCAGCTTCACGCTTTTCTTTTCCCACCCTATCAGCAGCCAGCAGGCTGTCCTGCATTGAACTCAGAGCCACCCAGGAGGTTTGGGTTGACTCTAAGACTAACCCAGGCCCCCGCATTGTGAAAGCATAATGCTTTTACCTTTACCTGCCCTCTGCCCCCTGCCCTAGTGAAGCCCATATCTAGGGCACGGAGTTACACAGAGGGAGGGAAGCGCAACTACTCAGACAAACTCTCCCATGTTGCATGTTCCACTACCATATCCGTTGATCCTCACTGTCACCTACTTTCCATTCAAACTCTCACCCTGGCGCGTCTACTCCAGGCATCAAAAAGCCTATTCTGGGCTTCCCCTGGTGGTCCAGTGGGTAAAGACACCGCCTTGCAGTGCAAGGGACACCGGTTCGATCCCTGGCCTGGGAAGATCCCACGTGCCGCGGAGCGGCTGGACCGATGTGTCCAATTACCGAGCCAGAGCTCTGGAGCGCGTGCAGCCAGAGCCGGTGCTGTGCGACAACAGAGGCCACCGCGATGGGAGGCCCACAGGAGCCGAAGAACAAAGACTTATGAAAATAGAGAAATGAAAGACCAATAGAAGTGGCCCGCCTGTTCCCCTCCCTCCCCAACCCAACCCCCGCCCAAAATAAATAAATAAATAAATCTTTAAAAAAAAAAAATCAAAAAAAAAAAAAAGCCTATTCTGTGACAGGTTGGATAGTACGTATTTTAGCCACTGAGGGCCATATGATCTCTGTCACAACTAGGCAAGGCTGACATCCTTGTACGAAAGTACCCACAGAAAATATGCAAATGAACAGGCCTTTCTGTGCTCCAACTAAACGCTACTAATGGACACTGACGTCTGAAGTTCCTATAACTTCCTCATGTCATGGCATATTTTCTTAACTCTCTGGCCATGCAAAAACAGGTGGCAGGCCTGATCTACACCCTTGACACCTCACCCCCGCAGACCTCACCAATATTCTCCACCCGGCCCTTCCTGGAGCATCTTACTACACCTTAAGGCAACCTGCACCCTCCTATCCAGGCAGATTTTTCTGATCCATTCCACTTTAGTCGTCTCATTTCCCTTCTGAAAATGGCCAAACATCTTGGCTGGCATGAGAGGCCTGGCTCATTCAGGCTCCCAGACACTCTTTCACCTTGTCTCCTACGAATCTAACTGCCTAAGTCTGTCCTCTTCAGTTTGGCAAATAAATTGCCTCCATCTCTACAGATTAGACTCCAAGATCGTCCTCAAAACCTCCCCCGATCATCTAACCTCAACTGAGTCTCCATTCCTACAGCATTCATGTATGCCATTCATCTAACCCCAAGTGGCTTATAATTAGCAGGGATACGAGTGTAAACAGATAATTACTGAAGAAGAAAATGAAAGTTCTGATTGGTGTACACAAAGGTCATAGTGGAGAACAAAGCAACTAGTTGTGGGACTTACCTGATGGTCCAGTGGCTAAGAGTCTGTGCTCCCAAAGCAAGGGGCCTAGGTTTGATCCCTGGCCCAGGGAGTAAAGCCCACATGCTGCAACCCAAACCTGACACAGCCAAAAAAAATTTTTAAAGGGGAGGTGGGGAGGAAGCAACCAGTTCAGGAGAAACTGGAGAAAGGCTCTATAAAAGGCTAAGCCCTTCAATCAGGTTTTAAAGGGTGAGCAGGGTGAGCAAGCTGATAAGACACAAGGGTTTGGGAATGGGGAAAGCAGTAATCTAGGCTAGAGAGAGTTGTGAAAGGCAGGGGTGAAGCAGGAGTCGTATGACTGGGCAAAGGGCAAATGTCAGGTCACAAAAGGCATCTAGGCCCAGGAGACACTCACTAGGGTCGCGTGGGGAGGCTCAGCTTGGTGTGAACACACAATAGGCCGTCAGAAAATATGTTGGGGGGTTACCACAGAAACCAGGAGGATTCCATTTCTCATTCCTGGAAGAAGTCGATCACTCCAAGCCTCAAAAAGTCAATACACAAGAGCATCAAACGGTTGATGGCAGGAGATCCCTGGTCTCTAATCTCTTTCTCTTCTTGTCCAGCCCACATCCACAGCTCCAAGAACTGAGTGTGAGGTCTTACCAGGTCCAAGTCCTGTTTTCTCCTCTGGAAACCTGCAACTCTGTGTGGCCATCTTGGAAAATGTTGCACGTAAGACTCTATTTCCATCCTCAGTCTTATGAAAGTAGGACAAACCAGCAAAAGTAATTTTTTAAAGAAAAAGATCTGGGTTTTTTTCACCAATTGTAAAACAGCATTTTTTTTCTAAGACATCTTAACTTTTTTTAGAATTACACTGACTTGTGCCTGATTTTTTTTTTTTTTTTAAGAAGCAGATGGTTCTGTAACATGTCTTTTAAAGGATTATAAAAATAGAAAGGCCCGAAAAACTCTCAAGTGCAACCAACACAAGGTCTTCTATTGACACCAACCCCTATAAGCTTCAGTGACAAGCAGTTCTCGGTCAAGGGAGCTTTGAAGTCAACTCTTTGAAGTAAGCCTGACGCTTTCTCAGTACTAAAGAAGTAAAAATGGAAGCTAAAAGATGAGGAGAAGATAGAAATAAAGGATGAAAAGGGAGAAGAAGGCCCTTTTGAACACAAGCACTTTCCAATTTTATCCCTTAACTGGAATAACTCCAGACCAACTTGATTCTATGGGAATTCGCAACAACACAGTATTTATGTAAAAGCATTATGTTAGGCACTATTGGGAAAACAAAGAAAAGACAGTCTTCCCTCATACGATTATAACTTATTAAAACAAAGTAAAACAAAAACAGTAAGATGACACCACTCTAATGGCAGAAAGTGAAGAGGAACTAAAGAGCCTCCTGATGGGGTCAAATAAGACAGTGAGAAGGCTGGCTTGAAACTCAACATTCAAAAACACAGATCATGGCATCCAGTTCTACCACTTCATGGCAAATAGATGGGGGGAAAAGTGTAAAAAGTGGCAGATTTTCTTTTCTTGGGGTCTAAAACACTGCAGATGGTGACTACAGCCATGAAATTTTAAAAGCCTGCTCCTTGGAAGGAAAGCTATAACAAACCTAAACAATGTATTAAAAAGCAGAGACATCGGGCTTCCCTGGTAGTCCAGTGGGTAGAAAGTCCACCTGGCCGTGTAAGGGGCACCGGGTCAATTCCTGGCCCAGGAAGATCCCACATGCTGTGGAGCGGCTGGGCCATTGTGT
This sequence comes from Tragulus kanchil, assembly GCA_022376925.1. Taxonomy (NCBI): domain Eukaryota; kingdom Metazoa; phylum Chordata; class Mammalia; order Artiodactyla; family Tragulidae; genus Tragulus; species Tragulus kanchil. Next base: position 45,133,145 of record JAIOJX010000006.1, read on the forward strand.
CCAATTACAAGCCAGTACTCTGGAGCACATGTGCCGAGAGTCAGTGCTCTGCAACAAGAGAGGCCACTGCAATGGGAGGCCTACATATACCAAAGAATAAAGATGGATGAAAAATAAATGATGACTTTAGAGGCAAAAAGAAAAAAAGAATGACGAAGAAAAAGAGCAGAGACATCACTTTGCCAACAAAGGTCTGTATAGTCAAAGCTATGGTTTTTCCAGTAGTTATGTATGGATGTGAGAGTTGGACCGTAAAGAAGGTTAAGCACCAAACAATTGATGCCTTTGAACTGTAGTGTTGGAGAAGACTCTTAAGAGTCCCTTGGACTGGGTTTCCCCTGGTGGTCCAATGGGTAAGGACACCGCCTTGCAGTGCAAGGGGCGCCGGTTCGATCCCTGGCCTGGGAAGATCCCACGTGCCGCGGAACAGCTGGACCGATGTGTCCAATCACCGAGCCAGAGCTCTGGAGCGCATGCGCCCAGAGCCAGCCCTCTGCAGTGACAGACGCCACCGCGATGGGAGGCCCACAAGAGCCAAAGAACAAAGAAGGATGAAAATAGAGAAATGAAAGACCAATAGAAGTGGCCCGCCTGTTCCCCTCCCTCCCCAACCCGACCCCCGCCCTAAATAAATAAATAAATAAATCTTAAAAAAAAAAAAAAAGAGTCTCTTGGACTGCAAGGAGATCAAGCCAGTCAGTCCTAAAGAAAATCAACCCTGAATATTCATTGGAAGGACTGATTCTGAAGGTGAAGCTCCCATATTTTGACCTCCTGATACAAAGAGCCAACTCCTTGGAAAAGACCCTGATGTTGGGAAATATTGAGGGCATGAGGAGAAGGGAGCAACAGAGGATGAGATGGTTGGATGACGCTTTGAAAAGATGGTGACTACAGCCATGAAATTTTAAAAGCCTGCTCCTTGGAAGGAAAGCTATAACAAACCTAAACAATGTATTAAAAAGCAGAGACATCGGGCTTCCCCGGTAGTCCAGTGGGTAGAAAGTCCACCTGGCCGTGTAAGGCACCGGGTCAATTCCTGGCCCAGGAAGATCCCACATGCTGTGGAGCGGCTGGGCCATTGTGTCCAATTACAAGCCAGTACTCTGGAGCACATGTGCCGAGAGTCAGTGCTCTGCAACAAGAGAGGCCACTGCAATGGGAGGCCTACATATACCAAAGAATAAAGATGGATGAAAAATAAATGATGACTTTAGAGGCAAAAAGAAAAAAAGAATGACGAAGAAAAAGAGCAGAGACATCACTTTGCCAACAAAGGTCTGTATAGTCAAAGCTATGGTTTTTCCAGTAGTTATGTATGGATGTGAGAGTTGGACCGTAAAGAAGGTTAAGCACCAAACAATTGATGCCTTTGAACTGTAGTGTTGGAGAAGACTCTTAAGAGTCCCTTGGACTGGGTTTCCCCTGGTGGTCCAATGGGTAAGGACACCGCCTTGCAGTGCAAGGGGCGCCGGTTCGATCCCTGGCCTGGGAAGATCCCACGTGCCGCGGAACAGCTGGACCGATGTGTCCAATCACCGAGCCAGAGCTCTGGAGCGCATGCGCCCAGAGCCAGCCCTCTGCAGTGACAGACGCCACCGCGATGGGAGGCCCACAAGAGCCAAAGAACAAAGAAGGATGAAAATAGAGAAATGAAAGACCAATAGAAGTGGCCCGCCTGTTCCCCTCCCTCCCCAACCCGACCCCCGCCCTAAATAAATAAATAAATAAATCTTAAAAAAAAAAAAAAAGAGTCTCTTGGACTGCAAGGAGATCAAGCCAGTCAGTCCTAAAGAAAATCAACCCTGAATATTCATTGGAAGGACTGATTCTGAAGGTGAAGCTCCCATATTTTGACCTCCTGATACAAAGAGCCAACTCCTTGGAAAAGACCCTGATGTTGGGAAATATTGAGGGCATGAGGAGAAGGGAGCAACAGAGGATGAGATGGTTGGATGGCATCAATGACTTATGAATCTGAGCAAATTCCAGAAGACAGTAAAAGACAGGGGAGTCTGGGGCATCCTAAAGAGTCAGACACAACTTAGAGCCTGGACAACAACAAGAAGACCAAAATATAAATAAGTAAATAAACTCTGACAGCAAATGTAAAAGCCATTAGAGCAACAGAAGAGGAAAGATAACAATGCCTGGACAGAAGCTATGTTAAGTGTTCTAGCGGGACTGTCTCATGGAAGTTCGGTTCTAACTTCAGACTCTAAGAACATGAACTGACCCACCTAAGATCATTCCCCAGGTAAACACACAGGTGGTAATTTGAAGACAGGTCAAGCTGCCATGTTCTTCCCAGGTTAGTCCCAAGAAAAGGAAAAGTATGTCTTGCTGGGGCAGGCAAAGACCGTGGGAGAGTTTATGAACAAGGGACCTTTGAGATGGAGACCAGATGACCAGGACTTTAGTAGACATAGCTGGAAAAGGAATACATTCTACACTAAGAGCCAACACTTGGCATTTAGACAGGAAACAATCATCGGGCTGGTTGAACTAGAGCGTGGCCTCTGCTAGGGGAGTGAGGCAGGAATAAGGGCTTCAGAGCAGGTAAGGGACATGATCATACACCTAAATACTCTCCTGGAGTTCTCTGGAAGCGATGGAAGAGGCTAGAACACAGCCACAGGTTGTAAACAAAAACCAGAATCCTGGAAATTCAGTACGTCTCAGGTATTCCTTATGTTTTCCTTAAGCTAATGTCTCATCCAGCATGCTCCTACTCACTCGCCTCTTTGCAAAGAAAACCCCAGTCTGGAAGCAGTCACTGTTGCCCAGGCTGTGCCTCTACTGTGCTTGATTAACATGCAAAACCTACATCAAAAATAAGGCAGGTGAGATTCTCCTGTGTTGAGAGCACAGACTCCTAGCCCTAATTTGGTGACATTCCATCTTCTGATCAATTATGCCAGGAAGTGCTTTAGGGTCCTCAAAAATACCTAAAAACTATGCCACACTGAACTTTAGAGAACCTCAAATAAGAGGGTCAAAATCCTCAGAAGCATTGACCTAAAGACTAAGGCTCAAAAGTCTCCATGACCATCACAGTCACACTGGGCTGTGGTTTTGCCCAAACTGCATTCTGAGTTACAAGGAGTAGCTCACATTTGATAAGGAAGGGAATGAGGCTCAGAAAGGTTATATACCTTGCCCAAGTTCACAGAACAGGTGGGAAGAGACTCTTCACACCTAAATAATTAAATAATGCTAGTTTATTTATTATTGCCTAGAATCTACACACTGTAATATTAATTAGGGTCCCATGCTGGCTCATGATATATGTGACTCTTATCAAGTAAAAGGCTCTAAATATCCTCATGAACACATTAGTCCAGTGTTCCTGCATGCAAGTACTACAGGCAGCTGAAATAATTACTGTTGCAAAAATAAACTGGCAGCAGAGAACAGGGACGATCCCTGACGTTCTCAAGTTTAAAGTGCTTTAGACACTTTTTGTGCTTCTCAGGTGGCACTGGTGGTAAAGAACCTGCCTGCCAGTGCAGGTGACCTAAGAGAAATGGGTTAGATCCCTGAGTTGGGGAAGATCCCTTGAAGGAGGGCATGGCAACACACACCAGTATTCTTGCCTAGAGAATCCCATGGACCAGACGGTGGGCTACATAGTCCATAGAGTCGAAAAGAGTTGGACACAACTGAAGCCCCTTAGCACAAACACTTTTTTCCCTAGTTTTTAAAAATTTAGAAAGTTTTTCCCCCATTGTGGCTTAAAAAGGGTTTAATATATTGTAAATATAATTTTGCTTTGTAAAGTGTACATAAAATGCTGCAAGCAGTCTCACGTATAATATCCTAAGGACTTATAAAGTGAACACGTCGGCCAACTAAAAATGCAAGAAACACCTTCGGATGCTTTCAGCTGCATTGGCTTATTTTATATCACAAGTATGTACCATTTTTTTTTTTAATAATAACTTTAACCATCACCCAGAAAAAAGAAGAAGAAAGAAACTGAACTCGAAAGTGAAAAGCTGTTAAACATCCTTTTTTTTTAAAAGGAAAAACTGATAAAAGGAAATTAGGAAGGGGTCCTTTCACCGTGAGGCCAAATGTCTTAAAGCTATAATTATTTCCAGGTTACAGTTCGCTCATTCATATTGAAGAAGGCCTCATCAGATAACATGATCCACGAGCAGCATCCAAGTGACTTCACAGCAGCAACAATAGTCTTTGTTAAACACTGTGCCATGCACTTTACATGTGATCTGTCCATTTTACAGATGAGAAAGCTGAGGGGAGAGGTTCCTGAGGAGACTACCAAGAGGTGAGACAATGCATGGGAGGTCGGCCTGCCCCAGAGCATCTGCTATAAAGGGTCACCATCACAGAAGCTGCATTTCTAGAAATCCTAGGAGGTGACCTGATCTCATGTGGGACGCTGCAGTTGTGAAGTGCTGTCCTGGGGCAGGAATGACCATGGCACACAGGGACACAGATGGCTAGGGATGCTTAAACCCGGAGAAGAAACGACCACAAGGAGTGAGAAGAGAGGATGCAGGTTCTTCATCGGGGGCTCTAAGAGAACCAAACAGAACTACTAGGCAAAAGACAGAGGCATGGAGGCCCACCCACAGTAAGAACTCTCCAACTAGTGGAAACACATTACCAAAGGAATGGCATCTAATGGGCAAATGCTTCACTCATTCAAGTACCATCACCATCATTTTTGCCACAGTCACAAATGGCCCGCGGTTTGATCTATTTAATAGTTTTCTGTGAAATGATCTGCAAATTTTACTGAGATAAATGTAGCTTCACCCTATGTAATGTTCTTCAAGAAGCCACAAGGATCACTGTTCTCCAGGTTTTTCTCCTAATACCTATCAAAAGAGATGGCTATTAAAATAACCATTCACCTAGGTAGCAGCTAACATCATCTCGCATACCAGGAGTTGAATGACCATCACGTTGAGAGCCACAGATCCAAAAAAAGTCAAGCAGAACAAAAGGTCACTGGTTTTTGAATTAGGTAATTTTAGGCTAAAACTCCTGACTCTGTGTATTTCATTTCCTGCAAATAGTGCAAATATAGTGCTATTTCTATGAGGGTCATTGTTGAGATTATTGAAAAAAATACACCCAGTACAAAACAGAGCATGAAGGACATATTAATAGTAGTTTGATACTTCTCACTTTCACTGTCCTTTTTACACTCATGTACTTTGCACACTGTTCTGCAGAAGAGCTTCACTGAGCTGTAGTCATTGATATTATGACCTATTCTATCTAGTTAGAACTTTGCAGTAGGTTCCTGCACTGAAAGGAAAATGAACCCAATAGTCTGTTTTCCTTCTTTTCACATATCCTCAATTTTAGTGAACCAATAATCATGCAAACCCAGGAAAACCAAGTCCATCCACCTCTCAAAAAACAAGTAATAATATATCTCTGTGGCAATGAGCACAATCAGGTGACAGCCCTCACATAACACTACATCACCGAAGTCCCCTCTGTGGTTGAAAAGGTCACAAACACTTTTGATGGAAAAATGTAAAGACAGTCTACTCCTCTAAACAATAAGTATGAATGATATTTGCTGCTATTGGTAAACTGCCAAGGAATAAAACAATGAAGTAGACGTTAAGACATTTTCCACAGAGAATAATACATGAAACAAAAACTCTTAGCACTGACGTACTCATACTTAAAATTAGATCACCAGCAGCAGCAAAAACAAAAAGCCCATATTGATGTCCCATCCTATTAGGATATTATTTGGGGTGAATTCAACTATACCTGCTGAAGGGAAGGGAGAAATAAAAGAGAAATCATTTAAACAGCAGCAGCTATTTAAATGGCACACATTATCTGTTGGGTCTGAGCAGGCTCCAGGAGATGGTGAAGGACAGGGAAGCCTGCCATGCTGCAGTCCATGGGGTCACAAAGAGTCAGACATGACTGAACTGAACTGAAATCTGTTGGGAATCTACTGTAACCTCTCATTCGGTCATGTCCAACTCTTTGTGACCCCATGAACGGTAGTCCGCCAGGCTCCTCTGTCCATGGAATTCTCTAGGCAAGAATACTGGAGTGGGTGGCCATGCCCTTCTCCAGGGGATCTTCCCCACCCAGGGATCAAACCCAGGTCTCCCTCATGGCAGGCAGAATCTTTACCTTCTGATCCAGCAGGGAAGCTCACTGTAGCCTCAGTGAGTCCCAAAGTGAGTTCTAATTCCCAGGCACCATTTCTCACCATCCTCACTGAACACTTAAGGATATAGATTTTTCCATTCCACAAAGCCCCTACAGCTGATGCTCAGCCACAGGTGGCACTGTTTTCAACTATGGAGGAGTAACCAGCTATGTAGGTTTACTGAGCAACGGCATCCCCAGGGGCCCAGTGGATAAGGCTCTGAACTCCCAATGCAGGGGGCCCAGGACCGATCCCTGGTCAGGGAACTAAGATTCCTCATGCCACCAGATGCGGCCAAAAGGAAAAAAGACAGAGAGAGAGATGGCATGTGTCCCCAGGGTGGCAGATAAAAATCGCTTTGAGCACTGTATTTTGGGATAACTCAAGGGATGGTTTTCACCTGCGATCCTAACCAACCAGCACATCTGCCACAGCCCTGACTTTCCGTCAAGAACCCATGCTACACCTGAGATTCTGTGCCACCTGACATCACCCATGGTCATCTTAGTCCAAAACCAAAGTATTACACAGTCGAGTTGCACTGTTCCTGCTGTCACCAGGCAATATGGCCTGAAAATTCACTGTACTTTTTATCACAGCTATTCAGAATTATTCTCAACTGGTGTTACCTCCTTTGTACCTACTAGGGGGACTTCAAGATCGAATTAAAAGATCACTTCCTCTCCAAAGCAGTCCTGGCATGTCCTACCACCACCCAGGGCAGATCTCAAATGTGAAGGAGAATAATACAAGAACAGCCCAGCTATCAGACTATGCTGGGCTGTCTGCAATGATAGCACACACACATGCAGGGTCAGTTTGAACGCCTGGTTCAACCCGGCCCTCTGTCTCACCTCAACACCCGTCACAGGGCTCTCATCAGGCCAGAAAAGGACAACCTCCGTGTTGACAAGTCCAAGTCTATTCCCAGCAACTTGAACACTTCTCCACCTGTACCAGCTAAGTGACTGAGGGAGACTCAGTGTCCCCGCTGCCCAGAGCAGGCCAGTAATCAGCTGCTGTCATCACCCTTCTCCAGGGATCTCCCCTAAACCCAGGTCTCCCTCATGGCAGGCAGAATCTTTACCTTCTGATCCAGCAGGAAGCTCACTGTAGCCTCAGTGAGTCCCAAAGTGAGTTCTAATTCCCAGGCACCATTTCTCACCATCCTCACTGAACACTTAAGGATATAGATTTTTCCATTCCACAAAGCCCCTACAGCTGATGCTCAGCCACAGGTGGCACTGTTTTCAACTATGGAGGAGTAACCAGCTATGTAGGTTTACTGAGCAACGGCATCCCCAGGGGCCCAGTGGATAAGGCTCTGAACTCCCAATGCAGGGGGCCCAGGACCGATCCCTGGTCAGGGAACTAAGATTCCTCATGCCACCAGATGCGGCCAAAAGGAAAAAAGACAGAGAGAGAGATGGCATGTGTCCCCAGGGTGGCAGATAAAAATCGCTTTGAGCACTGTATTTTGGGATAACTCAAGGGATGGTTTTCACCTGCGATCCTAACCAACCAGCACATCTGCCACAGCCCTGACTTTCCGTCAAGAACCCATGCTACACCTGAGATTCTGTGCCACCTGACATCACCCATGGTCATCTTAGTCCAAAACCAAAGTATTACACAGTCGAGTTGCACTGTTCCTGCTGTCACCAGGCAATATGGCCTGAAAATTCACTGTACTTTTTATCACAGCTATTCAGAATTATTCTCAACTGGTGTTACCTCCTTTGTACCTACTAGGGGGACTTCAAGATCGAATTAAAAGATCACTTCCTCTCCAAAGCAGTCCTGGCATGTCCTACCACCACCCAGGGCAGATCTCAAATGTGAAGGAGAATAATACAAGAACAGCCCAGCTATCAGACTATGCTGGGCTGTCTGCAATGATAGCACACACACATGCAGGGTCAGTTTGAACGCCTGGTTCAACCCGGCCCTCTGTCTCACCTCAACACCCGTCACAGGGCTCTCATCAGGCCAGAAAAGGACAACCTCCGTGTTGACAAGTCCAAGTCTATTCCCAGCAACTTGAACACTTCTCCACCTGTACCAGCTAAGTGACTGAGGGAGACTCAGTGTCCCCGCTGCCCAGAGCAGGCCAGTAATCAGCTGCTGTCATTCACATGACTATTTCAACTGTGCTGCTTCTTTTCCAAAGGAGGAATAAAGAAATGATGGAAGACGATATGCATCTATGATCAAGTTTTTTGGTTTTTTTTTTGGCCCAGCCAGGCAGCTTGCAGGATCTCAGTTCGCAGGAGCTGAACCAGGCCCACAGTGAAACCGCTAAATGCTAGCTAACCTCTCGCCTTCTTAAACCGAGTCCTCTAATATAATAATATCACTCCACTCATTGATTCTTTGTTCGAGGATTTCCAGTCATCTCCTCAGCTGCCTGTACCTACCATGCTGGATCAATGTTTCCTAAGACAGTTGAGATAAGGGCCTTCCACACTCTCATCAGAAACCAAGTACCTAAGGGTCCCCAGGGGCTGCAGAGCTGTTCAAGCACCTCTTTTCCCAGTTTCTCTCCTCTCCACCCTGGGGACAGCCTGCAGGCTTCTCCTGTTCCTTCCAATTTCCTGCTGATGTGCTGTGGGACAGAAAACCAGAGCTACCCTTACTGGACCAGTCCTTAAAACGTGAAGAGAAAACTTTCCTCTGAGAAAACCGTGACTGCATCGTTCCACTGCTTGTTCAGATTTCTTTTTCCTGTGGTTTGCCTCTCGTTGCAGAGCTGCGGTTTGGATAATTGCTGCTGCCTGACCAGGCCGATTCAGAAGGAGAGAGAGGTTTCCTAGGATAAATTTCCCTTCCCTTTCCAGTTTCCATCTGAATTCCCAGCCAGAGGACCTGTTCCTACCGTCTGAAATGTTCTTTCCTGGACTAAAGGATGTGGAGAGTGAAGGCCAACACTCCCTGCGTGCGGGGACCTCCCAGTAGGGATTCCCTGAGCACAAGCCAGACTCGCATTGAGGAAGTCATCTGCACCATTGGCAAAGGCATTGCTTTCCTTTCCTTCCCCCCATTGTTTTTAGAATGGTATCTCCTCCAGGCTGGTGAGGATGCTTCCAGGGTTCCCGGCCAGAGGCTCCCTAATTGCCCTGGGGGAAGGGCAGGGGCTGGTTTTATCACAGGAAAGGATTCTCCTGGACTCTTTTCCAGGAGGCCTCCCAATCCCTTCTCTCTGGAAGAGAGAGAAGGGAGAGGGGAAAAAGAGAATCGTTCTACTTCCTTATTTTCTATATCCCCACCGCAAGTTTCAGGCTTTCTGAACCGAAACTAAAGATTTGCATTTTACTGTCTTTGCTTGAAACCTATTCCCTTTTTACTTAAGATTCCGGAAGGCGCCCACAGTCCTGTGGAGACCATCTGTCAACACTACAAGCCGAAGGATGGTTAATACAAGGCCCTGACTCGTTCCCCAGAAGGCAGGTCACAGCGGCGAGGGGATCTGGGTTCCTATCTAGACTCTTCCTGGGCATCAGCGTGTGCCCTGGAGTGGGCTCAGCATCTGAGCCGCCTTCCGACCACCTGCAGGACGCTGGTGGGGCCCATCAGTGTGATGATGTATGTTATACTTAATGTCTAAAATCCACGAAGGATTCCAAAGGGAGAGTCTCCCAGGAGAGCATGCCCCGTCAGCAGTGTGGTCCATCTCAAAAGCATCAGGGGCTGGGGAGTGCTGGCACTACTTAAGTTTTTCCTGCAGGATTACTTTTGAATCTTATAGGAAAACGAGAGGGTTTTTTGTTGTTGTTTTTCAGTCACTAAGTCATGTCCAACTCTTTGAGATGCTATGAACTGCAGCATGTCAGGCTTCCCTGTCCTTCACTTTCTCCCTGAATTTGCTCAAACCCATGCCCACTGAATCAGTGATGCCATCCAACCATCGCATCCTCTATCACCCCATTCTCCTCAATCTTTCCCAGCATCGGGGTCTTTTCCAATGAGTATTTATTTGGTGCAACGGGTCTTAGTTGCAGTATGCAGGAACTTCAGTTGCGTGCAGCATATGGGATCTAGCTCCCTGACCAGGAGTCGAACCCAGGCCCCCTGCATCAGGAGTATGGAGTCCTAGGCACTGGACCACCACAGAAGTCCTAGGAGTTTTCATTTTTAAGACACACGAATAATAAGTCCAAATCCTGCTGCTACTACAAAGGTTAGTGCAGTGCAGTGGTTAAACAGGATTCTGGTGCTCACCTAACTGGGTTCAAATCCAAGTTCTGCATTTAGCAAGTGTGTGACTGCCTGAGTATCATTTAACCTCTCTCTGGCTTCATTCTCCCCTCTAAGTAACAGGACTGATAAGGGCGCAATGGATGGGTGAGGGTAAGGGGTAGCAGGTCCAAAGGTCTTAGAGCAGAGCCTGGCTCAGAGGAAGTACCAAGCCAGGGCCCGCCATTGTCACGTTCATAGGTTAGTAAGGCCTGAGAGGGCTTTGGGATCTGAGCTATACAAATAAGGCACAGCACACAGAAGGACACTTACTTTACAAAAAAAAAAAACAAAAAAACTTTTATTGTACTTTTAACTTTTACAGAGTTTTGTTGTTTGACACTCACTTTTTAAAGCTTTAAAACCTAACAGAAGGCTATACACTTTACAAAGAGGAAGAAAGACTTGCAGAAGTTTCCAGAATGTATAATGCAAATCTGTGTAATGGGGGAAAAGCTAACCGGCACCCGACAAGGAGAAAGAATGAAGACCAGAAGAGTCCAGAGAGGAGTATGGGTTCTGGGAGAGAGGGAACGCCTCCCCTGAGGAGGCAGGCTTGGAGGACAGGGCAGGGCTCCGTAACCAAGCCCACTGGGAGATGCAGGCCTAAGCTCCACCAGGACAGGGAGAACCCCTTCTCCCTGCTCCTCTCTCAGCTGACCCCTGGGATTCTACGTCCCAGCCCAGGAGGAAAAGGTTCTGCATTGCCAGGGTGAGCAGAAAGGGCTTGGACAGACTCTGGGACGAGGCGATTGTCTGGGGAGCCGCCTGAGCCATGGCGGGGGTCGAGGCTGCTGGCCAGGCTCTGTCCCACCATTCAGCCCTACAGCACGCTCCCCACAAAGTTCCAACACGTCCCACTCTCCAAGCTTACCCAGCCCTGAGGGAAAGAGACCTCCAGTCCCCAGCAGAGGGGCTGTGACGATGCACGGGCTCAAGGGACTTCACTGGCAACCCCTCAACCCCCGTCGGAACAACTATACATGGAAGAGAAAGAGAATTCATTTGTCTCACAGTTAACCGAAAACAAAACAGAGGTAGAGGGGAAGGGAGAAGAGCCCGTGTACTTTGAGAGACCCTGTCCCTGTCTGCTTTTAGATCATCTAAAACCAAAAGAAATACAAGCTGGGAGCAGCCTTAGAAGGCTTTGGAAATTGGTTCTTAAGTCTCAAGTGTCCACTTATGGGCTGGCCTTGCAAGGAGCATAAGAATCAACTAAGACGGTAAAAAAGTCACTAAGAATCAAAACCAAAGCCAAAATATGAGCTCTTTAACAACAACAACAACAAAAAAAAATACATAAGCTGAGAACTTTCTACAACAAATGCCAGATTTTTAGCTCGGGAGAGAAACAGAAGCCTTCGGGTAACATAAACAGAAGAGGGAAAAATCTCCCTTAGCATAAACCAAGAGGAACCTCCTTCCTGCAGATCAAGTTCTGACCTTCATGTGAACTCGAAATAACTAGCTCATGATTTCACAAAGCGGGAGGAATGGCAGGCATGTTGAACGATGCTAAAAATTTTAGTTCTTCTCTGGCTTTTTGTTAGGCAGCCAAGCGTATCAGTCAGAGCAAAAGTAGCTAAAAAATGTGCACTTCCCTCCGTCGGGAAAGACTGAGGCGATCCAGACAGCCACCCTCCATCAGCCAGTCCACAGCACTGCCCTTTATGTGAAAACTGAATTTTCAATGAGAACTGTGTGAGGCAAGCAACTCCTCTTGTTACTCATTCAACAAATACGCACTCAGCACCTACACAACCGTGCCAGTGGCTATTTTCGAAGAGTAAACCAAACAGGGGGCTTCCCTGGTGCCTCAGATGGTAAAGAATCTGCCTGCAATGCAGAAGACTCCAAACAAAATAGACGAAACCTCTCGCTTTGGAGGGCTGACATCTCCAAAGGTGGACTTCCAAATAAAGGAATCCATTCCCTCTCATTTACAGAGGAAACCATATCTGAGACGCTTCCCCACACTTTCCTTCCTGCCCGTGACCTCCGCTCGGACCTGTCTCCTCTTTCTGCATCATAGCCTGGAATCCATGCCCACCTGTTGCCCCTGCCTCCATCCAGTGGGAGACGCAGACCACCTGCCCAGGGACACATCTCAGTCCCAGGGTGATAAGGGAGAGCTAGCTCCACCCAGGGATGTGTCTGCGGGCAAAACTGGCAGGGAAGAGGCGACTAAATAGGAGAAGAGAGAAGAAAGTGCTTGAGAAGCGAAAGTGTCCAAGAGCCGAGTGGTCCCGTTGTTCAGAACTCCGCCCTCTTCCCCGATGCCTCTCCAGCCCCTTGAGCACTCCTCATGGGCTCTGTTTATCCCCCTATTGCTGAGCCTGGTAAAGAGCAGAGGAACAGCGGCTGGTGGATTCACTGCCAATGTCCCTGATGACAATGATGTAACAATAACAACAGGACATGAGCACGTGCCAGGCACTATTCTAAAGAACTGACGAGTTGGCACCCGTTATCCCCATCTTACAGATGAAAAGACCGAACCCAAGAACGCTTAAGCAACACATCCAAAGTCACACGACTGGGAGTGTTTCCATCAGTTTTGTAAAGCATCAGCCCTTGGGACAGATAAGGGGTTTATTTTTCACAAATAACAAGGGCTCCCAGCAGGAGCAAGCATTTCAGGACACTGGCAGCCAGTCAAGGCTCTTTCCAGCTCCCATCCTTCCAGACAGGACCTGCACTGGTGTGACAGGCAGTGCACTGGAGAGGGGACGGGTCTAAATTCTGGTACCAGGGTCCTCAGTCTGTGGCCTGATGGTAGAAGAGGAGGAGCGTTATCCAATGGAGATTATAGTACCTATCTTAAACAAGTTAATGAAAGAGGCTCAGAAAAGTGCCGGAGACACAGGCTCGCTGTCTTGGTATTTATTATTAGCAGCATCACTGCTTCACCTCCAGGTCGAGCATGCACACCCCCGTCAGAAAGGCACCACAGAAGAGCAAACCAGAGCCAACTCTATCGCTTCAGGGCTTTCCCAGGAGCAACCGTGGACAGGGTCACACGCTGCCCCACGAGTAAGCTGGGAGAAGCAGCTTCTGTTAGGCGGAAGACAGGATGACTGGGAATTTAGTAAGAACCAGCAGTATCCCTCCAGGGATGGAGCGAAGACGGACTCCAGGGGCAGGTCTGAGCAGTGAGCAGCCCCTCACTGACCCTTAAGTTCCCCAAGAAGCCATCACACATGAGATTCCAAAACTCCTTTGCCCACATTGTTCTGGAAAAGTGGGGATGAAGAAGTGAGACAAGGTAGAAATTTCCTCCCTGTTAAGGGGCCTAGGGCTCCCAATGGCTCAAGGAACATGGAGCCCAGTGAGTCTTCCTGGTAATACTTTTTCTGACGAATGTGTTGAGGTGGTGGTTCTAATAAAAACATTAAAAGCTTAAGAGCTTCATGCAGACGTACTAAAATTAACAGGGGCCCTGAAAACAACCTGGCACTACCCCCACTAGCTTCCGACTCCTTCTTCAATCCAGTATCTTGCCAAGATTGTGGGTGGGTAAAGCAAATGTTTGTTCTTGGCACATACTGGTTTATTTTGTTGTTTATGTGGCAACATGAGTTTGGATCTTTTTAAAAAAAAAAAATAGCTTTTTATAAGTAACGTGGAAAAGCAGATCACAGGAGCTCACTCTTTTGTTTATAGCACACCATACACACTTTAATGGAAAAGAAAGTTTCATGAAGGCTGCTTCCTGGTTATAAACAGCGTTTCTCAAAAATGTTTTCCAAAAGATAGAGCTGCATTCAAATGTTTCATTAGTCCGTCTCTTGAATTCTCAGTAACCCTACGGTTCAGTCATTTAAAATTTTACTCATAACAAAAACCTACTTCCGAGACCTAGAGAGAAAAATAAAATAGGCCTATCTCCACTTCAGAAAGCCTGCCATGTCACAGTCCGCTGGAAAATGAAGCTAACTGGGGGACAATTATTGCATCTACCAGGGTAATCTTCACTTTACAAAACATCCCTTCTGTGGAGAAGGCTTCCCAGAACCCCTCGACCATAAAGCGCCCCATTAGCCATGTCCAAAGTTCCCCTACAGCCTCAACCAAAACTAGGTGCAGTGGTTCACGCTGGGTTTTGTCAGTGGAGGTGAACAGTGCCGTGGATAAGACACAGCCTGTCAGAGCTGATACCAGGGCTGATGCTCATGTCACTGCATGCCAGATGTATTCCCTTGGGTCAATTACTTTTCTCATCCCTGGTTGTCTCACCTGAAGGGAGGTTTTAACAGCAGCTGCCTTGCCAAGTGGCTGCATAGAAGCCCTGGAGGGCGTGGAAGGCATACAGCGAAGGCTAAGGAAAAGCACGCTGTCGTTCCCTACTCTACTCCAAATGCTCACGGCAAAGTCTCAAGCAGCTATCACAGGGCCATGTTCTGGACCTACTATGTGCCAGGCCCAGCCCTGGTGGCTGGAGACAAATTCACCAAAGAAGGGATCAGAATTCTCCGGAAGCCTACATTGTGATGGCAAAAGGGACGACGCAGTCTCCTGGAGGAGGAAAGCAGTAAGGTGGTGACCCGAGTTCAGTCCCTCGTGGCTGTTTCCGAGACGACAGACCGAAGTGAGAAGGCCCCTGCAAAAATCCAAGTGAGAGGCAACGGCAGCTTGGATTCCGGGTCTGAATGGAGGGTCGAGCCCACAAACCGGAGGGAGTGAGGGAGCCGTTAAGGATGACTCAAAGGCGCTGGGCGTGATAAAGCGGAGATGAGCAGCTGTGAGCTGTGCTGGCAGAAAGTGTGTAGAACCACAAGCGCTGGTGGTTTTTTGGTTCCTGGAGGTTTTTGCAGGGAGGGAATGAAGAGTATTCTTTCAATAGTCATTGTAGCCAGTATGCTTCTTCCCTACTTCCGGTTTCCAAAAAGAAAGCTTTTCCTGGGGACTTCCCTGGCAGTTTAGTGGTTAAGACTTCACCTTCTAATGCAACGGGAGCAGGTTCAATTCCCTGGTCAGAGCACTAAAATTCCCACGTGCCTCGCAGCACCCCCCCCAAAAAACAGCATAAAACAGAAACAATATCGTAACAACTTCAATAAAGACTTTAAAAACGGTCCCCATCAAAAAGAGTTTCCTTCTGATCTTCTGGCTTTTGTCTGTCTCTCCCTCCAGGCTACCCCCACCCCCCTGCAGAAGCGACATCTGCCTCCCTGGTGGGCCACTCCTCCACCCTGAAGCCACGGCCGCCACCACCACCGCCTTCATCACCCCGTGGAGGAGGCCCCTGGGTGCTCAAGGCTTCTCGTGCCTGGGCGGGCCCATCTAACATCTAGTTCTTATCAGGAAGCTCATGGTGTCCCACACAGAAGCCACATCCTCCAAGTAAGCCTTTATCAGTGAGAGAGGTGATATTCTGACCTTGACTTTTTTGACTCTGTGTGTCTTCTCCTGAGTGGTTGAGGAATCTGAAAAACAGCCACGCTGTTTAAACCTCAACAATAAGCTCGTAGAGGCATTTAAAATAACAACCTTTGGAACAGCATAAGAACCCCTCCCAACGTCAGTCAAACGGCAAATGAATACTCAGCATCCAATCTCAAGCACTCGTAACCAAGCACCAGGCTACGTGGTGAGGGGTGGGGAGGCGGGGGAGGTCTGATTCAGGAGCCCCTTTTAAGAGCTGAGAAGGCAACATAGAGATGGGAGCCCTTTCCCAAAAGCCACACCATCACCCGATGACCCTCGGACGTGCTGTCAAGGTCTTTTGATGCCTAGGTCCATGCTTTCCATATTTATGAGCGGGGTCACTTTGTTCCATCTCTCTGTGCCTGAGTTACATCATCTATAAAACAGAGATTATAACAGCACCTCCCTCATTGGGTTACTGCGAGAACTAAACGTGTTAATTGATGCAAAGTGCCTGGAAGAACAACTGACACACAGTAAACCCTCCATCACTATCATCATCACCATTATTATTATTATTATTATACCACACTGCCTAATAATTAGGATAATAACTACCATGACTAAACACTTGCTCTGAGCCAAGAACTGTACACTAAGAACTTTACCTGCAATAACACATTGAAACATTATTACCCTCAACGATTTTTATCCCCTTTGTATGCTCTAAGTAGACCAAGTGTCAGAGTCAGAAACTGAACTCAAGTCTTACAAGTGACATGCCAGAAGCATGTCTATTGCATGAACTACAGCAACAAGTGCGCTTCTACGACAAATGCTTAGAATTCATGCAGAATCAAGGGAACCTCCCTGATACAGATCTCCTTTTGAAAAACCTTTTTAGCCCAAAAGTACAAAAGGGAAATAAAAAGTTGCACACTTGTGAACGTCATCCGCAGTGTGATTCCAGTCACCCCAGACTACACTGCATACCCACCACAACCTGAAAGCCCACTTCCTCCCCAGAACACATCCCAGGGCGCACAAGTCAACATCCAGCCCCAGCTTCTCCAGGAACACCTGGTATATTGACCTGTGCATGCCAGCAAGTAACTGAGCTGGAAAAACACTCTCCCAATGCCTGGAGAGGGATCAGAGTGACTGGGATGGAAATGCATCGCGTCTTCAACGCTGCTTATTATTCCCAGCACCAGCCGAGCTGAGCCAAATAAGCTAGCCGCGTTCCACTGGCTCCTGATACCAGCCTCACAAGAGCAAGATCAGCTGCCCCAGGGGCTCCTTTACTGAACCTGACTTCAGGGACCCATGATCATCCTCCAGCCCTAGGACCTGGTGGTAGAACGGACCCTCACACCCGAGCCTGACAGAAGCCCGAGCCCTAACAGAAGGGGTGTTTGTCAGCAGGCCTTGGAGCAACATAGAGATGGGAGCCCTTTCCCAAAAGCCACACCATCACCCGATGACCCTCGGACGTGCTGTCAAGGTCTTTTGATGCCTAGGTCCATGCTTTCCATATTTATGAGCGGGGTCACTTTGTTCCATCTCTCTGTGCCTGAGTTACATCATCTATAAAACAGAGATTATAACAGCACCTCCCTCATTGGGTTACTGCGAGAACTAAACGTGTTAATTGATGCAAAGTGCCTGGAAGAACAACTGACACACAGTAAACCCTCCATCACTATCATCATCACCATTATTATTATTATTATTATACCACACTGCCTAATAATTAGGATAATAACTACCATGACTAAACACTTGCTCTGAGCCAAGAACTGTACACTAAGAACTTTACCTGCAATAACACATTGAAACATTATTACCCTCAACGATTTTTATCCCCTTTGTATGCTCTAAGTAGACCAAGTGTCAGAGTCAGAAACTGAACTCAAGTCTTACAAGTGACATGCCAGAAGCATGTCTATTGCATGAACTACAGCAACAAGTGCGCTTCTACGACAAATGCTTAGAATTCATGCAGAATCAAGGGAACCTCCCTGATACAGATCTCCTTTTGAAAAACCTTTTTAGCCCAAAAGTACAAAAGGGAAATAAAAAGTTGCACACTTGTGAACGTCATCCGCAGTGTGATTCCAGTCACCCCAGACTACACTGCATACCCACCACAACCTGAAAGCCCACTTCCTCCCCAGAACACATCCCAGGGCGCACAAGTCAACATCCAGCCCCAGCTTCTCCAGGAACACCTGGTATATTGACCTGTGCATGCCAGCAAGTAACTGAGCTGGAAAAACACTCTCCCAATGCCTGGAGAGGGATCAGAGTGACTGGGATGGAAATGCATCGCGTCTTCAACGCTGCTTATTATTCCCAGCACCAGCCGAGCTGAGCCAAATAAGCTAGCCGCGTTCCACTGGCTCCTGATACCAGCCTCACAAGAGCAAGATCAGCTGCCCCAGGGGCTCCTTTACTGAACCTGACTTCAGGGACCCATGATCATCCTCCAGCCCTAGGACCTGGTGGTAGAACGGACCCTCACACCCCGAGCCTGACAGAAGCCCCGAGCCCTAACAGAAGGGGTGTTTGTCAGCAGGCCTTGGAAGCTAACCCACCTTGAAGTAAGGAGTCCAGGGGCCCAACCGAGGATATGAGGTGGGGGGTGGGAGGTGACACTGTCCTGCATGTGTTGGTCATGAGACCCACCCTCAAGCCTCCCAAGGATGGAATTCATCAGAAACATTCTAGAGAGGATGTGACTCTCTTACTGGTGGAAGAAGATGGAGGGGACACAGGCCAGGAAACGAAGGCAGGAAGCTGACTATGTGTTAACCCCAGAGATGAGGCAGGGCATCTTGGGCCCCTTAGACTTGTATATTGACCCACGCGTGCCCGCAAGAACCACTGTTGTATCAAAGGCTCCATGTCTGCAGGCAACCAGCCAGGCAAAAAAGCAGTCCACCGAGACCAAAAGAACCCACAGTATCTAGGAAGGACAGGCCCTGACCACTCTAGAGAAGAATCTGCAGAGTGCAAATATCTTCCATAAAAACAAAAATTCCTACTTTTCTTGGGCTTCCATGGTGTCTCTGTGATAAAAGAATCCATCTACCAATGCAGGAGATGCACGAGACTCGGGCTCAGTCCCTGGATAGCGAAGACTGCCTGGAGAAGGAAATGCCAACCCACTTCACTACTCTCACTTAGAAAATCCCATGGAAAGAGGACCCGGGTAGGCTAAAGTCCATGGGGTTACAAAGAGTTGGACACAACTGAGCATGCACTTTTCCTGGGGAAAAAAGCAGAAGATCTACTAAACTGGGCCATATTCTCTCATGACAACAGGGCTGTGGCTGAGTAGTGGTGACCTCCTGAGGGACTTGGCCCTTCCAACTCAACACCAGTGCCCCCAGCTTACTTCCCTCATTGATATGGCTGCCAGGCCACTGCAGGCTGGTGCCCGGCATTGCTAAAGTAAGCCGGCATTGCATAAAGGAAGGTTTTGTAAGACACAGTTGCTCAGCCTTCACTAGCTTCCATAATTCTGCCATGTATTTACTGCGTTGTAAGATTTTTGATACCATTTCCCTGTTAACTGGGGGTCCATGAAGGACATTTCACTGATGGTAGTAATGTGGAACCACCTCTCTTGGACAAGCATGCTTGGTGCTCCCCCAAACTCTTCTCCACCGCCTGGAACCATGTGTCCCACCACGTTAAGATCTGGACTTCACCCGATCCAGTCACTCCCACCAGATGCATGAGCAAAAGGATGCAGACACGTGCGATCCCCAGCCTCTCCTAGCCTCAGAGGCTCCTCCACCACCTGGGAGACATAAACCTTTGTCAAGCCAGATGGAGGCGCACAGGATGGCAGGGGTGGGGGGCTTGTCAGCAAAACTCTGGCACTGACCTAAGGGCTGGAACAGTGAGCACCTCAGGTCCAGCCTGAAGCCAGGAGTGAGTAAGACCATCCAGAAGATGGCCAACAACTCCTGAGGTCCTGGCAGGGAAAAGAGAAAGACCAGGGCCTGCCCAAGGGAACCATATTCCTACATTTAAAGAGCATAAAGATCACCCACTGTGGATCCCAGTGCACACTCACAGTTAAATCACGACTGCATTACCATGTGGTGGTGTTCAGTGGCTACTTTCATGTCTGATCCCACGGACTGTAGCACGCCAGGCTTCCCTGTCCTTCACTGTCTCCCAGAGCTTGCTCAAACGCATGTCCATTGAGTCAGTGATGCCATCCAACCGCCTCATCTTCTGTCTCCCCTTTCTCCTCTTGCCTTCAGTCTTCCCCAACATCAGGGTCTTTTCCAAGGAGTTAGCTCTTTGCATCAGAAGGTCAAGGTATTAGAGCTTCAGCCACCTTGTAGACCAAAAATAAACACTAAGCCTCGCACTACTGGAGACGCACTGTCTCACGTCTTTCTAAACTCAGTGCCACCTTGATGGGATCCGGGGAGAACCCAGAAGCAATTCCAGACCCCAGAGAGAGAGCACAGAACAAGACACAGCCCTGGCCTCAGGAAGCAGATTCTGCAGCTTTAGACTCAGCTGAGTCCCACTTCACCACTGGCACGACTACTGAGGCACTAACATTCCCTGTGCTCACTACATCTCATTTGGTATGCTATGCATCTCTCTCTTGCTGATTTTTGATACCATTTCCCTGTTAACTGGGGGTCCATGAAGGACATTTCACTGATGGTAGTAATGTGGAACCACCTCTCTTGGACAAGCATGCTTGGTGCTCCCCCAAACTCTTCTCCACCGCCTGGAACCATGTGTCCCACCACGTTAAGATCTGGACTTCACCCGATCCAGTCACTCCCACCAGATGCATGAGCAAAAGGATGCAGACACGTGCGATCCCCAGCCTCTCCTAGCCTCAGAGGCTCCTCCACCACCTGGGAGACATAAACCTTTGTCAAGCCAGATGGAGGCGCACAGGATGGCAGGGGTGGGGGGCTTGTCAGCAAAACTCTGGCACTGACCTAAGGGCTGGAACAGTGAGCACCTCAGGTCCAGCCTGAAGCCAGGAGTGAGTAAGACCATCCAGAAGATGGCCAACAACTCCTGAGGTCCTGGCAGGGAAAAGAGAAAGACCAGGGCCTGCCCAAGGGAACCATATTCCTACATTTAAAGAGCATAAAGATCACCCACTGTGGATCCCAGTGCACACTCACAGTTAAATCACGACTGCATTACCATGTGGTGGTGTTCAGTGGCTACTTTCATGTCTGATCCCACGGACTGTAGCACGCCAGGCTTCCCTGTCCTTCACTGTCTCCCAGAGCTTGCTCAAACGCATGTCCATTGAGTCAGTGATGCCATCCAACCGCCTCATCTTCTGTCTCCCCTTTCTCCTCTTGCCTTCAGTCTTCCCCAACATCAGGGTCTTTTCCAAGGAGTTAGCTCTTTGCATCAGAAGGTCAAGGTATTAGAGCTTCAGCCACCTTGTAGACCAAAAATAAACACTAAGCCTCGCACTACTGGAGACGCACTGTCTCACGTCTTTCTAAACTCAGTGCCACCTTGATGGGATCCGGGGGAGAACCCAGAAGCAATTCCAGACCCCAGAGAGAGAGCACAGAACAAGACACAGCCCTGGCCTCAGGAAGCAGATTCTGCAGCTTTAGACTCAGCTGAGTCCCACTTCACCACTGGCACGACTACTGAGGCACTAACATTCCCTGTGCTCACTACATCTCATTTGGTATGCTATGCATCTCACTCTTGCTATCACATTTTGGTGGAACTCCCTGGTGGCTCAGACAGTAAAAAAGTCGCCTGCAATGCAGGAAACCTGGGTTCAATCCCTGAGCCAGGAAGATCCCCTGGAGAAGAAAATGGCTACCCAATCTGATATTCTTGCCTTGGGAATTCCATGGACAGAGGAACCAGGCAGGCTACCATCCATGGGGGTCAAAAACAGTCAGATATGACTGAGCAACTGAACACACACACATCACATCACATTTTGGTATGACTACTATCTGCCTATTTAAAAAATGAGAGAACTTGGGCTTAGCAAAGTTAAAATAACTTGCTCAGACTCGCAGAAGGAACTAGAACTCAAGCCCAGGAAATCTGGCTCCTGAACCCATGCTGGAAATGCCAGTCAAACATTATTTCCTGATTTTCGAATGAGTAAGCTGAGCCTTAAAAAGTTTATGTCATTGGTCCAACATGATCAAACCAGGAAGAGGGCTCCCTCCCAAGTCCCTTCTTCCACTCCCTCTTGGTTGCCGCCCCCCAGAAGCCTGTGTTTTCTTCGTTCTCCCACCCACAGGAGGGCCTTTCAAGCTCCATACTGCTGATATCTGAAGCTGGATGGTTCATCATTGTGGGCAGCCATCTGTGCACCCGGGGTCCTTACCAGGCTGCCTAGACTCTACCCATTAGATGGCAAGAACTTTTTTTAAAATTTTATTTATCGCTATTTCTTTGTGGCTGTGCTGGGTCTTCACTGCCACAAGGACTTTTCTCTAGTTGCAGAGAGTAGGGGTTACTAGTCGCTGGACTCAGGCTTCTCACTGTGGTGGCTTCTCTTGTTGCAGAGGATAGGCTCAGCAGTTGTGGCACGCAGGCTTACTTCCTCCAAGGCATGTGGGCTCCTCCCAGATGTGTCTCCTGCATTGGCAGGTAGATTCTTCACTTCTGAGCCATCGGGGAAGCCCAATGACAACTTTAAAATCCTCTGCTTCACAGTCATGACATCAGAAAGTCTCCTGATATTGCCAAACATCCCCTGGGAGGCAAAATCATTCCCTAGTCTGTGACCCGCACAGAATACCAAGGCACAGCCCAGGACAGAAGAGACACCAGCTGGCAGAGGAGCTCCACGTTTGAGCCTGGCCTTCAATCCCAGGCCTGCGCCTGAGCATAGGCCTCAGTCTCCATCTTTGTAAGACAGGAGCAAGACCACGTGGCCCTCTCAGGGCTCTTCCAGTAAATGAGACTGCTTGTGCCAAGGATGTGAGCCCGCAGCCGGCTCCCAGGCAGGGCTCAGCTGCACTCAGCTGTCTGCAGGAGGAATCTGGTCGTCCAAGTTAGACCCACCTCACAGCGACCTGGAAAACCTCTCTGAAAACCAGGAGCAGGTTTGTTTCCACATCTACAGAGAAACACAATTATCAGAAACACCATTTTCCTTATGCCATGGCAGGGGTGGGGTGAGGCGGGGGGAGTACGGAAATATGACCAAGTGACTTCCTCTAAACCAAAAGGGAAGAAAGAAAAACCACAAGCAGCTTGGCCTGGAAGTCAAATGTAAGAAGCTTCCAACTCGAGCCTGGAATCCAATGGCCCATCACACGGCCTTCATGCCATGAGTCAGTCTGCAGGAACCTGCCTACAAGTGCATACACAGACACACAGAGACACACACACAGACACACACACAGACACACACACACACACAGACACACACACAGACACACACACCTGATGGCCCCAGCGTCAGAGCTCTCTCGCACTGACAGTCCTTCAGGATCAAGAAACATCATAAACACCAAATGCTCCATAATAGAATAAAAAACCAATACAAGAGACACTAGCATAGGATGCAGTTACCAAATAATGCAAGAGCAACTGTCCACATGAGAAAGTGCTCATAGGAAAACATAAAGTGAGGCAGGCAAAATGCAAAAATTATATATGCGAAAAAAATTATACCTGCCATATAATCAGGCTCGTAGGTATTCTGGGAGATAAGTCATAAGGAAATGGTAAAATGTGAACAATGTGGATCTCAAGGTGGTAGACTCAGGGGTTTCTACTTCTCCTTTAACCTCTCCGCACAGAATACCAAGGCACAAAGCTCCAGTCGACATCAGAAAGTCTCCTGATATTGCCAAACATCCCTGGGAGGCAAAATCATTCCCTAGTCTGTGACCCGCACAGAATACCAAGGCACAGCCCAGGACAGAAGAGACACCAGCTGGCAGAGGAGCTCCACGTTTGAGCCTGGCCTTCAATCCCAGGCCTGCGCCTGAGCATAGGCCTCAGTCTCCATCTTTGTAAGACAGGAGCAAGACCACGTGGCCCTCTCAGGGCTCTTCCAGTAAATGAGACTGCTTGTGCCAAGGATGTGAGCCCGCAGCCGGCTCCCAGGCAGGGCTCAGCTGCACTCAGCTGTCTGCAGGAGGAATCTGGTCGTCCAAGTTAGACCCACCTCACAGCGACCTGGAAAACCTCTCTGAAAACCAGGAGCAGGTTTGTTTCCACATCTACAGAGAAACACAATTATCAGAAACACCATTTTCCTTATGCCATGGCAGGGGTGGGGTGAGGCGGGGGGAGTACGGAAATATGACCAAGTGACTTCCTCTAAACCAAAAGGGAAGAAAGAAAAACCACAAGCAGCTTGGCCTGGAAGTCAAATGTAAGAAGCTTCCAACTCGAGCCTGGAATCCAATGGCCCATCACACGGCCTTCATGCCATGAGTCAGTCTGCAGGAACCTGCCTACAAGTGCATACACAGACACACAGAGACACACACACAGACACACACACAGACACACACACACACACACACAGACACACACACAGACACACACACCTGATGGCCCCAGCGTCAGAGCTCTCTCGCACTGACAGTCCTTCAGGATCAAGAAACATCATAAACACCAAATGCTCCATAATAGAATAAAAAGAAAAAAATACAAGAGACACTAGCATAGGATGCAGTTACCAAATAATGCAAGAGCAACTGTCCACATGAGAAAGTGCTCATAGGAAAACATAAAGTGAGGCAGGCAAAATGCAAAAATTATATATGCGAAAAAAATTATACCTGCCATATAATCAGGCTCGTAGGTATTCTGGGAGATAAGTCATAAGGAAATGGTAAAATGTGAACAATGTGGATCTCAAGGTGGTAGACTCAGGGGTTTCTACTTCTCCTTTAACCTCTCCTTGTTCCTCCAGTTCCGCAGCTACAGTGATCATTAGAGGTGAGAGAGCCCTGAGGGCAAGTGGAAGCTGGAATCCCAGCTCCAATCCCCTTAGTCACCCAGAGGCTGGGTAGTTAACTCGCCCAGTTAATAACACTCCTAACAATAGAACAGGACTCCTAACGGTAGCTATTATCATTATGTCTTTTCCTATTAGAGGGCAGAGTTAAGCTCTGGGAATAAAAATGATGGATACTATGGGTAAACGATGTAATCAGTTAATTAGATATTACCCCTGAGGGGGTTACATTAGTGCCACAAAAAGATAGAAATGTTCACCAGGCACTTTTGCAAATTCCTCTCAGTTTCCAAGACTGAGAAAAGAACCATTTGCTGAAAACCAGCCACTCTCCGTAGAGGAGGAAATGGCAATCCACTCCAGTATTCCTGCCTGGAGAATTCCACGGACAGAGGAGCTTGGCAGGCTGCAGTCCATGGGGTCACACAGAGTCGGACATGACTGAAGTGACTGAGCAGCAGCAGCCGCCGCTCTCAGAAGCCATACGAAACACGAGGCCCCTAGCACAGCCCCCAGAGGTTGCCGGCTACACCTCAGGGGCAGACGACACTGAGCCTACATTTGTGTTTCTGGAAAAGCATGCGTAAAGACGTTCTGATGGATCTAACAGGAAGGAGCTCTCTTCCGCAGCATCCAAGGAACGGATTTATATTTGGATGGCATCAACTGAAAAAAAAAAAAAAATCTTTCCAAATTTTACTGTTCTGTTTGAGGTCTGTATAAATTGGATTTTCTCAGTATGAAGCATCTTGGTACGCCACGTGCTCCCATGTTTAATGATCTCTTGAAATAACTGCCCTGAGGTTTCAGGCGCAGCCTGGCATGGGTCAGCCTGGAGCCTCTGAGGATGGATGTGTGAACCAAATGGGAGCTGCATGTGGAGGAAAAGAAACTACACTGGACGAAACACAACAGGTTTTCCAGCTGTGTGTATGAAGGCAAACTCACGTGGGCTTGTGTTCACACATCCCAAAACACACGTTTATCCAACCACCTGACTGCGTGTCTAAGAAACCTGAAGGTGGGTGCAGCAGGGGCGTGAGGACAACAAAGAAATGCTCCATGTGTCCAAGGGCCCCAGGGAGGCCCTTCTCCTTTTCACTTGGTTCTTTTCAGCAGAAAGCACCGTGACCCACAAAAGCTGAATAAATGCAAGCTACCGTTTTTTCCCCACAAGCTATCAGTGAGTAAAGACTAAAGATATTAAGGGGGCCTCATAACAGGCCTTCAAGAGATATGCAAGGTAATTTAAATTTCATCGCAGGACTTCCCCGGTGACCCAGTGGCTAAGAGTCCACGCGCCAGTGCACAGTGCCTGGCTTCCATCCCTAGTCAGAGAACTAGATCCCGCATGACACAAGTAAGATCTGACACAGCCAAATAAATTAACTAATTTAGTATTTTTAAAGGAGACAAATTTCATCGTGAAAGGTAGTCCCCACATAAAGCCTGCTGTCGGTCTGTCTTCCCACACTAAAGGCTGCAGGGAAAGCAGCAGTCTCAAGTTGGCTAAAACAGTCCTGATTTAAAATGCTCTGCCTTTCTCCATCTCCATATAGCCTACATCCTGGTACAGGGTTTGAAATGGTCCCTAGAACTCAGCAGTCCCCTCACTGGGTGCATATTTTGTCCCCCACCCCCACCCCATAGCCCCAGGGGACACCTGCCAATGTCTGAAGACACTTTTGGTGGCCACAGCCAGAGGCTGTGAGGTCGGGTACAGGGCAGGGTTGCGACTCACCAGAGATGTCCCTACAACAAAGACTGATCCGGGGACTTCCCCTACAGTTCGGTGGTTAAGAGTCCACCCTTCCTACATAAGGTGGGGCTCAGGTTCAACCCCTGATCGGGGAACAAGGGTCCCACATGCCACATGGCATGGCCAAAAAATTAAACTTTTTTAAAACAATAATAATAAAAATGCGTGATCTGGTCCCAAATGTCAGGAATGCCAAGGCCAAAAGGCCTTCTCTTAACTAGAAGGCTAAAGAGGGTAAAGCTGAAGGAACCTTAAAATAAAACTCCTGTCTCAGGACTATAGGGCTTCCCAGGTGGTAAAGAACCCACCTTTCAATGCAGGAGGCATAAGAAATGCAGGGTTGGGCTTCCCCGGTGGTCCAGTGGGTAAGGACACCACCTTGCAGTGCAAGGGGTGCCGGTTTGATCTCTGGCCTGGGAAGATCCCACGTGCCGCGGAGCGGCTGGACCGATGTGTCCAACTACCGAGCCAGTGCTCTGGAGCGCATGTGCCCAGAGCCGGTGCTCTGTGACAACAGAGGCCAGTGCGATGGGAGGCCCACATGGGCCAAAGAACAAAGATGGATGAAAACAGATCAATGAAAGACCAATAGAAGTGGCCTGCCCACCCCACACCCTCCCCAGCCACCCCTCCGAAAAATCTTTAGAAAAAAAAAAAAGAAATGCAGGGTTAATCCCTTAGTTGGGAAGATCCCCTAGAGGAGGGTATGGTAACCCACGCCAGTATTCTTGCCTGGAGAATTCCATGGACAGAGAAGCCTGCTGCGGTCGTCTTCCCACACTAAAGGCTGCAGGGAAAGCAGCAGTCTCAAGTTGGCTAAAACAGTCCTGATTTAAAATGCTCTGCCTTTCTCCATCTCCATATAGCCTACATCCTGGTACAGGGTTTGAAATGGTCCCTAGAACTCAGCAGTCCCCTCACTGGGTGCATATTTTGTCCCCCACCCCCACCCCATAGCCCCAGGGGACACCTGCCAATGTCTGAAGACACTTTTGGTGGCCACAGCCAGAGGCTGTGAGGTCGGGTACAGGGCAGGGTTGCGACTCACCAGAGATGTCCCTACAACAAAGACTGATCCGGGGACTTCCCCTACAGTTCGGTGGTTAAGAGTCCACCCTTCCTACATAAGGTGGGGCTCAGGTTAAACCCCCTGATGGGGGAACAAGGGTCCCACATGCCACATGGCATGGCCAAAAAATTAAACTTTTTTAAAACAATAATAATAAAAATGCGTGATCTGGTCCCAAATGTCAGGAATGCCAAGGCCAAAAGGCCTTCTCTTAACTAGAAGGCTAAAGAGGGTAAAGCTGAAGGAACCTTAAAATAAAACTCCTGTCTCAGGACTATAGGGCTTCCCAGGTGGTAAAGAACCCACCTTTCAATGCAGGAGGCATAAGAAATGCAGGGTTGGGCTTCCCCGGTGGTCCAGTGGGTAAGGACACCACCTTGCAGTGCAAGGGGTGCCGGTTTGATCTCTGGCCTGGGAAGATCCCACGTGCCGCGGAGCGGCTGGACCGATGTGTCCAACTACCGAGCCAGTGCTCTGGAGCGCATGTGCCCAGAGCCGGTGCTCTGTGACAACAGAGGCCAGTGCGATGGGAGGCCCACATGGGCCAAAGAACAAAGATGGATGAAAACAGATCAATGAAAGACCAATAGAAGTGGCCTGCCCACCCCACACCCTCCCCAGCCACCCCTCCGAAAAATCTTTAGAAAAAAAAAAAAGAAATGCAGGGTTAATCCCTTAGTTGGGAAGATCCCCTAGAGGAGGGTATGGTAACCCACGCCAGTATTCTTGCCTGGAGAATTCCATGGACAGAGAAGCCTGGCGGGCTACAGTCCATGGGGCTGAAAAGAGTCAGACACGACTGAAGCAACTTCGCACATGCGCACACTCAGGACTGCAAGGGAAACACATTCCTAAATGGAACCACGTGCCCCTGGGGAAAGGCAGCCCTGCACAGTCGGCTGTGCAAGCTGGCATAGTGACGGCCTCCATTCAAACCTCTGTTTCTACACCCATCCATGGGGACGAGGAAAATACCCGCCTCCCAAAGTCTGAGTGAAGACAATGAGAGGTGATGCACACAAAGGCTTTGCAGCACTCCGGTGCTCCGCAAACACAAACTACACAAGAGACAGATCAACAAAGCTGAGACGTCTCCTACATGCTCAGAGGCGTCACGGCCATCAGCTGGGGAGCAGCCAGACTGCAGAAGGTTTCCCAGAAGCAGGGCGGGACCACATGGGACACTAAGTCTGGGCAGCTCAGGGTTCTCTGAGCAGAGCTTCCTGCGGTCACCTGTACCCCAAAGAGGTCCTGGATGGCGGCCATCGCTAAGCAAGCAAAGGCAAGAAGGAGAAGGGGCTGGGGACCAGACAGTCCCTGGGCAGCACGTGGTAGCAGAGGACAAAAACTATCCAAGAAAAGGATTCGTCAGGGCTCCCCTGTAGACCCCAAAAGAAAGAGTAGCAGACCAAACCACAAAACTGTGCCCGGCTTCAGTGTGTCCTTTAATGTGAAAAGCAATGTTCAGGAGCTTCCAACAGGGCCCCTAAAATGCCCACTCACTGCAAGGCGACCCCCAAGAAGGCGATTAAGAACCAGAACCAAATGAAGTTAGTCATCCCCAGCTGAGGAGTCGGGCCTCACAGAAGCCTCCTAAGAGGGAGGAACTGAAGGTGCCCAGGAACTTCTGTTTCTGAAGAGAACTATAAGGGCATCTGCCCTGAGACCACATCAGCTGCCCCGATCCCGTGTCCCACTCACGCTCACATGTGCCAGGAGGTCACTGGGGGCTCAGCATGGAATTTCCAGACTTCTGTTTTCTAGCAGTTTGAGCAAGTTTTAAAAATGACTAGAGGCGAATGTTGGCAACAAAAGTGAAGGCTTATCTGAAGAGGTTTTCCACCCTGACACTTAACTGGAATGTGATAATCACCCGCAGCCAAGGCCACGTCCTCAGACGCCCCCTCAGACCCCCCACATCCTGGTGTCCTGATCCTAAGATAAAGCAAAGAGCTTCACCTTTACATAGGAGCAACTTTGAAGTAGATACATTTGAGAGTTAACCCAAAGGCTAACAGAATGACCTGCTAGTCTTCTGCCAGCTGTTTATTTTTATGAAAGCACAGTATTCACAGATAATGCAGTGTGAGATGAAAGATCGCAACCTAGGGTCTCTTCAGATTCCAGCTCACCTACTGTGCACCCTCAGACAAGTTATCCAGCCTCTCTGTGCCTAGGTTTGCACATATGTAAACAGTCCTAATGGTCCGTTTTAGGGGGGAGGGGAAGACACCCAGGGAGAAGGCTATTCACATGATGTAATAGGAAGTATGTGAGTAAAATGGGCTAAGTCTGGGCAGCTCAGGGTTCTCTGAGCATTCCTGCGGTCACCTGTACCCCAAAGAGGTCCTGGATGGCCATCGCTAAGCAAGCAAAGGCAAGAAGGAGAAGGGGCTGGGGACCAGACAGTCCCTGGGCAGCACGTGGTAGCAGAGGACAAAAACTATCCAAGAAAAGGATTCGTCAGGGCTCCCTGTAGACCCCAAAAGAAAGAGTAGCAGACCAAACCACAAAACTGTGCCCGGCTTCAGTGTGTCCTTTAATGTGAAAAGCAATGTTCAGGAGCTTCCAACAGGGCCCCTAAAATGCCCACTCACTGCAAGGCGACCCCCAAGAAGGCGATTAAGAACCAGAACCAAATGAAGTTAGTCATCCCCAGCTGAGGAGTCGGGCCTCACAGAAGCCTCCTAAGAGGGAGGAACTGAAGGTGCCCAGGAACTTCTGTTTCTGAAGAGAACTATAAGGGCATCTGCCCTGAGACCACATCAGCTGCCCCGATCCCGTGTCCCACTCACGCTCACATGTGCCAGGAGGTCACTGGGGGCTCAGCATGGAATTTCCAGACTTCTGTTTTCTAGCAGTTTGAGCAAGTTTTAAAAATGACTAGAGGCGAATGTTGGCAACAAAAGTGAAGGCTTATCTGAAGAGGTTTTCCACCCTGACACTTAACTGGAATGTGATAATCACCCGCAGCCAAGGCCACGTCCTCAGACGCCCCCTCAGACCCCCCACATCCTGGTGTCCTGATCCTAAGATAAAGCAAAGAGCTTCACCTTTACATAGGAGCAACTTTGAAGTAGATACATTTGAGAGTTAACCCAAAGGCTAACAGAATGACCTGCTAGTCTTCTGCCAGCTGTTTATTTTTATGAAAGCACAGTATTCACAGATAATGCAGTGTGAGATGAAAGATCGCAACCTAGGGTCTCTTCAGATTCCAGCTCACCTACTGTGCACCCTCAGACAAGTTATCCAGCCTCTCTGTGCCTAGGTTTGCACATATGTAAACAGTCCTAATGGTCCGTTTTAGGGGGGAGGGGAAGACACCCAGGGAGAAGGCTATTCACATGATGTAATAGGAAGTATGTGAGTAAAATGGGCTAAAATCCAAACTCTCTCCCCCAGCCTCCAACCCCTTCTCATTGCCCCCTACTCACAAACCTCAGTAGGGGACCTCCACCCTCAGAGTTCCAGCTCTACAGAAACAGGGACTTTGTGGGTCTCGTGCACCAAGGCCAAGTTTAGGGTGGGGCTCAGCATACAGCAGACACTCCATAACTACAGACTGAATAAATCATGAATGTAACCTCCAAGCAAAGGGCTCTGTTTGTTTCCTTCTCTGTAAGACACACCCCCACCCCACCACCAACCCCACATTACTGGGAGGATTAAATGAGCTGACGGATGGGAAGGTGCCCGGGGCAGGGCCTCCACACAGGTGCTGCTAAGTAGCAACCCACCCCGCCTTCAGCTCACTTGAGACCACAAACAGAACAAGGCTTTAAAACGGTCACAGGCACGTGATCAGATGACACTCTCACTCTCTCCTCGCAGCACAAGGACACATAGACCCACGACTGTGAGCGCCAGGTGGCCGGCCCCTTGGCCCTCCAGGGAGAGGCAGGGTGGGGCGTGGCCTGTAGGCTCAGACCAGAGGCCAAGCCAGTTGGAGTACAACCAACCACACCCACGCAAAGGGTCTGGGAGTCAGCTCCACAAGCAAATGGTCCACCTGCTCCCCTCTACCTATCTCCACCTGGGAAAGCCATGAGGGGCTCAAAAGACATGGTGGGTGGAGAAAAAGAAGGTGGAGGAAAGGGGAGAAAACCAAACTCTCAGAAGAAAAATACTCGAGAACTCCTGACCTAAGAGCTGCCAGTCTTGCACCAATGGCCCCAAGATTTTACCTAGAGATATCCCTGCACCCCTCTGCACTAAACAGAAGCTCTGCTGCTCAGCATCAAGCAGCAGAAACCAGAGAGACTTAAAACTCAAAAGACACCTAAGATCACCTGTTGAGCTCTGGGGCCAAGAGTCTAGTGTAGAGAAAGCAGTGGAAGTACAAGTCCACTGCTCCATGGGAAGCTCCAGGCAGCTCCCCATGCCTCCCTGGGACCCATGCTCCTTAGCTGATAAAATGAAGACGTTACAAGGACACCCTTCCAGGTCCAAAGGGGTCTATGTGCATCAGAAGCCAGCTACAAAATCCAGGCCTCAAGTTCATGCACTAGGCCTAAATGTTCTCTCTCTCCATCTCAGGTTCCCATCATGTGGGAGGGGGGGAGGAAAGAAAGGCTGGATGAGGATCTCAAAGGTGCTACTCAGAGACCATCCCACTGCCAGGTAAGAGGTGCTACCTCAGAAAGGAGGAAAGAATCGGGGAGGAAAGAATTAGGGGGTCACAGAGGGAAGGGGGACATTCCAAAAGGTGCAGAGTAAATAATCACCCCAACACCCCACCCCACCACCAACCCCACATTACTGGGAGGATTAAATGAGCTGACGGATGGGAAGGTGCCCGGGGCAGGGCCTCCACACAGGTGCTGCTAAGTAGCAACCCACCCCGCCTTCAGCTCACTTGAGACCACAAACAGAACAAGGCTTTAAAACGGTCACAGGCACGTGATCAGATGACACTCTCACTCTCCTCGCAGCACAAGGACACATAGACCCACGACTGTGAGCGCCAGGGGGCCCGGCCCCCTTTGGGCCCCTCCAGGGAGAGGCAGGGTGGGGCGTGGCCTGTAGGCTCAGACCAGAGGCCAAGCCAGTTGGAGTACAACCAACCACACCCACGCAAAGGGTCTGGGAGTCAGCTCCACAAGCAAATGGTCCACCTGCTCCCCTCTACCTATCTCCACCTGGGAAAGCCATGAGGGGCTCAAAAGACATGGTGGGTGGAGAAAAAGAAGGTGGAGGAAAGGGGAGAAAACCAAACTCTCAGAAGAAAAATACTCGAGAACTCCTGACCTAAGAGCTGCCAGTCTTGCACCAATGGCCCCAAGATTTTACCTAGAGATATCCCTGCACCCCTCTGCACTAAACAGAAGCTCTGCTGCTCAGCATCAAGCAGCAGAAACCAGAGAGACTTAAAACTCAAAAGACACCTAAGATCACCTGTTGAGCTCTGGGGCCAAGAGTCTAGTGTAGAGAAAGCAGTGGAAGTACAAGTCCACTGCTCCATGGGAAGCTCCAGGCAGCTCCCCATGCCTCCCTGGGACCCATGCTCCTTAGCTGATAAAATGAAGACGTTACAAGGACACCCTTCCAGGTCCAAAGGGGTCTATGTGCATCAGAAGCCAGCTACAAAATCCAGGCCTCAAGTTCATGCACTAGGCCTAAATGTTCTCTCTCTCCATCTCAGGTTCCCATCATGTGGGAGGGGGGGAGGAAAGAAAGGCTGGATGAGGATCTCAAAGGTGCTACTCAGAGACCATCCCACTGCCAGGTAAGAGGTGCTACCTCAGAAAGGAGGAAAGAATCGGGGAGGAAAGAATTAGGGGGTCACAGAGGGAAGGGGGACATTCCAAAAGGTGCAGAGTAAATAATCAAGATCATCCCCCATGGCTAAGGAAGTCCTCCATGGTGTTGAGCACCTGTTTCAGCCAGGCTCTGTCAGGGGCCAGGGACACAGCAGTGATGGCTTCTACTGTCTCTGGTCACTGCTAAGTCCATCTGGCCATTTCCTCTGGTGTAGCTCTGGTTGCTGAAGGCCTGACTTGGCCTGTGTCCTCAGCCTGGCTGGGACAGGGTTGTGGAAGGAATACCACGCTTGGGAGAGCAGTTGAGTTCCAACTACTGTGTGATCCTTTCACAAGTCTCCATGTTTTCATGTCTGAAGTAGGGAAAAACCTACCTGACCTGCCCTCTTCAGCGTTCGGGTTCCTATAACGCCTACCCAAAATCCCACCGAAGCATAGGAATTATTCTCAAATGAGTTATTCCTTTGTCCACCATCACTAGCAAGCCAGCCAGTCTGGGAGATCCCTTAGCATACGCTAAAAATCACAGGCAACCATCTAGCCCCAGCCCAGCCCCTGGACCACTCAGCTCCTCTGAGGCCCCCACTAGCCATCATGCCTGACAACAGAGCGACTGAGAACTGCAGCTGGCACCGAAGAGTAAACACCCAGGTGGGATTCACGGAGGAAGTCACGCCTCGTCCAGCTGGGCAAGGAGCCAGTTCAACCCCACTTGGGCGAGAAGCGTGTGTGCCCCAAAATAAACACATGTGAAAAGTACAAGCACAGGCCTCCCTGTCCCGAGAAGGCTGTGCGTGCCAAGGCCAATGCCTCCCACAGCCCCACACGGCCAGTCCCTCATGGAAGAGGACAGCAGCTGAGCGCTGGGGAGCCCCATGAGCGAAAGGATCTCTTGGAACCTCCTAGAGCACCCCTTCCAAGAGAGGGGAGGGGCAGCACAACAGCCCTTGTGAATGCATCCAAGGTTTCTCTCACTGTTCCCCCAGCACGGATTTGAAAGCCGCAAGATCCTGGGACCTACCCTCAAAGCCCCTATTTTCTCAACCCACAGGATAATCCTGAGAATGAAGCATGGAGCTGGCACAGAGAGGCATTCATAAACCACAGTCAGAAGTTAGCCATGGCTGAGCCCCCTCCCAGACCCCACCTCACCAATCTCAAGACCCTGGGACTCTACCAATGGCAAAATATCCCTCTTGACAAAGAGGAAAGGAGGGGGAAAAAATCAAGAAAAGAAAAAGGAAAAAAAAAACAAAACAGAATTATTCAACCATTTCCTTCCCTATTCTGCTCTGACCGTCCACAGCGTCATACAGGTGGCACTTGTTCTAGTCGACGGAACACTGAACTTTCTCTGAAGATGAGAAACTGTTCTTTTTCCTGCACCTGTCTGCCTCAGCTTCCACAGTCCTCCAGCCAGTGATGCTGATCTCCCAGCAGCTCTCGGCTCAGGTCTTCCCGGTCAGATGGGTGTGGTTCTGCTCTTCTTGGAAAAGAAAATGACCTCAGACTAAATGTGATGCCATTTATGAATATCAGGCTGGCAGAGAAATTTCCACCCAAAAGGGAGCTGGTCAGAGACTGAAGACCATTGTCCGCACTTGCCCCAGGCAATGGATCTCACAGGGCAATACCGCCCTGTAGAGGTTTATTCTTTTCCATAAAGTCATCTACCAGCCACACGTTCATGGTTTTGTAAGACTTTTCATATTAACGTAGTCAAAAAACACAAGAAATACTTTTGCCGGAACTTGAGCCTGATTCAAGAGCTGGAAAACGTGGTTACTATGAGGTCTCTTTGGGTCCCACATTTCAGGAAATCTTGTTCTACTCCATGCAACAGTGACTTCCTAGTCAATCAATCAATCTTCCTTTCTCTCCACCTCCCCCATCACACACACACACACACACACACATGAGAGAGAGAGACAGAGACAGAGAAACAGAGAGAGAAGAATCAGAACCCAGGGCCATAGATTTATTCTTAAAATGTCTCCAAAATTCTGAACTGCTGTCCTCTACATCTGAATCCCCCTGAGCTCCCATCCCCAGCACTGTTTTGATTTCAGAGAATGGAAGACAGGATGGAATTTCCGATCATTGGCAGAACATTAATTTCTAGTAAATATGCTAAGATTAGTCATGCAACACAAAATACACTTTTTCAAAACCAAGGACAGAAGGGAAAGGCACAAAAGAAGAGAGAGGCTTTCCCTGCCACAAAGGAGCACCAGAAAAACCTTTACCTGGATTGCCCCAAAAGGAGAGAGCACGTTGGTTCAAACATAAGGAAAACACACCACGTGCTGGCCCCAGAGGAGCAATAGTTCAGGACACAGACTGTTCTATTCATGAGAAAAACATAAGAGAGATGTTTTCTTTGACTATTCAGAGCCTCAGTCATGTCCTACTGGGCAAATAAAACTCATATGACCAACAGTGAAGAGACCCCTTATACAATAAACCCCCAGCTCTGCAATGCTGTGTCCAACAGTCTGTGTAATTCACAAAAGGAGACCTTGGGCTAATAGGGCTATCAGACTGTGCATTATTCAAAGAGACAGTATCATTACTGAGTCAATGAACAAGTTCAATGTGGTCTTCATGTAAATGCAAATTATTTGAAAAAGAAACACCCCCTCCCCTTTTACACTCAGGAGCCCGACAACTGGCAACCTCTCAGGGCCCAAGTACCCAAAATTCTGTTTCAAATATTGTCACAATACTGTCACAATTTTCCTGGGTCTTGGTGGTGATGCCTTTCACCTTTAAATCCACAAAATGCCTTGAAATAAATACTCAGAAGCTATGGTCTACTGACTTCTCATCAAAGAAATAGAGCTACAGCTTCTTTATTTGGGGGATGAGGTCAGTAATAACACTACATACATGTGTTCAACCAGGGTAACAAGAAACTATACAAAGCACTCAGAATGCGCACAGCAGGCATTAGAGAACCAGTAGTGTGTATTATCATTATCATACAAACCTACCTGGAAAGGCTCAAGGAACAAGAAATTCTCAGATTTCCCACCTCTCTGCATTTTCACAGGAAGGTGGCTCAGATGGTAAAGAATCCACCTGCAATGTGGAAGACCTGGGTTTGATCCCTGGATCGGGAAGATCCCCCAGGGAAGGGCATGGCCACCCACTCCAGTCTTCTTGCCTGGAGAATCCCATGGACAGAGGAGCCTGGCGAGCTACAGTCCATGCAGTCACAAAGAGTCCAACATGACTCAGTGACTAACACTTTCGTTGTCAAAAGTCTTGTGACTGATCCTCCATTCGGTCGCTATTGGGCTCAGACGGTGTGCTGGGTACAGAGGTGAAGACCGCAAGGTGAGAACAGTCCAGGTGAGGGAGAAAGAGCAACAGAACTGAGCTCAGTGAGCTGAGTGATGCACCAGAAGGGCAGACCCACGATAGATCCGATTGGGCATAGACTTCTGGTAAGTGACCAACAGGAAACAGCCAGGGGGAGAAGAGTGACAGGTACAGAATGTGCAGCCAGCCAGGAATGCCTAGAGAAGCAGGAAAGAGCCACACACATACAGGAACAACCTGGAATGCACTCCAGCTGGAGCAAACTTACAGGAAAAACATAAAAGAAGCTGAAACAGTGGGCAGCCAACCAGCCAATCACCCTGAGGACTCCAGGGGGCCCAAAGAAGGACTTTCAGCCATGGAATACCACAGCTGCCTTGTGGAAACACGCTTCCTGCTGGTGGGTAGCAGTGTGGAAAATAAATTCGTGGAGGCTGCAAGAAGGTAAAGATGAACCAAACATATGGAATCACCATCAATGCTATATACATAGGGAGACTATTAAAATTTCAGCTCTGGGGAAAGAACGCCCTTTATTCCTTGTAAACGCTTATTATCGCACTAGGTGCGTGCCTGCACACACATGCTACATGTACACACGTGCACTTACACACACACACAACATCTCAGGATGTTGGTCACAGTTCCTGGTGCTAGGCTGTTTAGCAAGGCATGTGCTTTCCAGAAACTTCCGTAAGAAGCAACACCTACCTGCGGTCCATACACAAAGACAGACATCAGACTTGGCATCTGGAAAGGCTCAAGGACAGGAGGCGCCGGTGATGCCAAGAGAGGGGCAAAGGGCAGATCGGGGAGACCGTCAACTACAACGTCATATCGGCACTAGGAGCCCTTAAGCCCCCCATCAGCCAGTTTCTCAATCAAGCTCCAAAACATAAGAGGGGTGAGGGAAAAATCAGAATTAAGAAAACGTGTAAAACTGAGCAAGTGAGACACATTTAAATCCACAGATATCGTGTCCAGGAGAGAAGAAATGGTGTTACTCAGAGAAAGAGGACAGGGAAGGGAAGGGGAGGAAGGGTTCCAGGAAACCTCAATAAATCTCTTACACACACACACACGCACACGCACACGCGCGCACACACACACACAGAGTATTTGTTTTACACACACACACACACACACAGTATTTGTTACATTTGGTGAACAGCAGTACAGTTATGTGGTAAGGACGCTGGAGTCAGACCCGCATTTAAGTCCCAGCACTGCCATTTACCCTATGACCTTGCCTGAGCCCCTCATCCTCTCTGGGCCACTTTTTGACCCTGGCTGAATAACAAACCTTACCTCACTAGGTAGATAAAAGGATTATAGAGATAACTAGTTGCTCAGTACTTCAGCTACATGCTAGTCAAGTGTTAGTCTAGTACATGCTCAAAAAAATCAGAAGCAAGACTATGATAAAGCTGAGGGGGTAGGAAGAGCAGGGGGAGACAGATTGGGAGACTGGAATTAACATATACACATGACTATGAAAACTAGATAAGTAAAGAGGAACCTACTATACAGCACGTGGAGTGGGGTACAATCTGTTTGTAGGACATATATTAAGTTAACCTTTAAGATTCATTCCAACATACAGTAGGTGCAGACAAATACAGTCTGGTTTGACTTGTGTGAGATACCCAGAATGCTCAAAATCCCAGAGTTAGAACATCGACAGAAGCCAGGGCTAGGGGTGGCGTGAAGCCCTGTGGGCTTCCCTGGAGGCTCAGATGGCAAAAAACCTGCCTGCGACGCAGGAGACCTGGGTTGGATCCCTGGGTAGTGTTTCATGGGGACAGGGTTTCAGTTTAGGATAGTAAAAAATGCCAGAGATGGGTGACGGAGGGAGAGACACCACCACCTGAACGTACTTAGTGCCACTGAAATGTACATTTGTGCTCAGTTGCTTCAGTCCTGTCCAACTCTTTGCAACCCCATGGACTGTAGCCCACCAGGCTCCTCTGTCCACGGATTCTCCAGGCAAGAATACTTATTTAACTTACTTAATACTTATTTAAAGTACAGCTAAATATGGCTAAAATAGTATGTTTTATATGATCTTTACCACAATAAAAGAATCAAAAAAAGAAAGAAACCTGTACTCCCCAGCAATACTGAATGAAGAAGCAGATTCTGCAACTCATGCAGTGACCTGTTTTTCGCGATCAGCATAGAAAACCACTGTAGGGACATCTCCACTGTCACCACTGCTATCGGGCCCTCCCTCTACGAACACGACATGATGAACATCATTCAGCATTTCCTGAGCCCTTACGACGTGCAAGGCAATGGGACAGTACAGCTGAACCAGTAACCGGAAGACTGGTCTTATCTTTAGGGAGAGGAATCCATCAAAAAGATGTGCGCACCAATTGTCATACCAGCTAGGAAATCACGTCACATGGCAGGTCCAAAGAAAAGCTAGCTGTAAGGAGGCAAGAGGCCCAGAGGCAAAGTGAATAGAGAATGTATAAGGAGAAAGCGAAAAAAGGAAGATCTGAACTGAGTCTTGCAAATGGGGTTGAACTTGGCCATGCGGAGATAAGAGAGAGGGCACTGCCGGCAGACAATGGTATCTGGTCAGAAAGGATGGGAAATGCAAAGGCAACAGCAGGTACGGGGCCTGAAACCCTAGGACTCTGGACTGGAATCCTGAGCTCAGCATTGTTCCACACGCTTTTTCTGCGACAAGATATCAGTAGGTGTCCCAGGGGACAAAGTGGCTTCCACAGAACGAAAACAGGCTTTCTGAACACAATGTAGCTAAGCCTCCAAGAGTCCTAAGGGCTTCAGGAATCTCTTAAGATTTTTTTAATATGGACTATTTTTAAAGTTTTTATTGAATTTCTTACAATACTGTTTCTGTTTTATATTTTGATGTTTTGACCACGAGACATGTCAGATCTTAGCTCCCCAACCAGAGATGGAATCCACATTGGAAGGCAAAGTCCTAACCATTGGACCACCAGAGAAGTCCCCCAGGAATCTGCTTTAGTACAGAGCTCTTCCCCAGCTTGTTCAACCAAAGGGTCCCTTTTCCCCCTCAAATTCTCTCCAGGTCCTAAGAGGATGCACAGCGTGGGAAAGACTGTCGTTTCAGTCAGGGCTGTGCTTCAGAAAGTCTGTTTTACATACTATAAATATAGAAAATATGTGACTACACCAACTGAAAAATCCTAAAGGAAATCAACCCTGAATATTCATTGGAAGGACTGATGCTGAAGCTGACCCTCCAATACTTTGGCCACCTGCTGCAAAGAGCTGACTCACTGGAAAGATCCTGATGCCGAAAAAAATAAAAGGCAGAAGGAGAAGAGGAGGACAGAGGATAAGATGGTTGGGTGGCATCACTGACTCAATGGACATGAGTTTGAACAGGCTCCGGGAGATGGTGAAGGGCAGGGAAGCCTGGGGTGCTGCAGTCCACGGGGTCACAAAGAGTCGGACACAACAGAGTGACTGAACTGAACACCTACTGAGAAAACTGAGAACGGACATTTCCAAAAAGGGATGGGACACTCTGCAATGGGGTCTGCACTAGGAGGAATAAATCACATCCAATAGGGAAGTCCCTGGTAGTCCAATACCTAAAACTCCTCACTGCCACTGCAGAGGGCACGAGTTCAAGCCACGGTCAGGGAACGAAGATTCTGTGAAGAATGGCCATAAAAAAAGAAAAATCGCATCTGACATGGTCACCAAACTACCTTTTACTCTTTCAGGTGCCATGTGGTTAATGATGTGGTATTCCTGAATGTGTGCTTGTCCACACATGGTGGGCAGGACGGAGCCACCATCAAACTCCAAAAATAAGAGAGAGAAAACAAACCCCAGAGTTCAGTGCCCGTAAACTATCCAGGTGAGACATGGGTCCATCAAGGAGAGCAGCACATGCCTGGCCTCTCCAGGAGGGCTCTGGCAGGTCAAAGACAGAACTAAGACAAACTAAAGGACCACTGAGTGCGGAGGCTGGTGGATCTGGGTTTAAATGCTTTCTCTTCTGTTAAGTTCATACTCTCCGTACACTCATTTCTAGGAATTGGTCCTAGGCTCCTTGCCAACATAGTGTGACTTACAATAGCCAAAGAAAGAAAGAAAAAAAAGAGTCACCCTAAATATTCAAAAGTGGTGACGTGGGGAGTTCCCTAGTGGGCAGTGCTTAGGACTCGGCGCTTTCACTGCCATGGGCCTGGGTTCGAGCCCTGCTCAGAGAACTAAGGTCCCAGAAGCTGGACAGCCAAAACAAAAACAAACTAACAAACCCAAAAGGGTGAATGACCAGTAAGAACCTACTGTGTAGTTCAAGAAACTTTACTCAGGGCTCTGCGGTGACCTAAATGGGAAAGAAGTCTAAGAAAGAGGAGATACACATATACATACAGCTGATTCAGTAGAAACTAACACAACATTGTAAAGCAATTCTCCTCCAATCAAACTTAATTTTTAAAAAAGGGGTGAAGTTGTTAAATAACGACACATACGTCTGATACACTCAGAGGCCACAGCCACTTTTCAAAGATTTTTTTTTTTTACAGAACAATTCTATGCATAGCCCAAGTAACATATTAAGGGGGGGATGTGAGTTCAGACGTAACAAGAAATCTGTGGGTTTCATGCAGGCAACACGAACTCTGTAGACAAAAGGAAGCAGCGAAAGGAATGCAGGAAGTTTACAATCAGGAACAAGTCAAAAAGAGCAAAGCTCTGCAATTCAAACAAGCCAAGAGGTCGAGGGCGAGAAACCCGAGCGGGCCTGCCTCAGCCTGGCAGGTCGTACGGGGAATGCCAAGAAGGGGCAGAGCAGAGACAGCCGCTTCTATCTGTTTCAGCCGAGATGTAGGTCAGTGTGTCATTTCTTCAAAGAGGAGAGTCAGGATCAGAGCAGCCGATAATTCAAAGGCAGAAGAGACAAGAGCTGAAGGAGCTTCTCCAGAGGGTCCCCGACCCCTAAGATTCAGTCTTTGTTAGACTGAGACAAAACTGGCTATGAAGACGATCACTTCTCCCCGTCTCCGACTATCCTATAAATCACTCCTGTGTTTCCCACCCCCAGAATGGGTCGTCACTCATGTGGAGAAGAATGCCAGTCAGTACAAATTTAGAACACGGGTGAAACAAGACTGATCAAACCTCCGGCAGCAGCCATGGAGAGACAGAGCCGGGGAAAAATTAAGAGCCCAGCTCTCCTTGCAACTTAATTCTATGCTCTAATTCAGAGCAGTATAATTAACCCGAGTTTCACTGCTAACACTGAACTTTTCAGCCTGATGAGAAATATCATCTAGAATCCTGCAATCGCCAATAATAAAGGCCATATCGACACAAGCCTGGACAGCCAAAACAAAACAAACTAACAAACCCAAAAGGGTGAATGACCAGTAAGAACCTACTGTGTAGTTCAAGAAACTTTACTCAGGGCTCTGCGGTGACCTAAATGGGAAAGAAGTCTAAGAAAGAGGAGATACACATATACATACAGCTGATTCAGTAGAAACTAACACAACATTGTAAAGCAATTCTCCTCCAATCAAACTTAATTTTTAAAAAAGGGGTGAAGTTGTTAAATAACGACACATACGTCTGATACACTCAGAGGCCACAGCCACTTTTCAAAGATTTTTTTACAGAACAATTCTATGCATAGCCCAAGTAACATATTAAGGGGGGGATGTGAGTTCAGACGTAACAAGAAATCTGTGGGTTTCATGCAGGCAACACGAACTCTGTAGACAAAAGGAAGCAGCGAAAGGAATGCAGGAAGTTTACAATCAGGAACAAGTCAAAAAGAGCAAAGCTCTGCAATTCAAACAAGCCAAGAGGTCGAGGGCGAGAAACCCGAGCGGGCCTGCCTCAGCCTGGCAGGTCGTACGGGGAATGCCAAGAAGGGGCAGAGCAGAGACAGCCGCTTCTATCTGTTTCAGCCGAGATGTAGGTCAGTGTGTCATTTCTTCAAAGAGGAGAGTCAGGATCAGAGCAGCCGATAATTCAAAGGCAGAAGAGACAAGAGCTGAAGGAGCTTCTCCAGAGGGTCCCGCCCGACCCCTAAGATTCAGTCTTTGTTAGACTGAGACAAAACTGGCTATGAAGACGATCACTTCTCCCCGTCTCCGACTATCCTATAAATCACTCCTGTGTTTCCCACCCCCAGAATGGGTCGTCACTCATGTGGAGAAGAATGCCAGTCAGTACAAATTTAGAACACGGGTGAAACAAGACTGATCAAACCTCCGGCAGCAGCCATGGAGAGACAGAGCCGGGGAAAAATTAAGAGCCCAGCTCTCCTTGCAACTTAATTCTATGCTCTAATTCAGAGCAGTATAATTAACCCCGAGTTTCACTGCTAACACTGAACTTTTTCAGCCTGATGAGAAATATCATCTAGAATCCTGCAATCGCCAATAATAGCAATATGACACAATGGGTCCCATTGAGGCCTTAATCAGAGCACATAGTCATTTACATAGAACATTTTCTGTGACTCTCTGTAATGCAACGCCACAAAGACTCAATTGAGACACAAGTCTCCCTTTCCCATAAACGAAAAAAGAAAAGAGAAAAAAAAAAAGGAAAGAAAGAAACCACAATTTCCTTTACAGGACAGCACAGATGGTCCCCACCCTTCCAAGGCTTCTCCGGGCCCAGGCACTTCATCAGGAACTGCTCGTCCTGGTGCCGAGCAGAAACTAGACGCTCGCACGTCACTGGGTGTGTGCGTTGGCCTAATCGCTTCACACAGGAAAAGGAGATCTGAGGTGCTTTAGGAAAACCCTGAGCTTAATAAAACAGAGCAGAGGATGTGGAGGGGCCCAGCTGGATTAACAGCTTTCAGGTCCAAGCTCCAACTTCACCGGCCTCCCCGCCAACCCGGTGGCTCACATGGCCTGGGAGCCAGGCCTGGAGAAACACAGGCCACTGTCCTGTCCTACAGCCCAACTGGGCCACAGAGAGAGTCTGAAAGGAGGTGATGGGGGGACCATGAGTCACTCGGGAAGGACAGCATGATGTGCACAGTGCTGAGAAAAGAGCAGGATTCAGAAGCCAGACAGACCACAGTTGGCATCCTGGTGCCATTCTTTAGACTCTGAGCAGTTAGTGAACTACTCGGAGCCTTTGTTTCCTTCTCTGAGCCTTTGGAAGACTGCACAGGGGTGAACAGTCTAACTCAGCCTCTGAAATAAATGGCACTGTGCACCGTAGAAAAAGAGCAACAGTTAAGGATGTGGCCACTGTCACTTTTCTTTAGTAAAGGTTTGTGGAAAAGCCACTAAGGTGAAAAGCCGAGAGCCACAGCCAGGCTCCCCTGGTTCATATCTGAGCTCTACCCCTTGCTAGCTGGATGACCTCATTTAACCTGTGTCTAGTTCCTCATCTGTAAAACAAAATATTAGCACCTTCCTCCCAACGCTGATACATAGGATAAATGAGTTAATATATGCACAGTATTTACACCGTGTACACATACGTGCCAGGCTTTAGTCCAAGGATCTGTTATAAAAATAAGATGAGTCCATAGGGATCTGGGGAAAGGGGTGTCCTTTAAGGCAACAGTAGCCATTACTGACATCTGTAGGATGTCTTGATAGTCATACCCACTAAGTTATTTAAGTCTTTCATTGAAACCCTCCCCCCAAAAAAGTTATCTTATGATGTGAAATTGGGGCCTAAATTCTAAGGATGACCTGGGAATCTTCCTTTCTTGAAGGTTTCCTTTAAGGGAGAAGAAAAAAAGAGAGAGAAAGAGACCCTGCTTAATGGGAAGCATCGAATGAATGACCATTTGTTCTTTTTCTAGCTCAAGTCTTGGCTTGAGCAGCCAAGTTCTTCTCAACAGATCACGTCCTTCTCACGTGCCATCTTGAGGGGATGGCC
The DNA here is from genome assembly GCA_022376925.1 of Tragulus kanchil. Classification (NCBI taxonomy): domain Eukaryota; kingdom Metazoa; phylum Chordata; class Mammalia; order Artiodactyla; family Tragulidae; genus Tragulus; species Tragulus kanchil. Next base: position 45,177,662 of record JAIOJX010000006.1, read on the forward strand.
GGGAGGAAGGTCCACGTCAGGGTCTAGCACCAGGACAGGATGGACTGAGGAGAGAAAAGGGGAGTCCTGAGCCAAGTCTGTATGTTGCTTTGCTACAAAGCAAGAAAGACTCTACTTGGCAGCGGCTAATAGTGTCAGCACCTTAGAGTTTACACTAAGAAGTCCTGCCAGGTCCCTACTTGGCACATGCCCCCATTTGCCTTGGAGAGAAGGCCTGTGGTAAATAAAGCACTTGCTGAACACTCAGCTGGCTAGTATGAGTCGAATGCTCCGCTTCTGCTAAGCAATCCCAAGGGTAGGGCTACCGTGATGGTACCACCCAGCAAACAGTTATTGAGGCCAAACCTCAAGGACAGACTCCTCAATGACCAACTTCTCCACTGGACTTGTCTCATCCTTCTGAGGGATTTCTCACCAGATTGGGAGCAACGCAGGGACCGGTCACTCTGCCCAGATGCAAATCCAAGGCCAGTGAGATCGACAGGCGCTTGTATCTCTGGAACATCTGCCCAGACTGGACACGTGCCAGTGTGACCCATCTAACACGATCCAGTCCCATAGCACTGCAGAGCTGATGTCTCTCCAATTTATTTTTCCAGGTTCCACGCCTTCTCTGAACTCCAGGGACCTGCTACCAACACCCCATTCAACATCCCCACATCAATGTCAAAAAGCATCCATCTCAAGCTCGGACGTCTAAAACCCACACCCCCTGCCCAGTTCATTCCTCTCCCCAAAGAGCTGCCTCCTTGCTGTTCGTACAAACAAGCCAATCAGTGTTAGCTCAAGGCATCTGTATTTGCCTTTTCCTAAATCCCCTTGCCAAGGCTTTCCCCAACTGCCATATGTAAAATAGTACCGTCTCCCATCACCCTCTTTTACGTCTCAGCCTGAAATCCACCTGTCTTCCCTACCAGGTGTAAGCTCCATGGGGTGGGGGTGGGGGCATGGCCTGTTTTGTGTACGTCAATATCCCGAGGACACAAACAGGATTTGGCACAGAGCAGGTACCGAACACGCTGCAGGTGCTGCATGCATCCATTAATTGGTTAACTAATTAGAAGTCAAGGCAGACAAAGAAAGAGTCAGAAAACAAAATCGTTATCTGGGGCTTAAAATTTTTAAGACGCACTTGAAGCCTGGCCAAGGAGTCTCAGGGAGGCACTCAGCAGTCAGCTAGGTTGGGCTGCTCGGCTTCCCTTTTTCTCCCTTCCCCCGTGTAGATTTCTCCCCCTTGTATGTTTCTTTCATAATGTTCTGAAACTGATGGCACATGAAAGTCCAGAGCTGAGGGATGAGAATGACACTGAAAAAAAGGAACCAAGTCAGGGGAACATCCTGGCAGGGGCCAGGAAGAGGTTCTGAGGGGACTGAGTCACTCTGCCGCCTGGCCTGCTCTGACCGGCTGGACGCAGCAGTGGTCACTCACGGGGCCTTGACCAAGCATCAGGCATCTAGCTGGGAAGGACAGACTCCTCAATGACCAACTTCTCCACTGGACTTGTCTCATCCTTCTGAGGGATTTCTCACCAGATTGGGAGCAACGCAGGGACCGGTCACTCTGCCCAGATGCAAATCCAAGGCCAGTGAGATCGACAGGCGCTTGTATCTCTGGAACATCTGCCCAGACTGGACACGTGCCAGTGTGACCCATCTAACACGATCCAGTCCCATAGCACTGCAGAGCTGATGTCTCTCCAATTTATTTTTCCAGGTTCCACGCCTTCTCTGAACTCCAGGGACCTGCTACCAACACCCCATTCAACATCCCCACATCAATGTCAAAAAGCATCCATCTCAAGCTCGGACGTCTAAAACCCACACCCCCTGCCCAGTTCATTCCTCTCCCCAAAGAGCTGCCTCCTTGCTGTTCGTACAAACAAGCCAATCAGTGTTAGCTCAAGGCATCTGTATTTGCCTTTTCCTAAATCCCCTTGCCAAGGCTTTCCCCAACTGCCATATGTAAAATAGTACCGTCTCCCATCACCCTCTTTTACGTCTCAGCCTGAAATCCACCTGTCTTCCCTACCAGGTGTAAGCTCCATGGGGTGGGGGTGGGGGCATGGCCTGTTTTGTGTACGTCAATATCCCGAGGACACAAACAGGATTTGGCACAGAGCAGGTACCGAACACGCTGCAGGTGCTGCATGCATCCATTAATTGGTTAACTAATTAGAAGTCAAGGCAGACAAAGAAAGAGTCAGAAAACAAAATCGTTATCTGGGGCTTAAAATTTTTAAGACGCACTTGAAGCCTGGCCAAGGAGTCTCAGGGAGGCACTCAGCAGTCAGCTAGGTTGGGCTGCTCGGCTTCCCTTTTTCTCCCTTCCCCCGTGTAGATTTCTCCCCCTTGTATGTTTCTTTCATAATGTTCTGAAACTGATGGCACATGAAAGTCCAGAGCTGAGGGATGAGAATGACACTGAAAAAAAGGAACCAAGTCAGGGGAACATCCTGGCAGGGGCCAGGAAGAGGTTCTGAGGGGACTGAGTCACTCTGCCGCCTGGCCTGCTCTGACCGGCTGGACGCAGCAGTGGTCACTCACGGGGCCTTGACCAAGCATCAGGCATCTAGCTGGGCACTTACCCTCATGACAACCCCATGCTACAGCCACAGGGATGCGCCCTCTAACACACAGTACTAATGTCACTAAGGAGTGGGGACAGGACCAGCCATGAGCATAATAATAACCCTTGAAACATGCCAACCAAGGGAATTCACCAGAAGGACACACTGTCCCCTGAGCTCCAGCAATGGATTGACGAAGGAACAGGCTCAGGATCTGCATGCAGGAACCATACTGCATGGAAAGCATGCATTCTAATCCCTGGACCCACACTCGCCAGGCAGGATAAGCACACTGTGGGAAGCATGAGGACACCAACAAAGAAGACCAGGTTCATGTTCCCAATCCCACGTGCCCTGGACATACAGATAGTAAAGAACAGAGTCTGACAATGCCCCACCAGCAAGTTGAGCCACTCAGGCTGGACCTATCCTATGTTGTCCTCGAACCCACAGCACCTTCCACATCACAGGTGCTTCCCACATATCTGCTGGAAGCACTTCGGCCCAGCTGTGGATGAATCATTCATGCCATGCTTTCAGACCCACCAGGGCTTCCACAGGCTTCAGCAGCCCCGTGAAGGGGCAGGACTCCTCATCTCACTGATGGGAAGCGCTCAAACAAGTCAGAGACTCGACCGTTCAGAGAGGTCAGAGGAGGCCCGGAGTTGACCCAGGTCTTCTGACCCCAGGCTCCTTCTGTCGCTCAACGTAATTTACCCTCTGCCCCTGTGCTGGTTTACCTTCGGCCCTCCTGCTTCCTCAGACTCTCATATCCTCATCCCACCGCTAGAAGTCTGTACTCCTAGAGTCTAAGAGGTGATGGTCAATGTGCAGAACAAAGGTGATCCTTTGTTCAGAGGTGAGCAGAGAAGGCGAAGGAGGTCTGCACAAAAAAGAGTTTAAAGTGCCCCCGTAACATCCAGGCTCCTCCTCCTTAATAGAGGTGAGGGGCCAGGAAGATCTGAGGGGACTGAGTCACTCTGCCGCCTGGCCTGCTCTGACCGGCTGGAGCAGCAGTGGTCACTCACGGGCCTTGACCAAGCATCAGGCATCTAGCTGGGCACTTACCCTCATGACAACCCCATGCTACAGCCACAGGGATGCGCCCTCTAACACACAGTACTAATGTCACTAAGGAGTGGGGACAGGACCAGCCATGAGCATAATAATAACCCTTGAAACATGCCAACCAAGGGAATTCACCAGAAGGACACACTGTCCCCTGAGCTCCAGCAATGGATTGACGAAGGAACAGGCTCAGGATCTGCATGCAGGAACCATACTGCATGGAAAGCATGCATTCTAATCCCTGGACCCACACTCGCCAGGCAGGATAAGCACACTGTGGGAAGCATGAGGACACCAACAAAGAAGACCAGGTTCATGTTCCCAATCCCACGTGCCCTGGACATACAGATAGTAAAGAACAGAGTCTGACAATGCCCCACCAGCAAGTTGAGCCACTCAGGCTGGACCTATCCTATGTTGTCCTCGAACCCACAGCACCTTCCACATCACAGGTGCTTCCCACATATCTGCTGGAAGCACTTCGGCCCAGCTGTGGATGAATCATTCATGCCATGCTTTCAGACCCACCAGGGCTTCCACAGGCTTCAGCAGCCCCGTGAAGGGGCAGGACTCCTCATCTCACTGATGGGAAGCGCTCAAACAAGTCAGAGACTCGACCGTTCAGAGAGGTCAGAGGAGGCCCGGAGTTGACCCAGGTCTTCTGACCCCAGGCTCCTTCTGTCGCTCAACGTAATTTACCCTCTGCCCCTGTGCTGGTTTACCTTCGGCCCTCCTGCTTCCTCAGACTCTCATATCCTCATCCCACCGCTAGAAGTCTGTACTCCTAGAGTCTAAGAGGTGATGGTCAATGTGCAGAACAAAGGTGATCCTTTGTTCAGAGGTGAGCAGAGAAGGGCGAAGGAGGTCTGCACATAAATGTTGACCATCTGAAGTCCTTGAAAACACTGTTTGCTGCCCGCCTCTGTAACATCCAGGCTCCTCCTCCTTAATAAGCCCCTCGAAGTTCACATGCTGCAGTGGGGACTAAAGGACGACACTTTTCAGCCTCCCTTCCAGCCAAGCGTGGGTTTGTAACCAAGTCACCACCAGTGAGACGTAAGCCGAAGTGTTCTGTGGGGCTTCCAGAAAAGAGCTCAGAGAGAGCTGATGCAGCGCAGGCGCCTCACGTGAGCGTCGTGCCCTTCCTCCTCCTGTGGCGGAAGGCTCAGACACGAGAGCTGGAGGTCAAGGGGCACGCTTGACTCCCAAGTGACTAAGGATGGATCCCAGCGGACACCCTGGGGCTCTAAGGGCCCTGAATGGCTACCTCCAACCTCCTTTTATGTGAGAAACGAAACTGCACATCCCTTAAGCATCTTTTAAATGACTGTGAACCTGGAGGTTTGCGGGGCATTTATTTTGTCATATGCTGCTAAGTGTAGAAGTGTTAGCTGCTCAGTTGTGTCCAACTCTATGCGACCCTATGGACTGGAGCTTGCCAGGCTCCTCTGTCTATGGAATTCTCCAGGCAAGAATCCTGGAGTGGACAGTCATTTCCTTCTCCAGGGGATCTTCCAGACCCAGGGATCAAACCCAAGTTTCCTGCATTGCTGACAGATTCTTTACCGTCTGAACCACCAGGGAAGCCCCTGCCATTAAAGCCGATCCTAGCATAAGCTCACAGCAAAACTAAAGCACCAACAAAACCCTGACTCCATCTTTATTCTCAACTAGCTCCATAAAAAGCAAAACATCTGTCCAGATAAAATCCAACATTCCAGAGGGCCCGGAGTGAGGAGGCCCTTGACCCAGGTCTTCTGACCCCAGGCTCCTTCTGTCGCTCAACGTAATTTACCCTCTGCCCCTGTGCTGGTTTACCTTGGCCTCCTGCTTCCTCAGACTCCCATATCCTCATCCCACCGCTAGAAGTCTGTACTCCTAGAGTCTAAGAGGTGATGGTCAATGTGCAGAACAAAGGTGATCCTTTGTTCAGAGGTGAGCAGAGAAGGGCGAAGGAGGTCTGCACATAAATGTTGACCATCTGAAGTCCTTGAAAACACTGTTTGCTGCCCGCCTCTGTAACATCCAGGCTCCTCCTCCTTAATAAGCCCCTCGAAGTTCACATGCTGCAGTGGGGACTAAAGGACGACACTTTTCAGCCTCCCTTCCAGCCAAGCGTGGGTTTGTAACCAAGTCACCACCAGTGAGACGTAAGCCGAAGTGTTCTGTGGGGCTTCCAGAAAAGAGCTCAGAGAGAGCTGATGCAGCGCAGGCGCCTCACGTGAGCGTCGTGCCCTTCCTCCTCCTGTGGCGGAAGGCTCAGACACGAGAGCTGGAGGTCAAGGGGCACGCTTGACTCCCAAGTGACTAAGGATGGATCCCAGCGGACACCCTGGGGCTCTAAGGGCCCTGAATGGCTACCTCCAACCTCCTTTTATGTGAGAAACGAAACTGCACATCCCTTAAGCATCTTTTAAATGACTGTGAACCTGGAGGTTTGCGGGGCATTTATTTTGTCATATGCTGCTAAGTGTAGAAGTGTTAGCTGCTCAGTTGTGTCCAACTCTATGCGACCCTATGGACTGGAGCTTGCCAGGCTCCTCTGTCTATGGAATTCTCCAGGCAAGAATCCTGGAGTGGACAGTCATTTCCTTCTCCAGGGGATCTTCCAGACCCAGGGATCAAACCCAAGTTTCCTGCATTGCTGACAGATTCTTTACCGTCTGAACCACCAGGGAAGCCCCTGCCATTAAAGCCGATCCTAGCATAAGCTCACAGCAAAACTAAAGCACCAACAAAACCCTGACTCCATCTTTATTCTCAACTAGCTCCATAAAAAGCAAAACATCTGTCCAGATAAAAATCCAACATTCCTACAGATAAATCTGTTTTATATTTGAACGTCCACAATGTCTTAAAACTATCATCTCTATCACTGGCTGCAAGGAACACACAATCAAGATTCCATGTCCTTTTCTGATTAAGACAAAAATGTCCTCCAGTCTTCCTGCGAGGCACTCATGAGAGGTCTTCATAAGTCTGGGGATGAAAGGGTAGAGAAAGCAAGTTTAAGATCCCCCAAGAGAAGAGGGGCAAAAAGGATTTCAAGTGAAAATTGTACTATTTGGCTTTAATGTTTTTATTTTTTCTCTTATACAGCTGAACATGTATGCCTGTCAAAGACAACTGTGCAGTAACTACAAATGCGATGGCCAAAGAAATCCTCAACACACACACAAAAACAAAAGAAAAAAGAATCTGTGTGCTTAGGATTTGGGGGTTTTCACACCACCTCATTTAATCAATGCTCAAGTGAAAATATTACTACTATGAACTAGCTTGTACTACTATCCCATAACACACAAGGAAACTGTGTTTGGAGAGGTTAGAGGATTGGTCCAAGGTCACATAACTAGTCAGGTTTTTATTCAAATAACTGGAAAAGGAAGAAAGGAAAGGGCAAAGAGTAATCTCCTGCGGTGTACGGCTCAGACACGAGAACTGGAGTGCAAGGAACATGCAAGGCAGTGAAGTGACTAAGGATGGAAGCCTGAATTTTATACAACTAGGTGCATGCATTCTTTGACACGTTTCCTATACAAGAAATTGTCTTTTGTGGCTCTGGAACGGGAAAAGTAATCGGACCAGTCTGCGCAAGGTGACTGGGGCTAAGCAATGCACAGGTGTGAGGCTCAACCGGCCCGAGACGACCAGCCCACAGCCCCGAGGCAGGACGCGCAGGCTGGGCTCCCTGCAGCAGCCGCAGCTCTCCGCCACCGACAGAGCCCATGCAGCAAGCCCGCGGCCAGCGCGGGCTTCACGCCACCGCACGACCCAGGGACAAGCCAACGTCACACAGCGCCAGCGTGCAGCCTCAACTCATTCGGCCATCACTGCAAATATTTTTGGCTTCGATCCACTTCCAAACTTTATCCTTTATTTTCAGGAGCCCTAACATGTGGCTTTAACTGCCCTCTCCTCTATGGAGCCCAACAAAAAGGCAAGACCAGGAAGGGCTAAGTGGCTGAATCGGGCTCACAGGTGTCTGGTTTATTATCACGATGTTTTGAAACAAATCTAACTTCAACAATGAAGAGATTTCGCATGAAAAGCCCAGATTTCTAGTTACTCACCAAAACCTGGGTGATGTGGCCACAGGAGGTCCACGTTCATGGGATAAGGATGGATGAGAGATGGAGCAAGGAGGCACACAGGGGTCCCCAGGCCTCTCCCAGCACCACCACCCTTGGGCCAGCACCCATCTTCAAAGCCTATTTCTCCACCATAAAAGAAACCTTGCTTGGTGTTCATGTCACTGTCAAAAGCACAAAACGGAAAGAGAAAACAAGAAGGCCTTGTGTTTCCAGCAAAGTGAGAGAGCATACAGCTGAGCAAGGGGGAAGACCTCTGCCTCTAAGACGCAAGGAAGGCAAACACAGCTGCGAAGAAAGACGATTACCTTGGGCTGCCTTTTCTTTCACCTGGGGAGCCCCTCTCATTGCCAGTCACTACCTCGACTGTGGATGCATGTGAGACTGGGGCCTAAGAGCTCTCTGAAGAAGAGCTTTGAGGGAGAAGAAAGTAACAAACCTGACAATACTGCAGGCAGCCCTGGCTCTGAAGCCCAGGAAGACCATGAGGCAGCATCACACCCTCCGTTCCCGCCACCGCCCCCCTTTCCACACGCCCCACAAACCTGACCAGGTTCCTCCAATACACTCCCCTCCAATAAACCCCTGTCGACCATAGTCCTGAGCCAAACGCCAAGGGGACAGACCCATGAACAAGACCAGAGTGTTCCCACCAAAACTTTACCATCTACGACGGGAGACAGACTACTGAAGAGCTGCAAGCCATGCACAGGGGTGGAGATGAAGGCAGCGGCAGGCTGGGCTCCTGCAGCAGCCGCAGCTCTCCGCCACCGACAGAGCCCAGGGCCCCCCCAAGCCAACGTCACACAGCGCCAGCGTGCAGCCTCAACTCATTCGGCCATCACTGCAAATATTTTTGGCTTCGATCCACTTCCAAACTTTATCCTTTATTTTCAGGAGCCCTAACATGTGGCTTTAACTGCCCTCTCCTCTATGGAGCCCAACAAAAAGGCAAGACCAGGAAGGGCTAAGTGGCTGAATCGGGCTCACAGGTGTCTGGTTTATTATCACGATGTTTTGAAACAAATCTAACTTCAACAATGAAGAGATTTCGCATGAAAAGCCCAGATTTCTAGTTACTCACCAAAACCTGGGTGATGTGGCCACAGGAGGTCCACGTTCATGGGATAAGGATGGATGAGAGATGGAGCAAGGAGGCACACAGGGGTCCCCAGGCCTCTCCCAGCACCACCACCCTTGGGCCAGCACCCATCTTCAAAGCCTATTTCTCCACCATAAAAGAAACCTTGCTTGGTGTTCATGTCACTGTCAAAAGCACAAAACGGAAAGAGAAAACAAGAAGGCCTTGTGTTTCCAGCAAAGTGAGAGAGCATACAGCTGAGCAAGGGGGAAGACCTCTGCCTCTAAGACGCAAGGAAGGCAAACACAGCTGCGAAGAAAGACGATTACCTTGGGCTGCCTTTTCTTTCACCTGGGGAGCCCCTCTCATTGCCAGTCACTACCTCGACTGTGGATGCATGTGAGACTGGGGCCTAAGAGCTCTCTGAAGAAGAGCTTTGAGGGAGAAGAAAGTAACAAACCTGACAATACTGCAGGCAGCCCTGGCTCTGAAGCCCAGGAAGACCATGAGGCAGCATCACACCCTCCGTTCCAGCCAACGGCCCCCTTTCCACACGCCCCACAAACCTGACCAGGTTCCTCCAATACACTCCCCTCCAATAAACCCCTGTCGACCATAGTCCTGAGCCAAACGCCAAGGGGACAGACCCATGAACAAGACCAGAGTGTTCCCACCAAAACTTTACCATCTACGACGGGAGACAGACTACTGAAGAGCTGCAAGCCATGCACAGGGGTGGAGATGAAGGCAATGTGCTATGGTAGCTAAGAGAAACACACCGTTTATTCCCAATTTACCGAGTGGGGAGAGCAGTGGACTCTCCCACAAACTGGAGGGACAAGCATTCCAGAAGAGGGAACAGCATGAGTGAAACCAGAAGGGACGAAACCATGGGCGTGTCCTGGGAGCATCCAGCTGCAAATCACACTGACGTGCCAGTAAGGTGAGGCCACTCTCTGGAGCGGAAGCCCTGTTTACAGTCACGTGGCACAAGGCAGGCCTTGAATGCCAAACTGGAAAATGCAGATTTACATTACAGGAGGCCATGAGGAGCCCTTGAAGGCATGGGGGAGGGAAGGAGACAAGGAACAGAAGGCTTTCTGGTGGGCAAAGAACTTGACCTTTGTCATCCACATCTGCTTAACGCCAGCTTTTGGCATCTGCTCCGCCCACCGGGCATGCCAAGTTCATTTCCGTGGCAATCCTGGTATGTCACCATCTGGATTGTGACTTCCACCCCTTCTAAACTGACCCTGCGGCAAGAGTGTGTCCCCTGACGGCCTCTTGACATTCATCAGCCTGGCCTCCCACTCTGAGGCCGGCAGGCATGATTCTGTGGTTGAATTGGTGGCCAACATTCAAAAATTAGTAGACATCACATAAAAACAAAAAAATCTGAATTTTTCAAGGATGACACTTCTACATGGTGACAAAGAAGCTGACCGGCAGCTGCCCTCTCTAGGCAGAGCACACAACCAGCCTTTTTCCACCCTGTCACCTCTTTTCAATCTCCAGGGCTAATAAGCATAAACATCCACTGTCCACTTACCTTTCACCAGGCCACCTACCACACCCCCAAAGACTTCTGCGTGGCATCAGCCACATTTACGCTAGATTTATGGGCCTAGGAGATTCTCGGTGCCTCCAGCCCCAGGTACCAATTCTGCTTTCAGAGCCCACAGCTGATCCACAAGACCCAGCATCTCACTTCCTTCTCAGACACTCTCAGGCCCTGGCCAATGGCACTGCTGAAGGAAATCAGAAAGCTCCTCCAGAGAGCTAGGCAACAAGCTCAGAAGAAACTCAGTATATCTTGGTTTTCCCCTCTTTTACTAACTCAACTCTTCCTGGTTACCCACTTTGTGTCAGGCCTTCTAAGCAGGGCTCAAGAAATAATATAAGAGTGAGGTGGGATCCATGCCTTTGCCAGGTCTGGGGGACCTGGGGTCAGTCCAGGTGGACCTGGCTGAGCTGCCACTCAGAATGAGCAAAATAACAACACAGCTCAGTCACGAAACACAGAAATCCACATACATTCTACAAGCCAACATTCAACACTCACTAGCTAGTACATAAGGCATCAGGCACAGCCTTTCAGAACAGGGTGGGTGTTCCGTCCCCAATACTTATTCTCATCAGAATCATCTGTTTGTCCAAGGAAATTCACTCCACTGTTTTGAATGTTAGAGTGAGAAAGGGGGAGAAAGAGAAAGAAGGCTGGTCATAGTAGCAAAATAGTAATAGAAAAGAAACGTAACTGTGACTCCTGTCTTCAGTGACTAAGCACCCTAGTTAAGGATTCAAACACTGAACCCTCCAGGTGAAGTCACTAACATAGAGGAATGTGAACATGGGCTAGGGCCAGGCAGGAGACCTGCTGGATGAGGTGCACAGGGAGGGGGGCAGGAGGAGACTTCTTTTTTTTATTTTCTGGTCCTGTGGCATGTGGGGACACAGTTTCCTAACTAGGGGGTTCAACTCGTACCCCCTGCACTGGCAGTATAGAGTCTTAACCACCAGACCACCAGGGAAGCCCCTAAAGCAGAATTTTGAAAGACGTTTTTAATCAAAGAAGTAGCCTGGGGAGGGAGCCAATCTATAAATCCTGTCAGATTAATCCTCAGGACCTCCCTCCAAAAAAACTGCTGTAGATCTAATAAAACTATAATTGAAGGAAAAAAAGGAAATATTAAATCCCACTTTAGGAAGAATGAAGTTCAAAATCCCATGGAAAAGTCTGGTTCAAGAAAGTTAAACCCATTCAGCCTGTGAATGGGTTTTCCACTTGGCAAGACAGGGCTTCGTCTCTAAGTGACAATAAAGGAATGAATAGGCTTTGGTATCAGGGAAATTCCTAGTGATTATTAGCATGGAAAGGAAAAAAAAGAGGGAGGAGGAAGCAGGAGTATTAAGGACTGTCAGGCACCCTCTGGTTTCAATGCTAGAAAAGGCGGTCACTGTTGCTTTCAGGTTGGGATGACCTCCAGCTAGAACTAGTAAGCTGTAACAAAACTGAATTTCTCCACTTTTAATAGTCATCTTTCTTGGTTTCCTGGCTCTTAATTTCTCCTCAAACTCTGTGGTCACTTATGACTCACAGCCATTTCTACCTCCCAAGTAAGTAAATCAGCCCAGGCCACTTGGAAGGACAGCATTTCCCTACTGTTCCACATTTAGTCCTGTCGGGTGCCGCATGACCTGAGGCCTTCAGACTCCCCTCCCCAGGCGCCATGACACCTCCCAGGCCCACCCTTCCCCAGACAACTTGCCCTTGGCTGGCCCACTCCCCCAGCATCTTCCTCCAGGAAGGGCCCTTGAGTTCAGCCACTTCCATATGTCTTTGTTTCAACCCTTTCCTCCCCATGAACCAAAAATCCACAGATGAAATGAACCCAAGCTGCTCCAAAGCTGGACCCAAGCTGGACCAAAGATGCAGGTCTAGAAGCCTCTCTCACCCTGTCTTGAGGCTGCCCCCTACCTCCACCACTTTACCACAAAGTCCCAGAACAGCACTCATCAAGCCAAATGTTTTCACCTTACAAGTACAAAGTCAGAACCCCAGAGAGAGAAAGTACCAGCCAGAGGACATGCGGTCTGTTAGAATCAGGCTGGAAGCCAGGTCTCTCAGCTCATCCAGCCAGGGCGCTTTCTACTGCCCACAGTGCATCTTAATCAACTCGTAAAACCAGCACACGCACAAAACCAACCAGGTACCCAGCATTTTCCTACGCCGCCTCCAAAGGTGAATGTACTTAACCCCAGTCTTAAGGACATAGGGTCTCTTGTTCTCCCCATTTCACAGAGGAGGGAACTGAGGCAGAGAGAGATTGGCCAAGGCCACAGAGCTGGTGAGTGGCCGGGCAAGGGGTTTGAGCCCTGGCAGCCTGGCTCCAGACACCTAGTTCTTTTTTTTTTTTTTTTAAGATTTATTTATTTATTTTTGGTGGGGGTGGGGTAGGGAGGGAGGGGAGCAGGCGGGCCACTTCTATTGGTCTTTCACTTGTCTATTTTCATCTATCTTTGTTCTTTCGCCCGTGTGGGCCTCCCATCACAGTGGCCTCTGTTGTCACAGAGCACCGGCTCTGGGCGCATGCGCTCCAGAGCTCCGGCTCGGTGATTGGACACATCAGTCCAGCCGCTCCGCGGCACGTGGCATCTTCCCAGGCCAGGGATCGAACCGGCGCCCCTTGCACTGCAAGGCGGTGTCCTTACCCACTGGACCACCAGGGAAGCCCCAGACACCTGGTTCTTAAGCAATTTGCCAGAAGGAATCACTGGCTGCCTTACGCAGGAATAGAATATTGCATTAATCAATCGTTTGACAAATGAAATACACCCAAAGAGTCCCTTAAAAAGCAAAAGACCCACAAAAGTGAAAAAAACAACAGTAGCAAAGACCCTGGAGATTGCAATGGAAACCTGAAGGGGCTAGACACCCCTCCAATGCTTCTGTTGGCTTCCTGTCTTGGGGAGGTGGGGCAGTGGGATGATGTTATCACATGTTAAGGTACAGAGTAGCCCAAATTTTTCAGTCTGTTCACAATGCATTTGTCCTCTGCACACACCTCCTGGCTTCATTCCTACCCCTGATACCCCAAACCCTGGGGCTTGCATACAAAACCCACCTTCCTGTTAAGCGCTCTGTGCAAACTACTCTCCTACCACAGAAAAACAAAATGTCTTGCCACTACTTTTAAAAAAATAAACCATCAGTGCTCAGCCGAGCCACTGCGGTCTTTCTCTGTATCTGGGGATCTCTCATTAACTCTGGCACATACCCCTCCAAATAAAGTCAGATAATCCAGAGATGAACTGTCCAAGCCCTGCTTCTTTACTGTTTCACCCGCTTGCCCACAGCCTGTGCATAGCTCGTGGGAGCATGAATGCCAAAGGTACCCCCCAAAACTCCAAGCTAACAGTAGGTAATGGCAGAACCAACACACAGCTTGATTTTCAGAGGGTTTTGAAACCCCTGCCAGCTCCGCTGCTGACCCATCTCGGGCACCTGAACTGGGCCGGCTGCAGTCACCAAGCATTTGCTCTGCACCCAGACTGTACCCAGTCCAGTTAGGAGCCCTCCGTGAGCTTGGGGAAGGGGGACGGGGAAGCGACGTGGACTCGGTTCTCACCACCCAAGGAACCCTAGATGTCCTAAGAAAGAGAGGGGACCATGTTAAATGAAGGGCTGGAAGAGATGAGAGGCATTCCTACAGCAGCAGGGAACAGAAAGCATCTTGACTTTCTGTGCCAGTGCCCTGCCCTCCACTACCGCCCCCCAAATTTAGGGTATTTCAAGCCAAGGTGACTGACTCAAATCTGGTCACTTTCATATTTGCATAATGGGTTCTGCCATTTGGCTACCATTTAACAGCCACCAAATCAGACACGAGGTACAGACCTCCCCACAAAGCAGTATGTATGGTCTCTGGGTCACCGTGAGCTAAATCCTCCTGAAATTTCACCAAACTCAGTTCTATAACACAAACAGAAGTCATGCCATTATAAATCCCCACCGAACCGGGGTCTCAGGATCGGCCTAGACTTTGTATGTTCTAATTTTCAGATCGGGGACAGTCCAGAACGAGGGTGTCCTTAGGAAACCAAGCCATTTTGATCGGCCTGTGACAGAGCCAAACTATATATCTCACTTTAGTCTAATTATCTCAAATACTCAGTTCCCTCTTTTAAACCATATGTGATACAAAGAACAAGGAAGCAAAACAAAGTCTTCCCTGCAAAATTTATGGTTCCTTTTTTGCCAGTGGTTGCACATATAACCACCACCCAGGGCCGCTGCTGTGTACACCACACGGGCTGCAAATTCTAAAGAGCCCCATCCATCTCCCAAATGTGGGCCACGCGACAAGGCAGGCTTAGGGGCTGATGTTTTCAAAGCCAATCAACCTTTCTCAAATAAGTTATTCAGATGAAGACTTAGGAAGGGAGGGCTTCCCCTGGTGGTCCAGTGGGTAAGGACACCGCCTTGCAGTGCAAGGGGCACCGGTTCGAGCCCTGGCCTGGGAAGATCCCACGTGCCGTGGAGCGGCTGGACCGATGTGTCCAATTACCGAGCCAGAGCTCTGGAGCGCATGAGCCCAGAGCTGGTGCTCTGTGACAACAGAGGCCACCGCGATGGGAGGCCCGCAGGAGCCAAAGAACAAAGACGGATGAAAATGGAGAAATGAAAGAGCAATAGAAGTGGCCTGCCCGCTCCCCTCCCTCCAACCCGACCCCCACACCCAAAATAAATAAATAAATAAATATTAAAAAAAAAAAAAAAAAAAAAGACTTAGGAAGGGAAAGCTGACAGGCATTCAAACACCCATGGTGGGAGAGATGCAAAATGTTCCATGTCTCAGGGCGATGCCTTGGGAGCAGTAACACACCACGGGTACCTTTGTTGTTGTGACATCATTGAGTCGTGTCCGACCCTTTGCTACCCCATGAACTGCAGCACGCCAGGCTTCCCTGCTCTTCACCATTTCCCAGAGTTCCTGGCGCATTTTATTTACCCTTTCACCTGGGTCAGCAGGTTTTACTTTTAGGCTTGGGCAAAAGGATTTGCTGCATGGTCCAGGCAGGCAGTTGGACGCCTTTCTGAAGGTTCCCCGGCAGTCAAGAGTTGACGCCTCTCAGTCACAGAGAAAAGAAATGGATGCGGGTTTGGTTTTGAGGGGGAGGCGAGTGATTTGCGGTAAGAGGGGGCCCTCAGAAAAGTTTAATTACTAACACAGTTAACATTTTTGCAAATCTTTAGTTTTTTAAAAAATTTCAAGGAGCTCATTTCGTAATGGACAGCTACCAGACACCCACAAATGTGTCCACTTTTCTCTAAGGCCAAAGATGTTTCCCCAGAGTGACACTCCTTAGGGTCACTACCATAAGTCAGAATCATGACTTATCAGTGATGATGACGAAGATGGCAGGTTCCCCGAGGTGGCAGCTTTCTTGGCTGTGGTCCCAGTTTTGCTTTCGGGGCTCTGGTGGGGAGGGGAAGGAAAGGCGGAGATTCTAGACTGGAGAGGAAGAGGTCTCCAGGCCACAGGGGCTTGTCCACATGGACCTGCCCGGCAGGGTCAGGCAGGAGAGGGTGAACCAGGAAGGAAGCTTCCTTTCCACCGGGAGTCCTGCTCCATGGCTCCTGTCGAGGCTAAGTGTCCCCCCCACCCCTGTCACCTCTGTGCTCCTGAACAGAGACCATCCCATAGGCAGGATAAGAATGGGGGAGACTGGGACAGTCTGACCTCAGAGGGACACTGGGAGGGGGCCTCCCCATCTCAACACACACACAAACCCACCCCCCACATACATACACACACACACACACAAACCCACCCCAACACACAACCTGACCTCAAAAAGCCACCAGGAGGGGGTCTCCCCACCTCGACACACACCACCGCCCAGGAAGTCTGGAGAGGGAAACGGGAAAAGAAACATCTGGCTCTCTCCTCCAGATAACCAGCCCTCTCCTTCAGGCACCTATCAGCCACAATTTGCATGAATGAGGACTGTGGCCAGTCTGTACCTGGCAGAGAACAAAGCAGGAAAGAAAAAGGCTATCACTTACTCAAAGCTAAAGCTCAAGCTCAACTAAAGGGCGCGTCCTTCCCGCCCCCTTCAGAAGCTGGGATCTGCTCGCCAGCCCCTCTCCCTGCCCTTCCTCCCGACTGGCCCTTACAAAAGGATCTTGTTCCCACTTAACCTGTTCTCTTGTGCCTGTTTCTAGACTCCAAGGGGATTGTGTTTATATTTTTAGTTTGCTGCTTTTCACATTACTTTTGAAAGTTTTGTTATTGCTTGTAGGTGGGAAGAGAAAAGATCTAAACAATGAAAAAAGAAGTGTGCCTCCCACTTGAGAATCCTGGGAGCCCACTGCCTCACCCTGGGGCTTCACTCCTAAGACTCCTCTCATCTCTCCCAAGGCAGTCCCTGGGCTTCAGGCGATTCATACCTGTCCCGGCATCGGCAACATCCCAAGGTGTGTAACGTATGCCTGCCTGACCAGCTTTGCTGAGCTGTGCTCAGTCATGTAACCCACCAGGCTCCTCTGGATTCTCCAGGCAAGAATACCAGAGTTGCTTGCCATTTCCTCCTCCAGGGGATATTCCTAACCCAGAGATCTAACCGGCTTCTCACGTCTCCAGCATTACCGGCAGATTCCTTGCCTATTGAGCCAGCACTCTGCTAAGATTTTGCAACGTGGATTCTCAACAAACTGAATGAAGAGTCTGTATACTAGGGGTGATCACATCATCTCAGCAAGGGAGACGATTTTAAGAAAGGGAGTAGAGCATGACAACTGATTTACATCTACTCTTCATACATGCAGGATGTCATTCACATATCACAAACACTTCTATCAGTTCAGTTCAGTCACTCAGTTGTGACCGACTCTTTGCGACCCTGTGGACTGCAGCACGCCAGGCTGCCTTGTCCTTCACCGTCTCCCGGAGCTTGCTCAAACTCATGTCCATTGACTCAGTGATACCATCCAACCATCTCGTCCTCTGTCATCCCCTTCTCCTACTGCCTTCTATTTTCCCCAGTATCAGGGTATTTTCCAATGAGTCATCTCTTTTATAAATGCCTTTATAGCAAAATATAAATACCTATGTATTCCCCATTTCATGAACCCCATGAGGCAGGTTATTATCTCATCTTACAGGTGAGAAATGTGAAGCTCAGAGTGAGCTCAGCTGCCCAGGGCTGTTATCTAGCCATGTTCCAGGTTCCACTACCCAACCAGGGACCACCCACACCAACTTCCTGCCCCAGGTGGTCCATATTGGTCCTCCCACACTGATGTGCATTAATGCCACTACCCTAAAAGGTCCCAGGCTTCTCTCCCATTCCTATGATTGTGCTGTCCATAAGTTCAGCTGGAGGATCAGCTGCCTGAGTTCAAATCTTGGCTCTATCCCTTAAGAGCTCCGTGCCCTTGAGTAAATTCTGGAGGAGGAAATGGCAACCCAGTCTAGTATTCTTGCCTGGTGAATCCCATGGACAGAGGAGCCTGGTGGGCGACAGTCCATGGGGTCGCAAAGGCATCATCATCACTTGAGTAAATCAGTCTTTTTTAAACAAATCACTTAACTTTTTCCACCTGCAAAAAGGGGCTCTCCTAGTCCCCACTCATCTGTCTGCTTTGGGCATTCATTAAGATAATATATGCAAAGCTTACCACAGAGACGGGCACAGAAGTCAGTATTCCTATATCACTGACCATTCTCATCATCAGCCTTACTACCATCATCGTCATCCCCAGCTCGATGGAGACAGAGCAGAGCACACAAGCACGGTACCGAACACCTGACAAATACTTACAGGCTCTTCTCCCTCAGCGAGGCTGCGAGGGCAGGAACTAGGGCACCCATCTTACAGATGAGGGGGTCAGAAAAGTGACTTTACGCGGCGTCACATCATCTCAGCAAGGAGACGATTTTAAGAAAGGGAGTAGAGCATGACAACTGACATCTACTCTTCATACATGCAGGATGTCATTCACATATCACAAACACTTCTATCAGTTCAGTTCAGTCACTCAGTTGTGACCGACTCTTTGCGACCCTGTGGACTGCAGCACGCCAGGCTGCCTTGTCCTTCACCGTCTCCCGGAGCTTGCTCAAACTCATGTCCATTGACTCAGTGATACCATCCAACCATCTCGTCCTCTGTCATCCCCTTCTCCTACTGCCTTCTATTTTCCCCAGTATCAGGGTATTTTCCAATGAGTCATCTCTTTTATAAATGCCTTTATAGCAAAATATAAATACCTATGTATTCCCCATTTCATGAACCCCATGAGGCAGGTTATTATCTCATCTTACAGGTGAGAAATGTGAAGCTCAGAGTGAGCTCAGCTGCCCAGGGCTGTTATCTAGCCATGTTCCAGGTTCCACTACCCAACCAGGGACCACCCACACCAACTTCCTGCCCCAGGTGGTCCATATTGGTCCTCCCACACTGATGTGCATTAATGCCACTACCCTAAAAGGTCCCAGGCTTCTCTCCCATTCCTATGATTGTGCTGTCCATAAGTTCAGCTGGAGGATCAGCTGCCTGAGTTCAAATCTTGGCTCTATCCCTTAAGAGCTCCGTGCCCTTGAGTAAATTCTGGAGGAGGAAATGGCAACCCAGTCTAGTATTCTTGCCTGGTGAATCCCATGGACAGAGGAGCCTGGTGGGCGACAGTCCATGGGGTCGCAAAGGCATCATCATCACTTGAGTAAATCAGTCTTTTTTAAACAAATCACTTAACTTTTTCCACCTGCAAAAAGGGGCTCTCCTAGTCCCCACTCATCTGTCTGCTTTGGGCATTCATTAAGATAATATATGCAAAGCTTACCACAGAGACGGGCACAGAAGTCAGTATTCCTATATCACTGACCATTCTCATCATCAGCCTTACTACCATCATCGTCATCCCCAGCTCGATGGAGACAGAGCAGAGCACACAAGCACGGTACCGAACACCTGACAAATACTTACAGGCTCTTCTCCCTCAGCGAGGCTGCGAGGGCAGGAACTAGGGCACCCATCTTACAGATGAGGCTCCTGCGGCTCAGAAAAGTGACTTTACCCGTAAGTACACACAGCTGTGGCCAGGATTCATGCCCATGTGATCCAAATCCCAAATCCTAAATTCTGCCTCACCCCCACACTGCCTTCTCCCCAAAAAAGGGGTCAAGGAGCTCCCATGGGGGCTTGCGGTCTTACTCCGGGGTGCAGGCTAAGGTGTCACCCAGTGGGTGAAGTCCTTTAGCCTCTCCAGGCCTGCCTCCTCATCAATACCACTTGCTCCTCCTCGGTCTCTCTCCACGAGGATAATGAATGAACGGTAGCTGCAAAGAGCTCACAGTGCTCCTCTGTCTGTCCAAGGGAGGGTCTGTCCCCCTGGGAACTCTCCGAACCAGAAGCAGGAAGGGAAGGCTGAGCAGCTTTCCCCAGGAAAGAACCCACAGCCCAGAGTCTTGTTCAAACCACGTGTGTGACGTGCAGGTCAATTCCAGCCTCTCAAGACCTCCACTTCAGCCGGCCCAGCTTCCTCTGAAACCCACAACACGGGCTGCAAAAGCCAACAGAACTCTCTCTTGGTGGATCCTCATCCGGAAAGACACACTGTGTGGTGGACAGAGGTGGAGCCTGCCTCTCCCGCAAACTAGCTCGAGGATCTTACCCGAGTCATCTGACTGGTATTTTTTTTCAATTTAGTTACATATTCAGTCAGTCCCTCCCCAAGTCATTTGCAGCGAAGAATACACACCACACAAAAGAACAAAGTAAACCATCAAGGGAACCAGGCTATTTGCAGCCGAAGAATAGTTTTAACCCAAAGCACTTAACTTTTCCACCTGCAAAAAGGGGCTCTCCTAGTCCCCACTCATCTGTCTGCTTTGGGCATTCATTAAGATAATATATGCAAAGCTTACCACAGAGACGGGCACAGAAGTCAGTATTCCTATATCACTGACCATTCTCATCATCAGCCTTACTACCATCATCGTCATCCCCAGCTCGATGGAGACAGAGCAGAGCACACAAGCACGGTACCGAACACCTGACAAATACTTACAGGCTCTTCTCCCTCAGCGAGGCTGCGAGGGCAGGAACTAGGGCACCCATCTTACAGATGAGGCTCCTGCGGCTCAGAAAAGTGACTTTACCCGTAAGTACACACAGCTGTGGCCAGGATTCATGCCCATGTGATCCAAATCCCAAATCCTAAATTCTGCCTCACCCCCACACTGCCTTCTCCCCAAAAAAGGGTTCAAGGAGCTCCCATGGGGGCTTGCGGTCTTACTCCGGGGTGCAGGCTAAGGTGTCACCCAGTGGGTGAAGTCCTTTAGCCTCTCCAGGCCTGCCTCCTCATCAATACCACTTGCTCCTCCTCGGTCTCTCTCCACGAGGATAATGAATGAACGGTAGCTGCAAAGAGCTCACAGTGCTCCTCTGTCTGTCCAAGGGAGGGTCTGTCCCCCTGGGAACTCTCCGAACCAGAAGCAGGAAGGGAAGGCTGAGCAGCTTTCCCCAGGAAAGAACCCACAGCCCAGAGTCTTGTTCAAACCACGTGTGTGACGTGCAGGTCAATTCCAGCCTCTCAAGACCTCCACTTCAGCCGGCCCAGCTTCCTCTGAAACCCACAACACGGGCTGCAAAAGCCAACAGAACTCTCTCTTGGTGGATCCTCATCCGGAAAGACACACTGTGTGGTGGACAGAGGTGGAGCCTGCCTCTCCCGCAAACTAGCTCGAGGATCTTACCCGAGTCATCTGACTGGTATTTTTTTTCAATTTAGTTACATATTCAGTCAGTCCCTCCCCAAGTCATTTGCAGCGAAGAATACACACCACACAAAAGAACAAAGTAAACCATCAAGGGAACCAGGCTATGAGAAAAAGTGTAAGGAAAATAATAAAGTAAGGGGTAAGGCCAGCACATCGAAAAGTATACCAGACAGTCAGTTCCTTTCTGCAGACGTGTCCAAGACAAGTCACACACCTAGCTCCCAAGTGCTGAGGAACCAAAGCCAAAGGGAAACATGAGCAGCCACGAGACACTGCTCAGAAGAGGAAAACAAAGCAGCTGTTCAGGAGAAGCACGCCTTTCCCTGTCTGATTCAAAGACTCATCAGCCTTTCCCCACCAGACTTTCACAAAGGTACAACAACAAATCCCCACCACAGACCCTAACATCTCAGCCAGGTGTTCCTCACTGCACAGCTCCCCCTTGCAATCCAAAGGCATACTCTGAAAGGACAACTTAGCCCAAGTGAGGCAGTCACTTAACCCCTTAGAGCCTCAATCACCTAAACTGTAAAACAATTCATCTACCCAACCAGGCTGTTGTGAGGGTTACACGGGATAACATGTGATGACTCAAGATGCCGGACACACAGTAGGTCCTCTGCAAAGATCAGTTCATCCCTTCTACCAAAAGGTCCGTTCCTCCAGGGGAGGGCCCTCTGTCTGAACTGGTCATTGACTTACCCCACGCATCTAGAGTGGCCACTGGCACATAGTAGTGACCCAAAAAACATGTGCTGAACTAATTGATTCATTTCCTGCAGCAGGTTCCTGAAAATGTTAGTCTGAGATATTTCTAGAAGAAAGATAAATGGATATGAGGTAAAATGAAAATCTGGGGAAAATAAGCATTTTATATCCCCCTCCCTCTCAAGAGTCATATCAAGCCCGTGGAAGGTTCTTGGAAGCCTTACAAGAAAAGACATCTGATGGACTTTGTTTAGCCCAGCGTTCTCCAAATTTGCCTGACCACAAACCCCCTCTTTCCTCCCACCCACAGAATGGGAAATAGACCCCCAAGTGTTCTCACAACCCTAGGGGATTCTAAGTGGTCCTAAGAAGGAAAGGGGGACCACCATAAAAATAAGACAAAATCCTGCAAATAGCCAAGGAACAAAAAGCATCCCCTGTCTCCAAGCCAGCCCCTCCACCACCACCACCTACCAACTTTGGAACACACAGCATTTTAAAAAATGAAATGGATCCTTCAGACCGAAGTAGCTCCCTCTGTCTGGACACACGGACACTCTGGCTGCCCCGAACATTCCAAAACCCACTTGTTCAGCAAGAGCAAATCCCAGCCTCCTGGCTCAGGGTCCCCAGCCCGCAGAGAAACACCCAAGTCAAAGCAAAGATCTGAGTCTAGGGCAGGAGAGGGGTCCTCACCACCCTCAGGGAGGGCAGCCCATTCTCGGAAGAAGGCACGGGGGCGGGGGTAGGATCTGGGTGTGTGTCCAGGAGTCCCCGGGTGGCAGTCCGCAGGGTGTGTCACATGTTTCTGTTTAGCTCACTAAGCCGAGAGGCCGCCTGGCAACAGGTTCCCCTGGTCATCGCTCTCTCTGCCCACCCCCGCAGGTGCCACCACCCCCCCACCCCAGCTCCCAGAGAGCCGGGTGGCAGGAGGCCAGGTCATCCGAATGACCAGCACCTCCTCCCCCAGGCGAAGCAGGGCTCTCCCAGGCACCCACAGGGCTGGCCAGGCAGGAAATGATTAACGAGTGTTTACTAAGCCCTTCTGGGCAGCAGAGGGTTGCTCCCAGCCCGGGATCCACCCCAGCAAGTGCTGGTGCCCATCCACTCAGGCGAGAAACAGTTGATAAGCGTCGACCTCGCACAGAGTGCCAAGCAGCGGCCCAGGCTTCTCACGGAGCCCTGGCCTTGACCTCAGAGTCCCCAGTGCTACGGGCTGCTGTGGCCTGCAGTCCACACCCAAGGTGGATCCTCACAGCCACAGAGTCATGGTTCTCCTACTTCTAGACGCCTAGTCCACGGGTTTGAAAGAAAGTCAAGTGGCCTACAGGTGCACACGGCCCAGATGTTGATTAACGGCTCTCTCCTGTCATCGACCGTCTGCTCCCTGGGGCTTGACATCTCGAATGAAACCCTGAACTGCGTTCTCAGCAGCGCTGTGTGCTGGCCCAGGGCTAAGCGCTGGGAACAGAAAAGCGAGTGAGACCGCGGGCCCGTTCTTCCGAGGCCCTGCCGACGTGTCTCCCAGCTCACCCCCCGCCCTGATTGCCTCTCTACCACCTACCAACTTTGGAACACACAGCATTTTAAAAAATGAAATGGATCCTTCAGACCGAAGTAGCTCCCTCTGTCTGGACACACGGACACTCTGGCTGCCCCGAACATTCCAAAACCCACTTGTTCAGCAAGAGCAAATCCCAGCCTCCTGGCTCAGGGTCCCCAGCCCGCAGAGAAACACCCAAGTCAAAGCAAAGATCTGAGTCTAGGGCAGGAGAGGGGTCCTCACCACCCTCAGGGAGGGCAGCCCATTCTCGGAAGAAGGCACGGGGGCGGGGGTAGGATCTGGGTGTGTGTCCAGGAGTCCCCGGGTGGCAGTCCGCAGGGTGTGTCACATGTTTCTGTTTAGCTCACTAAGCCGAGAGGCCGCCTGGCAACAGGTTCCCCTGGTCATCGCTCTTTTGCCCACCCCCGCAGGTGCCACCACCCCCCCACCCCAGCTCCCAGAGAGCCGGGTGGCAGGAGGCCAGGTCATCCGAATGACCAGCACCTCCTCCCCCAGGCGAAGCAGGGCTCTCCCAGGCACCCACAGGGCTGGCCAGGCAGGAAATGATTAACGAGTGTTTACTAAGCCCTTCTGGGCAGCAGAGGGTTGCTCCCAGCCCGGGATCCACCCCAGCAAGTGCTGGTGCCCATCCACTCAGGCGAGAAACAGTTGATAAGCGTCGACCTCGCACAGAGTGCCAAGCAGCGGCCCAGGCTTCTCACGGAGCCCTGGCCTTGACCTCAGAGTCCCCAGTGCTACGGGCTGCTGTGGCCTGCAGTCCACACCCAAGGTGGATCCTCACAGCCACAGAGTCATGGTTCTCCTACTTCTAGACGCCTAGTCCACGGGTTTGAAAGAAAGTCAAGTGGCCTACAGGTGCACACGGGCCCAGATGTTGTTTAACGGCTCTCTCCTGTCATCTACCTTCTGCTCCCTGGGGCTTGACATCTCGAATGAAACCCTGAACTGCGTTCTCAGCAGCGCTGTGTGCTGGCCCAGGGCTAAGCGCTGGGAACAGAAAAGCGAGTGAGACCCGCGGGCCCGTTCTTCCGAGGCCCTGCCGACGTGTCTCCCCAGCTCACCTCCCCCATCTGCCACTGTCATCCTTGCCGCCTCTCTGACGGCTGCCTCGGCTGTTACAACAGGCAGAGCCGTGGCTTTTCTTTTCCTGCTCTGGATCACCAGGTCCTTGACTACAGGGACGTCCCCCTCCTTCTCGCTCTCCTGGGACTCAGCACAGGGCCGCCTCAAGGGACCATGCTGAATAGAGAGGAAGGGCCCTCAACACTGGACGGCAGACCTTCCCATGAAGTCTCCCAAATGCCAACCTTGAAACCATGGACTCGGGGCTGTGGTTCATTCAATTAGTACCACAGAGAGCAAGGATGCAGATCCAACAAGCTGATTGACAAGGCTGTTAGTAGCATTCCAAAAAAAAAAGAAGAAACTGGGGCCAACACAGCCCTCACCCCAGAGATACCACCCTCAACAGTCCCCGCCCCACGCTCCCAAACTGCTGCAGGCCAAAACTCACGTGACTCCCCCTGCCAAGGAGCCACCTAAACACAGGCGAGGGAACGGCTACAGCTCTCGTGGCTTCCACAGAGCTGGCCCCAACCTCGTGAGTGTGCTCTTCAGTGGTCTCCCCTTAAGCAGATTTGTTTTTAAATCTGAAACTGAGTTGATGACTACCTTCCCATGGAGAAGAAGGGCTTCCCTGATGGTTCAGATGCTCAAGACCCTGCCTGCACTGGGAAGAGAAGATCCCTTGGAGAAGAGAATGGCTACTCACTCCAGTACTCTTACCTGGAGAATTCCATGGACAGAGGAACCTGGCCACAGTCCATGGGGTTGCACAGAATCGGACATGACTGAGTGACTAACACTTTCACTTTTCATGGAGAGGAAAGAAGTCAGAGCTCAAGACAGATGCACACGGGCCCAGATGTTGTTTAACGGCTCTCTCCTGTCATCTACCTTCTGCTCCCTGGGGCTTGACATCTCGAATGAAACCCTGAACTGCGTTCTCAGCAGCGCTGTGTGCTGGCCCAGGGCTAAGCGCTGGGAACAGAAAAGCGAGTGAGACCCGCGGGCCCGTTCTTCCGAGGCCCTGCCGACGTGTCTCCCCAGCTCACCTCCCCCATCTGCCACTGTCATCCTTGCCGCCTCTCTGACGGCTGCCTCGGCTGTTACAACAGGCAGAGCCGTGGCTTTTCTTTTCCTGCTCTGGATCACCAGGTCCTTGACTACAGGGACGTCCCCCTCCTTCTCGCTCTCCTGGGACTCAGCACAGGGCCGCCTCAAGGGACCATGCTGAATAGAGAGGAAGGGCCCTCAACACTGGACGGCAGACCTTCCCATGAAGTCTCCCAAATGCCAACCTTGAAACCATGGACTCGGGGCTGTGGTTCATTCAATTAGTACCACAGAGAGCAAGGATGCAGATCCAACAAGCTGATTGACAAGGCTGTTAGTAGCATTCCAAAAAAAAAAGAAGAAACTGGGGCCAACACAGCCCTCACCCCAGAGATACCACCCTCAACAGTCCCCGCCCCACGCTCCCAAACTGCTGCAGGCCAAAACTCACGTGACTCCCCCTGCCAAGGAGCCACCTAAACACAGGCGAGGGAACGGCTACAGCTCTCGTGGCTTCCACAGAGCTGGCCCCAACCTCGTGAGTGTGCTCTTCAGTGGTCTCCCCTTAAGCAGATTTGTTTTTAAATCTGAAACTGAGTTGATGACTACCTTCCCATGGAGAAGAAGGGCTTCCCTGATGGTTCAGATGCTCAAGACCCTGCCTGCACTGGGAAGAGAAGATCCCTTGGAGAAGAGAATGGCTACTCACTCCAGTACTCTTACCTGGAGAATTCCATGGACAGAGGAACCTGGCCGGCCACAGTCCATGGGGTTGCACAGAATCGGACATGACTGAGTGACTAACACTTTCACTTTTCATGGAGAGGAAAGAAGAGGCCAGGATCAGCAGTCTCTCAGATGGAAGTTCAAACCCCGCTTTGCCACTCTCTCCCCATGGGATCTTGGCGAGTCGCTGGACCTCTCTGAGTCTCAGCGTCCACCTCTGTATAGCAAGACGCTGCACCCTGGCCTTGTGGTCATTGTGAGGATAAAATGAAATAAAGAGAGAAAGGCACCTGGCAGAGTGGCCCCTACCTGGGCTTAAGTAGCGGCTCATCACTTCGCCTTCCCTCGAAATTCTCCAGAGTGGGGCTCAAACAGAGCCAGTAAGCCCAGTGGACAGACCCCCACTCCAGAGCCCACTGCCCACGCTCTATTCTCGACTCCATCACGTCCAGCTGTGTGACCTCTGAAGAGGCACCTGGCCTCTCTGTGCCACATCTGTCAAAGGAGGGCAACCATCCCCCAACCCTGGAAGACTCTGGAAAGAACAGGGCTGGACACATACAAAGCACTCAGCAGGCCTGCTGACCTACTGTTACTAACCCCACATCAGACACATTGCTCCTCACAAACTACAAAAGGTTTTTGCTAACATTATCTCCCTGGACCCTTCCAACTCCTTATGGAGGCAGGCAGGGTGGGTGTCAGAGTTACTGGGAGAGCCATGCCCAGACTGCAACGGAGAGGCTGTTGTCTGGCCTCCGGGGTGTTTGGTTTGGTTAATTTGTGTCCTTTTTTTTTTTAATTAATCCCTATAATTTTATTTTATTATTGTTTTTTCACAATCACAAGTTTTTTAATTTTGCTTTTTTGATTTTACAGAGTTCTGTTGTTTTCAGATATGTTTTTAAAAACAAGAGTTTTTTTTTTTTAAGCTTTTATTTTACTTTTAACTTTTACAGAGTTTTGTTGTTTATAGATACGTATGTTCCCAGATTAGTCATATGTATATCCCCCCATCCCACCCCTCCAGACCGTCACACAGCACCCCTGCAGGATCCCCTTTTCTCACTGAGCAATGACTATAGCTATTTTCTTCACATACGACAGTACAGGCCTTCATGCTACTTCCTTTATGCCTCCCACCCACTGTTCCTTCCCCACAATGTCCATATGTCCACTGTCCATGTCTGTCTCTTCATTGCTTCACTGCATGTGCCATCATCACCATCCTACCATCCTACTAGATTCCATATATATGTGTTAGTATATTGTACTTGTCCTTCTCTTTTTGACTGACTTCACTTTTTACAATAGGTTCTAGATCCAGTCACCTCATTAGGGCTGATTCTTCTGCATTTCTTTTTACAGTTGCGTAGTATTCCATTGTATATATGTACCAGAGCTTTTGTATCCATTCATTCGTTGATGGGCACCTCGGTTGTAAAAGTAGGAGTTTTAACATTTAAAACTATTTCCAGTTTTTCTTGAAAAAAAAAAGAAAAACAGAGTAACCGACAACAGTAGGTCCCCAGGGTTAGAATTCCAGCTCCAATGCTGACCAGTACTGTGGTCTCTGGGCACGTTCCTTAGCTCGTCTATGTCTCAGATTCCTCAGTTCTCCAATGAGGATTAAACACTGGAGGTATCTCAGCAGGTCATAGTGAGGATTCAGTGAGGTGGTGTTTAGAAAGCCCAAAAGACCGTGCCTGAGTGGACAGGGGACACATACAAAGCACTGGTTATGACCCAACGTTGCTCCTCACAAACTACAAAAGGTTTTGCTAACATTATCTCCCTGGACCCTTCCAACTCCTTATGGAGGCAGGCAGGGTGGGTGTCAGAGTTACTGGGAGAGCCATGCCCAGACTGCAACGGAGAGGCTGTTGTCTGGCCTCCGGGGTGTTTGGTTTGGTTAATTTGTGTCCTTTTTTTTTTTAATTAATCCCTATAATTTTATTTTATTATTGTTTTTTCACAATCACAAGTTTTTTAATTTTGCTTTTTTGATTTTACAGAGTTCTGTTGTTTTCAGATATGTTTTTAAAAACAAGAGTTTTTTTTTTTTAAGCTTTTATTTTACTTTTAACTTTTACAGAGTTTTGTTGTTTATAGATACGTATGTTCCCAGATTAGTCATATGTATATCCCCCCATCCCACCCCTCCAGACCGTCACACAGCACCCCTGCAGGATCCCCTTTTCTCACTGAGCAATGACTATAGCTATTTTCTTCACATACGACAGTACAGGCCTTCATGCTACTTCCTTTATGCCTCCCACCCACTGTTCCTTCCCCACAATGTCCATATGTCCACTGTCCATGTCTGTCTCTTCATTGCTTCACTGCATGTGCCATCATCACCATCCTACCATCCTACTAGATTCCATATATATGTGTTAGTATATTGTACTTGTCCTTCTCTTTTTGACTGACTTCACTTTTTACAATAGGTTCTAGATCCAGTCACCTCATTAGGGCTGATTCTTCTGCATTTCTTTTTACAGTTGCGTAGTATTCCATTGTATATATGTACCAGAGCTTTTGTATCCATTCATTCGTTGATGGGCACCTCGGTTGTAAAAGTAGGAGTTTTAACATTTAAAACTATTTCCAGTTTTTCTTGAAAAAAAAAAGAAAAACAGAGTAACCGACAACAGTAGGTCCCCAGGGTTAGAATTCCAGCTCCAATGCTGACCAGTACTGTGGTCTCTGGGCACGTTCCTTAGCTCGTCTATGTCTCAGATTCCTCAGTTCTCCAATGAGGATTAAACACTGGAGGTATCTCAGCAGGTCATAGTGAGGATTAAGTGAGGTGGTGTTTAGAAAGCCCAAAAGACCGTGCCTGAGTGGACAGTGCTGGTGACCCACGCATAGCAGGGGGTGTGTCCCCTGGGCTGCTGAGCTGTACACTTCAAAACAGCTAAAATACAAAATAAAGAAGTAGAAATATTTTTTTGTAATTTTTTAAAATGGTTCAAATGCTACATTTGGTACTATGCATATTTTACTACCATTTTCAAAAATCAACAAGGGAATTCCCTAGCAGTCCAGGGGTGAGGACTCGGCGTTCCCACTGGTCACTGGAAGACCTGGGTTTGATCCCTGGTTGGGGAACTAGGATCCCTTTAGTTGTGTGGTGTGGCCAAAAAAAGAAGAAAAAAAAAAACTGCCTAACACATTTTAATTTTAAAAAGGGAAGGGCCCCCCTTCAATCAGGGCATTTTCTCTGAGTCCATCAGAGTCCCCACTTCTCCCTCCTGCCTCACTGACACCAATCACACCCCTGCGGCCCAGTCCCACACTGAGCTGCACCCCTGCCGTAAGAACTAGATGAGAACACTGGGTGTAGCACCACTTGGAACACGCTGATAAGCACTGCTTTCATTCCTGAAGTCACGCCACTTAAGACATCAGATGATCTAGTAAATGGCATATGTGTGTGTGTGAAGTCACTTCAGTCGTGCGAAGTCGTGACTTGTTGTGACCCCATGCACTGGAGCCTGCCCACAGGGCTCCTCTGTCCACGGGATTCTCCAGACAAGAATACCGGAGTGGGCTGCCATACCTTCTCCAGGGGCTCTTCCCCATCCGGGGATGGAACTCGCGTCCCTTCTATCTCCTGCATTGGCAGGCAGGTTCTTTACCGCTAGCGCCACCTGGGAAGCCTCGTAAGTGGCAAAACCAGACCCAGAACCCAGGCCACCTTCTGCCTCCAAGTCCAACTGTGTCTCACCATCAGCACAATGCCGGCAGCTTCCGCACACATGTGACCACCCCACCGGCTGGGTCTTGATGGGTCTCTCTTATGAAGAAGCACACACAGTCCCAAGCTACAAAAGGTAACAAAACGGATCAAGCCCAACAGAGTAAATGTCTTAACCAAGTGCGGCGATGCCTATGTGACAAAGAATGCTGAAGGCAGGCTCGCTGTGCCTCGAGGCTCCCCTGGTGACTTAGTGGTAAAGAATCCACCTGCCAATGCAGGAGACACGGGTTCAATCCACATGCCACGGAGCAACTAAACCTGTGAGCCACAACTATTCCATGGGCCACAACCATTGAGTCAGTGCGCAAGCTCCCAGGAGCCACAACTACTGAAGTCCGTGCACCCTAGAGCCCGTGCTCCACAACAAAGGGAAGCCAGCCACCACAATGAGAAACCCGCATATCACCATAAAAGAGTAGCCCTGCTTGCCTCAACTAGAGAAAAGCCCTGGTAGCAACAAAAACCCAGCACAGCCAAAAATAAATAAATAAAATTATTTAAAAAAAAGAAAAACGGCACAGGCTGTGCCTATGTCCATCCCTGCTGTGCCTAGCAGGTTGGGTCTCTACACGGGCAGCAGTGATCACCCCTGCCCTTGGCCTCCTTTGAATAATGTTCCTACCTTGATCACTAAGCCCCACTTCTTACTTAAAGGCCCGATGCAAGTCTCACCTCTTCAACTCATTTGACAGACATTGACTGAGCTCCTCTTGGGCCCCAGGCCCTGTGGCATGGTGCCCTGGGGGAATCCAGTCTATTTAGGAAGACAAAAACACAAGAGTTACTTCAGGGTGTATACGGGCCTGATGGCCAGAAAGGGCACGGCACATCAGAGGAAACGACAAGAAACGTGGCCGTGTGCGCCCACAGCACGTAGGTCCAGGATCCAGAGAGCCCTGGAAGCCCCAGGGGGCCTGAAGCAGCAGATAATTCGGCCTGGTCCAATCCCTGGACCACAGGGTGATGACTCAAGGTCCAAGGCAGCAGGCAGAGGAGAGCCCTATCTCTGAAGATTGAGAGAGCTCACTGAATTCCTACAACAACCCAGAGGCAAGGAACGTCTCCCAAATTACAGATGAGAAGCCAGAGTTTAGAAGGCCTGGTGACTAGCCCAAGGGGCCTAAGACTGCCTAATCTGCTTTTTAAAACAAACAAACCAAAAAACCCACCACACTATAGTGCATTCCTGTATACCGGCAAAGCACAGTTTTGAGTTTGAAATCTGGTCAAATGTTTCTACTTTACCTAATTTCACAGCCCATATCTTCAAATACCTTATGTGAGGAACATCTTCCCATACCACGGAGCATTCTTTCAAAGCATTCTGTGATGACCTCATAACAGTGCACAGTTTCAGCAATGCCCCCACTGCCTAACATTTCGGTTGTTTCCAACCCCTGGCTTCTTGTTTTTAACAGACCAGCCCACACGAAGTTCGCTTTGCTGCATTCTCACAGGGGAAACTCTGTACCCCAGATCCCACTCTGTGTGTGACTTACTCAGATGAGGATGAGTAAGACAATGACTCTCAACACCGTATCAGGAAGTTTTATTCTAAAAGAAACACCACTCTTTTTCTTCCCCAACTCAGCCCCCCAGTCTCAGTCACTGGGCTGGGTCCTCTAGGACAGTGGTCCCCAACCCTTTTGGTTTCCTGGAAGATAAATTTTATTGTGAGGGTTTCAGGACGATTCAAGGGCATTGCATTTATTGTGCACTTTTATTTCTATTATTTTTATTACATCAGCTCCACCTCAGATCATCAGGCACTTAATCCCAGAAGCTGGGGAGCCCCTGCTCTATTAGATATAAATCCAATAACTGGGGTAGCAGGTGAGGACCATCTGGCAGCCAACACCTTCAGGATCTAAGCATGCTCAGTCTCTCCTCAGGTGGCCAAAATGGCAGAGTGGCCGGACTCCAGTGGACACCTCCAATTCTTCCCCGGAAAGTATGGAATTCTCCCCAGCAGATTGCCAAGCACATGACAGAATTCACCTCCCAAAAGCCAGTGTTGCATCTGCTAGAGAAATGGGTCAAAGATAGGTATGCTCCCTGAAGGCCTCCTGTGGTCCCTATTGGGAGCTTCACTGTCCAGAAGACAGTGGAGTGAAGACAGCGTCCTGCTGGCGTCAGGAATCTGGGCTCGCACTGTGACCAGCTGTGTCGCCTTGGGCAAGTCCTTTCCCTTCTCTGGGCCTTAGTTTCAAGGTTTGGATTAGGTAATTCTTAAGGTCGCTTCCTGCTCTGAAGGAGACCAATTATATAAATGATCAGTGACCAGACTTCAAGATGCAAGCCGATAAAAGCAGCCCCAGGCCAAGAGCTGCTGCCTGAAGGAAAGAGGGCAGACACACACAGGGGAAGGACTGAACACCTAAGTCCCTTAGGTCCTCATGTGTGTGTGCTCCGTCACTTCAGTCATGTCCCACCTTAGGGACTGTGGTGTGCCAGGCTCCTCTGTCCATGGCATTCTGCAGGCAAGAATACCAGAGTGGGTTCCCATGCCCTCCTCCCGGGGATCTTCCCGACCCAGGGATGGAACCCACATGTTTTATGTCCTCAAAGGTCAGGACAAAAGAAAAATACATCAGATCCCTCTCTCATAGTGGGTAAGGACAGGATTCTTAGTCTAAGGAAAAACCGTCTTACTTGCATCCCATAAAATGTGCTTGTCACACATAGGAAAAAAAAAAAAAAAGTGGCTGAAAAATACTGGAGTCAGAACAAGAGCGAGTCAGTGAGATGCCAGCTCCAAAGCGGAGGTTTCTGTCTTTATTTTCTTAACTGGCAATGACCAGCTTTTCACAAAACCCCGGCAAGCTGCAAGTCACAGATAAAGGGGACAGCCGGCTCTGCC
This sequence comes from Tragulus kanchil, assembly GCA_022376925.1. Classification (NCBI taxonomy): domain Eukaryota; kingdom Metazoa; phylum Chordata; class Mammalia; order Artiodactyla; family Tragulidae; genus Tragulus; species Tragulus kanchil. Next base: position 45,210,495 of record JAIOJX010000006.1, read on the forward strand.
AGTAGAACAGAGACAGGCCCAGATAGGAGAGGCTACCGGAGTGACCTCAAGGACCCCGTCAAGCCTCACTGGCTTAAGCCTGTGTGCAGGCAGAATGAGGAAGGCACACGCGGGAGGCAGCCGCAGATGCTGAGGGCGGCATCAGCACCAGCCCCTCTTCCTGGAAACCAAAACCTCTGAAAGTATGGAATTCTCCCAGCAGATTGCCAAGCACATGACAGAATTCACCTCCCAAAAGCCAGTGTTGCATCTGCTAGAGAAATGGGTCAAAGATAGGTATGCTCCCTGAAGGCCTCCTGTGGTCCCTATTGGGAGCTTCACTGTCCAGAAGACAGTGGAGTGAAGACAGCGTCCTGCTGGCGTCAGGAATCTGGGCTCGCACTGTGACCAGCTGTGTCGCCTTGGGCAAGTCCTTTCCCTTCTCTGGGCCTTAGTTTCAAGGTTTGGATTAGGTAATTCTTAAGGTCGCTTCCTGCTCTGAAGGAGACCAATTATATAAATGATCAGTGACCAGACTTCAAGATGCAAGCCGATAAAAGCAGCCCCAGGCCAAGAGCTGCTGCCTGAAGGAAAGAGGGCAGACACACACAGGGGAAGGACTGAACACCTAAGTCCCTTAGGTCCTCATGTGTGTGTGCTCCGTCACTTCAGTCATGTCCCACCTTAGGGACTGTGGTGTGCCAGGCTCCTCTGTCCATGGCATTCTGCAGGCAAGAATACCAGAGTGGGTTCCCATGCCCTCCTCCCGGGGATCTTCCCGACCCAGGGATGGAACCCACATGTTTTATGTCCTCAAAGGTCAGGACAAAAGAAAAATACATCAGATCCCTCTCTCATAGTGGGTAAGGACAGGATTCTTAGTCTAAGGAAAAACCGTCTTACTTGCATCCCATAAAATGTGCTTGTCACACATAGGAAAAAAAAAAAAAAAGTGGCTGAAAAATACTGGAGTCAGAACAAGAGCGAGTCAGTGAGATGCCAGCTCCAAAGCGGAGGTTTCTGTCTTTATTTTCTTAACTGGCAATGACCAGCTTTTCACAAAACCCCGGCAAGCTGCAAGTCACAGATAAAGGGGACAGCCGGCTCTGCCAGTAGAACAGAGACAGGCCCAGATAGGAGAGGCTACCGGAGTGACCTCAAGGACCCCGTCAAGCCTCACTGGCTTAAGCCTGTGTGCAGGCAGAATGAGGAAGGCACACGCGGGAGGCAGCCGCAGATGCTGAGGGCGGCATCAGCACCAGCCTCTTCCTGGAAACAAAAGGTCAAATGCAAACAGCAGGGAAAATCAACAGTCCCAGGATGAGAACCAACTCATTAACCTCTGGGCAGGAGCTTTTCCAGGGTCTGGGCCTCCCCCAAATGGTCAGGGATGTGTACCGTCTCAGGCCAGCTGGTGACCTCCTCCCGAGCCTGCCTGCACCTGCCGCATGTCCCTCCCTGCCTCCCAGACATGTTCGGGCAGGTTCTGGTCCTCCCACTTCCTTTCACCTCTCTTTTGCCCTTCTCTCCCTACCCTTCACCACCCCTCCACCTTCTTGTTCATTTCAGCCTTCAGGAAGCTGGGAGAAAAGCCCCAGGTTCCCGATGAGGAAGGTAATGTTCAGAGGAGACACGATCAGTCCAAGGTCACAAAGATGGTGCCAGGAATCCAACTCGCTCTCCTAACTCCAGCTCGGTGTCCTTTCGACTGCCACAGCCACACGGCAGGTCCTGCCAAAGCTGCCTGGGCAAGGTCTCCCCTCAACACACAGCAGGCTCACACCAGCATACACACCCCCACCCCACTCCATCCAGCTCCCTGCAGCACTGCGGTACCACTCAGCCGCCCGGCCCCTCCCAGGGAGGCCACTGCTACCGCCTGATCTCCCAGAGCAGGTGGCCTGCCAGCCGGCTAAAGACTAACAGAACTGGGATCTACAACCTTCTAGGTATGCAATTTCCTTCACCTCACTGAACCCGAGTACCCTCATCTGTCAAAACAGAGTAAGAACAGACCCTGCCTCAGAGGGTCATTTAAAAGAAAAGACGCACATTAAGCGTGCCCTGGGCTAGCCAGCTAAGGGCAGAGGCACACGGGCCTCCTCACAGCCAATCCTGCTCAAAGGCTTCAAACGCGACGCCCCAGTTCAGAATCCTCCCATGGTGAGAGCATCTGCCTACAGAAAAACGTGCATATGTTCACAGAAGCATTATTCATAACAGCTAAAAAGAGGAATTAACACAGATGTCCATCAATTCACGAAAGGAGACATAACACTTGGTGTCCCTATGGTGGAGTATTATTTGGCTATGAAAAGGAATGGAGTACTGATACACTCCGGTAAGGATGGACCTCGGGGGAATTCCCAGGCAGTCCAGTTTGGGACGTCATGCTTCTAATGGAGGGGGAGAGAGCGGGGCATGGGTGCAATCCCTGGTTGGGGAAACTAAGCTCCTGCAAGCTGTGTGGTAGAATCAGAAAGAAAAAGAAGAAGAAAAACGTTGGAGCTTGAAAACATTATGCAAGGCGAAATAAGCCAGATACAACAGGACAAATATTGTACGATTCCTCTTACATGAAAGATCCAGAATGGGCAAATTCTCAAGAAACAGAAAGCAAACTAATGGTTACCAGGTGCTGGTGGGGAAGAATCAGGAGTGATGACTAATGGGTGTAGGTTTTTTGTTGGTGGGGGCAGATAATAAAAATGGGGCTTCCCTGGTGACTCAGAAGGTAGAGAGTCTGCCTGCAGTGCAGGAGACCGGGTTTGATCCCTGGGTCGCGAAGATCCCCTGAAGACGGACATGGCAACCCACTCCCATATTCTTGCTGGGAGAATTCCACGGACACAGGAGCCTGGAGGGCTACAGTCCACGGGGTCCCTAAAGACTCAGACAGGACTGAGCAACTAACACTAACAATGAAAATATTTTGGAACTAGGTAACAGTGACGACTGCCTCTGAAGATGCTACAAGACAACAGAGCTGCACTTAGAATGAATTGTGTGTGTGAATTACATCTCAGTACAGCGGCTATTATTTACATCACCGTGAAAAGATAACGATCTAATACAACAGTTACTATTAAAATCTGTAAGAAACCTCCTGCATCGCTTCACGCTCTACAAGACAGAGTCTAAATCACTCGGACCCCAGAGACTCCCGAGCCTGGCCCAAGTCCACCTGGTCACACTCACACCGAACTTGCCAACTGCGGCTCCTCGCTGTCCGAAGACCCTCCCAACCGTGGGCTTGCGACGCCCCAGTTCAGAATCCTCCCATGGTGAGAGCATCTGCCTACAGAAAAACGTGCATATGTTCACAGAAGCATTATTCATAACAGCTAAAAAGAGGAATTAACACAGATGTCCATCAATTCACGAAAGGAGACATAACACTTGGTGTCCCTATGGTGGAGTATTATTTGGCTATGAAAAGGAATGGAGTACTGATACACTCCGGTAAGGATGGACCTCGGGGGAATTCCCAGGCAGTCCAGTTTGGGACGTCATGCTTCTAATGGAGGGGGAGAGAGCGGGGCATGGGTGCAATCCCTGGTTGGGGAAACTAAGCTCCTGCAAGCTGTGTGGTAGAATCAGAAAGAAAAAGAAGAAGAAAAACGTTGGAGCTTGAAAACATTATGCAAGGCGAAATAAGCCAGATACAACAGGACAAATATTGTACGATTCCTCTTACATGAAAGATCCAGAATGGGCAAATTCTCAAGAAACAGAAAGCAAACTAATGGTTACCAGGTGCTGGTGGGGAAGAATCAGGAGTGATGACTAATGGGTGTAGGTTTTTTGTTGGTGGGGGCAGATAATAAAAATGGGGCTTCCCTGGTGACTCAGAAGGTAGAGAGTCTGCCTGCAGTGCAGGAGACCGGGTTTGATCCCTGGGTCGCGAAGATCCCCTGAAGACGGACATGGCAACCCACTCCCATATTCTTGCTGGGAGAATTCCACGGACACAGGAGCCTGGAGGGCTACAGTCCACGGGGTCCCTAAAGACTCAGACAGGACTGAGCAACTAACACTAACAATGAAAATATTTTGGAACTAGGTAACAGTGACGACTGCCTCTGAAGATGCTAAAAGACAACTGAGCTGCGCACTTAGAATGAATTGTGTGTGTGAATTACATCTCAGTACAGCGGCTATTATTTACATCACCGTGAAAAGATAACGATCTAATACAACAGTTACTATTAAAATCTGTAAGAAACCTCCTGCATCGCTTCACGCTCTACAAGACAGAGTCTAAATCACTCGGACCCCAGAGACTCCCGAGCCTGGCCCAAGTCCACCTGGTCACACTCACACCGAACTTGCCAACTGCGGCTCCTCGCTGTACCCAGGAAGACCCCTCCCAACCGTGGGCTTGCGCTCCCAACACTCAACCCCAATCAGCAGCTACGGTGACCAGTTTGGCCCCACGTCCACCCCAACTCCTGGCTGTTATTCTGAGAGCTGTTTCATCCATGACTTGAAGCTAACCCTCTTATCTCTCCCGCTCATCCAGAACCTCCCAAAGGAAAGAGATCTGGAGCGGCCTGCTTCCCCCAACTCTGTCCCCACCCCTTGGACCACAGTTGTGTCAATACCAAAAGGAGATCCCCATGGCTTCCTTTGTGCTAAATTCTTGATAACAGGGCTCTTCATCCTGACCTCAGCCCTGAGCACTATCAGACTGATTGATTGGTGGCAGAAAAGGGAGGGAGGAGAGGGCACAGGCAAGCAGCAAAGCTAGGATCTGAATTCAACTTTCTCTGCTCACTATGGTAGCACATGCCACCATTTTCAAGCTATAATCACGTCAGCCTAGATATCTAAAAAGCACTCAATAATAATTTCATTCTGCCTATGTCCCTAGGACCATCACATAATTCAAGTTAAAGGTTAGATCATGCAGAGCAGGCACCCTGAACCTGAGCTCTAAAGATGAAATGAATGCAGCCCATTATCTTTCCAATCAGGTAATACTCAACTAGGCCCAGCTGGTTTCTGGCTAGGCTTAGAATTTTCTGGGTACCACCAGACAAGCACAGACTGCTGTACAAAACACAGACAGTGGCCTGACATTTTCCCAGAGCATTTAAAAAAAAAAAAAAAATTAAAGTTTTTTTAAAAGAGTACATAAAACAGGTTTTCTATGAGTCACGGATGGTCAAAAGACAACTGAGCTGCACTTAGAATGAATTGTGTGTGTGAATTACATCTCAGTACAGCGGCTATTATTTACATCACCGTGAAAAGATAACGATCTAATACAACAGTTACTATTAAAATCTGTAAGAAACCTCCTGCATCGCTTCACGCTCTACAAGACAGAGTCTAAATCACTCGGACCCCAGAGACTCCCGAGCCTGGCCCAAGTCCACCTGGTCACACTCACACCGAACTTGCCAACTGCGGCTCCTCGCTGTACCCAGGAAGACCCCTCCCAACCGTGGGCTTGCGCTCCCAACACTCAACCCCAATCAGCAGCTACGGTGACCAGTTTGGCCCCACGTCCACCCCAACTCCTGGCTGTTATTCTGAGAGCTGTTTCATCCATGACTTGAAGCTAACCCTCTTATCTCTCCCGCTCATCCAGAACCTCCCAAAGGAAAGAGATCTGGAGCGGCCTGCTTCCCCCAACTCTGTCCCCACCCCTTGGACCACAGTTGTGTCAATACCAAAAGGAGATCCCCATGGCTTCCTTTGTGCTAAATTCTTGATAACAGGGCTCTTCATCCTGACCTCAGCCCTGAGCACTATCAGACTGATTGATTGGTGGCAGAAAAGGGGAGGGGAGGAGAGGGGCACAGGCAAGCAGCAAAGCTAGGATCTGAATTCAACTTTCTCTGCTCACTATGGTAGCACATGCCACCATTTTCAAGCTATAATCACGTCAGCCTAGATATCTAAAAAGCACTCAATAATAATTTCATTCTGCCTATGTCCCTAGGACCATCACATAATTCAAGTTAAAGGTTAGATCATGCAGAGCAGGCACCCTGAACCTGAGCTCTAAAGATGAAATGAATGCAGCCCATTATCTTTCCAATCAGGTAATACTCAACTAGGCCCAGCTGGTTTCTGGCTAGGCTTAGAATTTTCTGGGTACCACCAGACAAGCACAGACTGCTGTACAAAACACAGACAGTGGCCTGACATTTTCCCAGAGCATTTAAAAAAAAAAAAAAAATTAAAGTTTTTTTAAAAGAGTACATAAAACAGGTTTTCTATGAGTCACGGATGGTCAAAAGTGGCACGAGGCAGCCACCACACAGCCCGGTTGGCATGTCTGCAAATGCAAATATTAAATCTAAAATCTGTCTCTAAAAAAATGACAACACCCACTGCCAGTGTGGGCGTAATGAAACAGACAGCCTCATGCATTCTAATGGCAATGTAAACAATGCATCACTTTTGGAAAGTCATTTGGTAAGTGGTGTCAAAGATTATAAAGATGCCTGGAAATTAATCTGGAAGAGTTATTTCTGTTCCTCAGAATAAGCAATATGCGTGAAGATATTCCTCTCTACATGTTAACAGTAAAACTGGCTCCTGCCTAAATCTCTAAACAGGAAAAAGGTTAAGTGAATTACAGTTCATCCACTCCATGCAGTATCCTATGACAATTAAAACCTATGGTTGTATCATCCATGTATCACTATGGAAAAGTACATGCTCTTCATTTAGCCTTTTGGCATTAAAGGGTCTGAAACTGTCTCTAGTTGTGATCTCAATTTTTTTTTTTGAAACTTTAAACGTGTTCTTTTGCACTGGGGCACAGCCAATTAACAATGCTGCGGTGTTTCCAGGTGAACAGCGAATGGAATCAGCCAAACACACCCATGCATCCACTCTCCCCACAACCCTTCTCCATCCAGGTTGGGACCGAACATTGAGCAGAGTTCCATGTGCTCTACAGGAGGTCCTTGCGGGTTCTCCATTTTGAATATAGCAATGATCACAGTTATTTTAAATAAGAAGCCACCTGGACTAAATTGTAGGCTAACTGCTATAAAAGAGAGTAGTTCCATGAGGAGGCGAGAGATGTGGCTTTATTCCCCTTTCCCTAGCTTCTTTTAATGTTGTTATACCACTCTTACTAGAATTAAGAAAAGAATAAATTTTTTTAAAAAGACCAAACTCATTTTGAGGCTTCTCAGTCTCACATCCACCCCGAGACCCGCTCACCCTAAAGTACAGCAGTCACTTGAAATGCAGCGGCGGCTGTTCACTCTTCCATTTATCCAAAGAGGGCAAATCCTCCCAGAAAATGCCTCAGCAAGGCGACACCCTACACAGGCCCAGGTCCAGGCATAGAGTCACATCTCCAGTTAAAACAATAACAACTGGGCTTCCCTGGTGATCCAGTGAGTAGAAAGTCCGCCTTGCAGTGCAAGGGGCTCCAGTTTGATCCCTGGCCCAAGAAGATCCCATGTGCCCCAGAGCGCCTGGGCGGGTGTGTCCAATTACAAACCAGCACTCTGGAGCACATGTGCCGAGAGCCAGTGCTCTGCAACGGGAGAGGCCACTGCAATGGTAGGCCCCCATGTGCCAAAGAATAAAAGATGGATGAAAATAAATATAAATTTTTTTTAAAAAAATAGACAATATGGCAGGGGAGAATCTTTTAAAAAAATAAACAAATAACCACCACGAAAAGTGCCCAGGTCACCAGGCATAAATGGCTGATGAGCTGGAGTGATACGATTGAGAATTATTTTTCATTTTTTTTACTGGTCCTAACCACATCAGGCACAAAGTAGGAACCTGACAAATATGTGAGGCCAAGGGTTTTTTGTTTTGCTTTTTCAAAGGGAAATGCACTCATTTGCCCACACTTCCTAGGTGCCCAGGCCCAACACCACGCACAAGCCCTGGGGCCTCAGCACCACCACCCATCTGGATGTGGTTTCATAAATTCATAACACTGACTCCAGAACCCAACGGACAAAGTTTGAACTCTGGTTCCTCGCCTGATTCACTGTGTGACCACAGGCTGGTTGCTTAACCTCTGTGTATCCCAGTTTTCCTTTCCTGTAAAATGAAGTCAAGAAGAGAACCTCCTCCTCCTTAGGTGGACTGAGGATGCACTCAGTCCAAACATATGAAGCCCTAAGCACAGTGCCTGGCACACAGAACGTGTTCAATCAATGTCAACTAAGCATTAGTCGGTTGTGATTCCATTCTGCAGACAAGAAAGACTGAGCCCTGAAGAAGTCCCGTAATCTCCCAAGATCACACAGCTGGTAAAAGGCAGTGCTGGGATTCAAACTGCAATTCAAACTTCAAAATCTGGGCTTTCTTTGGTTAACCAGAGCATGGTGGTTGGTGGTTTAGTCGCTAAGTTGTATTCAACTCTTGCAACCCCATGGACTGTAGCCTGCCAGGCTCCTCCGTCCATGGGATTCTCCAGGCAAAAATACTGGAGTGGACTGCCATGTCCTTCTCCAGGGTACCTCCCCAATCCAGGAATTGGACCTGGGTCTCCTGCACTGCAGGCAGATTTTTAACGACTGAGCTACATCCACACACAGAAACACACACACCTTTAGGGCTGTCAAAGCTAAAGGTAAAAATATTATGAGATCACCAGAAATAATATGAGACTGCAATGCAGTTCACTGGGATTCTAGTTGACTGCAACTTGGGAATAATACCAGCCCTATGTCAAGGTCATTCTTTCAATTCATCCATTGAACAAACATCTTTTCGAGGCAGGCTCTGTCCAAGTCATGAGAGATAAAGCAGAGAACTAGAGAGGGTCCCTACCTCCTCAAGTTCATATTACAGAGAGTAGGGACAAAGAAATGGCAACCCACTCCAGTAATCTTCTTCGGAAAACCCAAGGACAGAAGAGCCTGGTGGGCTACAGTCCATGGGGTCACAAAGAATCGGCCACGACTGAGTGACTCAACAACAAGGAAAACAGAAACAGCAAACCAGTAAGATAGTTTCTGGCAAGCATGGAGGAAATGAAGCAGGACAACAGGCTAGAGGGGTCTGGGCAATGCACTTGAGTGGAAGTCTGAGAAGAAATCAGAAGGATCTGGTGAAGAACATTGCAGTAAGTGCTCTCCACCCCCCAAAGGGGGAGAGCAGGATGGGTGCCAGTGCCTACCATCCCAACATAACAGAACCAACATGAATGGAATTGGTAAAAGGGGGCAAGCGAGCAGGGTAAGGTCAGAGAGGAAGGATGGGTTCTGTCATCCAGATCCGAGGTTTAGGGTCTTGCAGGACACCATCTGGGTTTATGCCAAGTGCGATATGAAGCCACAAAGGTTTAAACAGTGGAATTACACACCTCTACAGGACAAGAGTCTCAGCAGGAAAGTAAAAGAGCCTGGTATATGGCTGGCACTTTAATAAAGAAAGTAACCCTAGTTTCCTTTCCCTTGTGTTACTAACCCTGGACAATCATGCCCTTTTTGGACCTCTGATAGAAAAAAAAAAAAAATGTTTGGAAAAACCACATGAGAAGGAAAAAAAAGAACACCCTGATGCCCCATGGCTAAAAATCGGGGCCATGTCCTTCTCCAGGGTACCTCCCAATCCAGGAATTGGACCTGGGTCTCCTGCACTGCAGGCAGATTTTTAACGACTGAGCTACATCCACACACAGAAACACACACACCTTTAGGGCTGTCAAAGCTAAAGGTAAAAATATTATGAGATCACCAGAAATAATATGAGACTGCAATGCAGTTCACTGGGATTCTAGTTGACTGCAACTTGGGAATAATACCAGCCCTATGTCAAGGTCATTCTTTCAATTCATCCATTGAACAAACATCTTTTCGAGGCAGGCTCTGTCCAAGTCATGAGAGATAAAGCAGAGAACTAGAGAGGGTCCCTACCTCCTCAAGTTCATATTACAGAGAGTAGGGACAAAGAAATGGCAACCCACTCCAGTAATCTTCTTCGGAAAACCCAAGGACAGAAGAGCCTGGTGGGCTACAGTCCATGGGGTCACAAAGAATCGGCCACGACTGAGTGACTCAACAACAAGGAAAACAGAAACAGCAAACCAGTAAGATAGTTTCTGGCAAGCATGGAGGAAATGAAGCAGGACAACAGGCTAGAGGGGTCTGGGCAATGCACTTGAGTGGAAGTCTGAGAAGAAATCAGAAGGATCTGGTGAAGAACATTGCAGTAAGTGCTCTCCACCCCCCAAGGGAGAGAGCAGGATGGGTGCCAGTGCCTACCATCCCAACATAACAGAACCAACATGAATGGAATTGGTAAAAGGGGGCAAGCGAGCAGGGTAAGGTCAGAGAGGAAGGATGGGTTCTGTCATCCAGATCCGAGGTTTAGGGTCTTGCAGGACACCATCTGGGTTTATGCCAAGTGCGATATGAAGCCACAAAGGTTTAAACAGTGGAATTACACACCTCTACAGGACAAGAGTCTCAGCAGGAAAGTAAAAGAGCCTGGTATATGGCTGGCACTTTAATAAAGAAAGTAACCCTAGTTTCCTTTCCCTTGTGTTACTAACCCTGGACAATCATGCCCTTTTTGGACCTCTGATAGAAAAAAAAAAAAAAAGAATGTTTGGTCACACTTTAATACCACATGAGAAGCCTGGAAAAATAAAAATGAAACAACCATGCTGGGAATGGTGTGTGCCCACCCACCTAGGAATTCAAATCCCACTGATCAGGAATGGGAGGCCTCAAATCAGCCTTTTCTAAAAGCTCCCCAGGTGCGCCTATGTGGGGAAGAGACCAACAGAAGTGGCTTCTAAGGCCTTTGCCCCATTTTGGTATAAGTACCACCCAGGAGAGGTGCTTGCCAGGTGGTGCTGGTGGTAAAGAACCTGCCTGCCAATTCAGGAGATGTAACAGACTCAGGTTTAATCCCTGGATTGGGAAAATTCCCTGGAGGAAGTCATGGCAACCCACTCCAGTATTCTTGCCTGAAGAAGTCCATAGACAGAGGAGCCTGGTGGACTGCAGTCCACAGGGTTGCAAAGAGTTGGACATGACTGTTGACTTTGCACACACACAGGAGAGGGGCCCAAAGACAGAACCAGCCACCTTTTGAGATAGTAAGTTTCCTCCTCACTAAAGACGGTCAAGCCAAAAATCACTCTCAAGAGATGAAACCCAAGAATTGGATACCCTCAAAAGATTCCTTTCAAAACAGATTTTTGTGGTTTTATGACATTTAACCCTCCCGTGAGCAAATCTTAGGCCTCAATGTCTCAGTTGAAATCAATAAGAGCCAATAAACAGCCTGTGTGTCACTCCTTGCCTCTCCTATGGCCATGGCAGACATCACTAATCGATCCTAGCACTCTCTCGTGGAGCTACGCCTTCCCGAGTGGTCTAAGAATCCCTTCCATGCAGGACTGGAGTAGCCGCCATCAATCACTTGAACATGGGCACAAACTGGAACCCATCTGTCCTAGTCTAATGTGCCGAAGGTCCTTTCTCACTCTGAAAGTCTGAGATGACAATCCTTTTCACCTTCTTAGAAGCAACACTTAACTACCAAGTAGCATCGCAGTGCGCTCCAGTGTCTCGACTGGGAGATCACAGACTCCACCCATGAGGGCGGCTTTTGCTTTATTTTGCTTGCTTCTCTCCACCTCAGGCTCTCTGTCCTCTCCAGGTGACACAGCACCCCAAGACAGATGCACCCCCGAACATTCACTGAACAGGACCTGAGATCGACTGCACGATTAGACCAGGGCAAGCCAGTCCCATTCCTGGAAAAGCTCACCCAGTCGGTGCTCTGTGCTGTTACTGACAGCTGAGACAAGAATACCGACAGTGGCTGGCACCTGCGGAGCATGTTCTGTATGCCAGGCACCAGCTCCCGTGCACTTTCTCATGGCCTCTCAGTCACAGTCCTCAAAGTGTTTATTAGCCCCATTTGGCAACACGGGAAAATTCAGGCCTTGAAAGCTACTAAACTGCTGCTGATCTCAAAGCAGTAGAAAGGAGATGATAGAATAGCCCCACCCCTGGCTCTGGGCAAGTCCCCTCACCTCTCTGTCCCTCAGTTCTGAAACGGCCAGAATTAAAAGGATGAAGGGGGAGCCCAGCACAGTGTGTGACAGTCCAGTGGCTAGCTCGGGAGAACTTGCTAGAATTTGTGTATGACTAGAGCCCCTAGAAAGAGTATGTCTTGACCAGGAGTGACCAACATGAGCAAGGAGCCTTTTGTTGGCTTTACAAAGCGATGTGTCCCCATACAGCTGTGTGAATATCAAACTTCCAGAAAGCCAACCCTCTTGGGCAGGGCTTCCCAGGTGGCTCAGTGGGTAAAGAATCTGCCTACCAGTGCAGGAGACACAGGAGAGGCAGGTTCTGTCCCTGGGTCCGGAAGATTCTCTGCAGCAGGAAATGGCAACCCACTCCAGTATTCTTGCCTGGGAAATCTCGGGACAGAGGAGCCTGATGGACCACAGTCTGTGCGGTCACAAAGAGTTCGTGTGTGGACACGAACAAGCACACACGCATGAACCCTCCTTAACCCTTCTCGCCCTGGGCTGGCACGACCGCCATTTCAGTGGGCTTCCAGGGTTCCTCCTGACGGGCCTAGTTCCTGCTGGGCTCCCCGTCACTGACTGAAGGCATCATCTCTAGGCTTTGCTCTGGGGCCCTAAACACTCTAAAAGCTGAAAACTCCTCCAGGGAGGTGATGGGAGGGGGAACTTGGCAGTGCCTCTCTGTGTAATGAGATCTCCCTTTGACCAGGTCTATCCCTTGTGTGGAACTTGGCACGTTCGGCCTCACTCCTAATAAACACTTAGCCTTTCCTAGCACCACACGTACCACTTTACGATGGGCTTCCCATCCCACTGGGCAGGGTGGGAAGAGTGTCACACACTTACCACTTTAAGATGGGCTTCCTGTCTCACCAGGAAGGATGGGAAGAGTGTCAGTTATTCCCATTTTGTGGCAGAGCCAAGTGAGGCCGAGCACACAGGGAGAAGCCTGGCCACGGGAGTTGACCCCTGAGTGCCAAGACACCCAGGACAGTCATGCCCTAACACAGCATCCCTAAAAGGCACTCGCAGAACAAGCAGAGGTCAAATGTGAATCCTCTTCAGAGATCTAGCAATGCCGTTATTCGTCACGTCTGTAAATGCACTTGTCAGTCGAGATCTACTGTCTCACGAGCGAAGACAGTGGGGGACTTCCCTGGCGGTCCAGTGGTTAAGACTTCACCTTCCAGTGCAGGGGGTGCAGTTCAATCCCTGGTTGAGGAACTAAGACCCCACCTAACGCTCGGCCAAAGAAACACATAAAAGAAAAGCAACATTGTAACAAGCTCAATAAAGATTTTTAACATGGTCCACATCAAAAAAAAAAATAAGAAAACTTAAAAAAAAGATGAAGTCAATGACATCATCACCTGGGAATAGAAGGACAGCTGGGCCCGCCTACTAAGTCAATGCTACCCCTCAGAGGACATTTGGCTGTATCTGGGGACTTTTTTATTGTCACAAGCTGGAGGAGGCGATGCTGGGATCTAGCAGGCAGAGGCCAGGGATGTTGCTAAACACCCGACAGTGCACAGGACAGCCCTCAAAAAAGGAAGGAGCAGGCCCCAAATAAGGCTGAGAAAGCCTAGTCTAAAGGAGGAGGTGCTGTCCCCACCCTCCCCAACCACCGTGGGAGACAGCTGGCGACCGCCATTTCAGTGGGCTTCCAGGGTTCCTCCTGACGGGCCTAGTTCCTGCTGGGCTCCCCGTCACTGACTGAAGGCATCATCTCTAGGCTTTGCTCTGGGGCCCTAAACACTCTAAAAGCTGAAAACTCCTCCAGGGAGGTGATGGGAGGGGGAACTTGGCAGTGCCTCTCTGTGTAATGAGATCTCCCTTTGACCAGGTCTATCCCTTGTGTGGAACTTGGCACGTTCGGCCTCACTCCTAATAAACACTTAGCCTTTCCTAGCACCACACGTACCACTTTACGATGGGCTTCCCATCCCACTGGGCAGGGTGGGAAGAGTGTCACACACTTACCACTTTAAGATGGGCTTCCTGTCTCACCAGGAAGGATGGGAAGAGTGTCAGTTATTCCCATTTTGTGGCAGAGCCAAGTGAGGCCGAGCACACAGGGAGAAGCCTGGCCACGGGAGTTGACCCCTGAGTGCCAAGACACCCAGGACAGTCATGCCCTAACACAGCATCCCTAAAAGGCACTCGCAGAACAAGCAGAGGTCAAATGTGAATCCTCTTCAGAGATCTAGCAATGCCGTTATTCGTCACGTCTGTAAATGCACTTGTCAGTCGAGATCTACTGTCTCACGAGACGAAGACAGTGGGGGACTTCCCTGGCGGTCCAGTGGTTAAGACTTCACCTTCCAGTGCAGGGGGTGCAGTTCAATCCCTGGTTGAGGAACTAAGACCCCACCTAACGCTCGGCCAAAGAAACACATAAAAGAAAAGCAACATTGTAACAAGCTCAATAAAGATTTTTAACATGGTCCACATCAAAAAAAAAAAAAAATAAGAAAACTTAAAAAAAAGATGAAGTCAATGACATCATCACCTGGGAATAGAAGGACAGCTGGGCCCGCCTACTAAGTCAATGCTACCCCTCAGAGGACATTTGGCTGTATCTGGGGACTTTTTTATTGTCACAAGCTGGAGGAGGCGATGCTGGGATCTAGCAGGCAGAGGCCAGGGATGTTGCTAAACACCCGACAGTGCACAGGACAGCCCTCAAAAAAGGAAGGAGCAGGCCCCAAATAAGGCTGAGAAAGCCTAGTCTAAAGGAGGAGGTGCTGTCCCCACCCTCCCCAACCACCGTGGGAGACAGCCTCCAAGCCTAAATGCCAGATTCCAGGAGACAGCAAAGGCTCAGCATTGCACATGCCTCTTTCAAAGAAAACCAAAAAGCTGCTCACAAACTCTAGGGTGAGACAGAGGTTGAGGGTCTGAGTCTTACCCCCATCCAACACAGGGTCCGTTTTCTTTTTTGTAATGTTTACTGATACTCGGTTGCAAGTGTGTGAGTGCTCAGTCATGTCCAGCTCTTAGTGACCACCGGCCTGTAGCCCCCCAGGCTCCTCTATCCATGGGATTTTCCTGGCAAGGATACTGGATTGGGTTGTCATCTCTTCCAGGAGATCTTTCTGATCCAGGGATCAAACCCATGTCTCCTGCATCTCCTGCACTGGCAGGTGGATTCTCTATCACTGAGTCACCTGGGAATCCCTACAGATATTTAATATATTATGAATAACTCTTTGTGATACCTACCTTATCTTATATACTTCCTATAATAGCCCAAGAGCTAAGTTATATGATCATGACCATTTTATAGATGAGTAAATTGAGGCAAGGAGGTTAAATGACATGGTGAAACAAGGACTTCCATACAGGGTTCTTCCTCTAGAGCCATAGGTCTTAACCACTGCACATACTGTCTCTCAGTCCCAGAACAAGCCCTGAGTGAGACTGTCAACCAAAGACACTTCGAGCCAACTGACATCCACCCACACAGGGATGGATTCCCAGTAGTCAGATACAAGGATGCAAAATTGGCGTTTAGGACTGACTGCAGCAGTGTTTATGACAGGTTTGAGCTATGAAACAATTTCAGCATCAGGTTTAAACTCCAATGAGAATGAAGGATCAGGGGTGGTATTGGGTAGAGTGGTTTGCAAGGGAGATGACCCTGACCTCAGGGATGGACTGAGGCACGAAGTCAGGAGACAGGTGCTGGGTGATGAAGCCAAGCTACAGGTAGTGGGGCTGGGTACAGCAACCTAAGGGAGACAGGCTGGGCTGGAGCGTGCTGGATCTAAAAGACGGGATTAGTGCTGGCTAAATATTCCTGCCTGAAGCAACGATCTGATGGGCAGGCATGGCCTCACCAGCAGGGAGAAAGGCACACAGCACTATCACTCTACCCCAGGAAAGGCTGACTTTGGCTGGTTGTATGTGACCTCTCTCTCTCCCTCTCTCCCTCCCTGTCCCTCTGTCTGATGATCTCCTACTTCAGCTTAATTAACATTATTCTCTTTTAGAGATCATTATGATTCACAGCGAATATACACCCACATCTTCAGACATCCCAACATGTCATCTTAAATAAGAGCTCCTCCCAAAAATAATAAGAGCTCCCATCCTGCACCCCTACCATTTTAAATTTTACCACTCTAGACAATAATACTCCTGAACTCGTTTGTGTCTACCATCTTATAGGATAAATTAGATCTTTCTGATCCAGGGATCAAACCCATGTCTCCTGCATCTCCTGCACTGGCAGGTGGATATTTTATTACTGAGTCACCTGGGAATCCCTACAGATATTTAATATATTATGAATAACTCTTTGTGATACCTACCTTATCTTATATACTTCCTATAATAGCCCAAGAGCTAAGTTATATGATCATGACCATTTTATAGATGAGTAAATTGAGGCAAGGAGGTTAAATGACATGGTGAAACAAGGACTTCCATACAGGGTTCTTCCTCTAGAGCCATAGGTCTTAACCACTGCACATACTGTCTCTCAGTCCCAGAACAAGCCCTGAGTGAGACTGTCAACCAAAGACACTTCGAGCCAACTGACATCCACCCACACAGGGATGGATTCCCAGTAGTCAGATACAAGGATGCAAAATTGGCGTTTAGGACTGACTGCAGCAGTGTTTATGACAGGTTTGAGCTATGAAACAATTTCAGCATCAGGTTTAAACTCCAATGAGAATGAAGGATCAGGGGTGGTATTGGGTAGAGTGGTTTGCAAGGGAGATGACCCTGACCTCAGGGATGGACTGAGGCACGAAGTCAGGAGACAGGTGCTGGGTGATGAAGCCAAGCTACAGGTAGTGGGGCTGGGTACAGCAACCTAAGGGAGACAGGCTGGGCTGGAGCGTGCTGGATCTAAAAGACGGGATTAGTGCTGGCTAAATATTCCTGCCTGAAGCAACGATCTGATGGGCAGGCATGGCCTCACCAGCAGGGAGAAAGGCACACAGCACTATCACTCTACCCCAGGAAAGGCTGACTTTGGCTGGTTGTATGTGACCTCTCTCTCTCCCTCTCTCCCTCCCTGTCCCTCTGTCTGATGATCTCCTACTTCAGCTTAATTAACATTATTCTCTTTTAGAGATCATTATGATTCACAGCGAATATACACCCACATCTTCAGACATCCCAACATGTCATCTTAAATAAGAGCTCCCTCCCAAAAATAATAAGAGCTCCCATCCTGCACCCCTACCATTTCTCTTGCCACAGGAGAGTTTGGTGACCACTCTAGACAATAATACTCCTGGGCACCAAGGCAGAGGCGGTCTGAACACCTACACAGCAGGTCTCCTTAGCCTCGGGGGCATGACAACTGCAGCCCAAAGTCAGAAAGCACTGTGTTAACGTGGGCAGGGCTTCCCAGGTGTTGCTAGTGGTAAAGAACCTGTCTGCCAATGCCAGAGATGAAAGAGACAAGAGTTCAACCCCTGGGTTGGGAAGATTCCCTAGAGGAGGGCATGGCAATCCACTCCGGTATTCTTGCCTGGAGAATGCCACAAACAGAGGAGCCTAGCAGGCTAAGTCCATAGGGTCACACAGAGTTGGATATGGCTGAAGCAACTTAGCCAAGCACAATATGGGTGAATTGGGAGCAAACATGTAAACCACAAATTGGATGCCTTACACACCTCCTCTCATTTAACCCTAATGTGGCCCAGCAATTATCACCCATTTCCCAGGTGATGTCACAAATTCTAAGACACGGGTGCAGAAGGCAAATGCAGATTTGAATCCACCCTTCTGCTGACTCCAAAGCCCATGCCCTTTTCCATGTGGTTCTTCTCATGGGACACCCAGAAGGCATGCCATCCGTGCCCAATTTCAAGCTCTATGAAACCCACCCAAAGTGATGCCATTATGTCATCACTTGATCTGAGCCAAGGCCCCAAAGTTTCAAGGAGCCTCAACCACTTACAGCTCCAGGATCTAAAATCCACAGCCAAGACACACATCCTCTGTGGTTTGGGAAGCATTTCATTCCTGCCATGTCATGCTGCGTAAGCAGCAAGTGTCAGTGGCCTTCCCACCCGTGAGAATGGCCCTCAAGCCCAGCTGCCCCTCCAGGAGACTCACACGCACCCTGGCCCATGGAGGCAAAGCCCCCAAATCTCCCTGCATCAAAGCCCCCAAATCTCCCTGCATCCTCAAGGAAAGCAACAACCAGTAGGTCGAGGTCCTGACACAGTGTGTGGCCATGGACCAGATTATAACACTCTGGCCTCAGTTTCCCTCCCCATACCTATATTATAGGATTATATGAGTTAATACATACAAAGTGCTAACAACAATTCATAATAACTAATCAACCTATGGTGGCTACTAGTTTCATTATCTCCATGTACTCCCAAACCATCAAAGATGTGTTCAGAGATTTAACCACAAAGTCATTCAAATAGTCTTTAGCATGGCAAAACCTTGTGGAAAGAAACCAGACCACCAATCATAAGATGAATGAGATAAACTACAATGCAATGGGATGCAACTGTTAAAAGTTAGAGAAGGGAAGAGTATTTACTCCCAAGGGGGAAATGTTTGCAACATACTATCAGCACTTCACAAAATGCCCCTGAGAATAGCAGAGGAGCGAACACATACCACAGAGGGATAGAGTTTTTTTGTTTTGTTCTGTTTTTTTTTTGTATTTGGGGGGTTTTTGTTTTGTTTTGTTTGCTGTCTTCTGTATTTCCTGAAAACTTTCTGGATGCAACCATGTTTGTTTAAAACAAACAAAAAAAATATTTTAAACACCTTCTGCTGAGGTACAGTGACCCTCCAGGAAGATGCCTCATGTTTAGGAGGTAGGCTCCGGGGATGCCCTATAGGGATGCATCTACCCCAATTTTTTTAACTGAAAAATATAAATGATAAAGCATGTATAAGAGGTAGCCCTATTGTAGTAGAAATAGATAGAATGAGCATTAAAAAAGACACAGATCACCCATCAGAAAATAGTACCTGGAGTGAATTTCATGGGAGTGGAGATGACAGATAATTTTGCTTTCTTTTTTCATTTATCTCTAGTTTCAAAATTTTATATTAACAACAACAACAACAAAACAACCCGAACTGACTCCAGGGGAATCAAGTCAACCTCTAAGGTCAGGATCCACCAGCCAATGGAAAGGGATTGGCATGAGTGGATTGAGGGCTGTGTGGCCTGAGGTTTTAAAAAAAGTCTGGGCTTTGAGTCTGAGTGCCTCAGCTCAACAGACAGGTGATGACCCCTTGGAGTCTGGGCTGCCCTGGAGGTTTTGCCCCCCAGCCCCCCAACAGACAGGTGATTTGAGCCATGGACCAGATTATAACACTCTGGCCTCAGTTTCCCCCCATACCTATATTATAGGATTATATGAGTTAATACATACAAAGTGCTAACAACAATTCATAATAACTAATCAACCTATGGTGGCTACTAGTTTCATTATCTCCATGTACTCCCAAACCATCAAAGATGTGTTCAGAGATTTAACCACAAAGTCATTCAAATAGTCTTTAGCATGGCAAAACCTTGTGGAAAGAAACCAGACCACCAATCATAAGATGAATGAGATAAACTACAATGCAACGGGATGCAACTGTTAAAAGTTAGACAAGGGAAGAGTATTTACTCCCAAGGGGGAAATGTTTGCAACATACTATCAGCACTTCACAAAATGCCCCTGAGAATAGCAGAGGAGCGAACACATACCACAGAGGATAGAGTTTTTGTTTTGTTCTGTTTTTTTTTTGTATTTGGGGGGTTTTTGTTTTGTTTTGTTTGCTGTCTTCTGTATTTCCTGAAAACTTTCTGGATGCAACCATGTTTGTTTAAAACAAACAAAAAAAATATTTTAAACACCTTCTGCTGAGGTACAGTGACCCTCCAGGAAGATGCCTCATGTTTAGGAGGTAGGCTCCGGGGATGCCCTATAGGGATGCATCTACCCCAATTTTTTTAACTGAAAAATATAAATGATAAAGCATGTATAAGAGGTAGCCCTATTGTAGTAGAAATAGATAGAATGAGCATTAAAAAAGACACAGATCACCCATCAGAAAATAGTACCTGGAGTGAATTTCATGGGAGTGGAGATGACAGATAATTTTGCTTTCTTTTTTCATTTATCTCTAGTTTCAAAAATTTTATATTAACAACAACAACAACAAAACAACCCGAACTGACTCCAGGGGAATCAAGTCAACCTCTAAGGTCAGGATCCACCAGCCAATGGAAAGGGATTGGCATGAGTGGATTGAGGGCTGTGTGGCCTGAGGTTTTAAAAAAAAAAAGTCTGGGCTTTGAGTCTGAGTGCCTCAGCTCAACAGACAGGTGATGACCCCTTGGAGTCTGGGCTGCCCTGAGAAGGTCCTAAATTTACATTCAAAGTACACAACACCCTAGACAGCGAGTGTTAGGCTCCCTACCAAATCCGTTCACCAAAGAACACAGAGCATGGCCAATGGCCTGTCCCACCAGGGTGCTTCCTCCAAAATTTCCAGAAGGGGGGCTACTCAAGATCAGGCCTCCAGCTGCTGGTCAACCCACTCTCCTCCAAAAGGCCTCCCTGTGCCAGCCATTGCATAACATTTCCAGTCATCTCTGAGGGCACTGATGATGCCAATTTGGGGGCTTTATACTAGTGTTCCACTGTCTCTGGAAACAGAAACCACCCCCAGCCCCACGCCCACCAGCACCTTCCCCGACTCCTTTCCCCACAATAGAGGTTTCCAGTTTTCTTGGCAATGACTCAAGCCATGATGACTTGAATTTGTGTGCAATTCAGCACATACACAGCCACACAAATACATATGTGCTTTCATAAAGCAATACATACCCTTCCTACCTGCAGGTGAGGCCGTTTTCTATACTAGCATTTTTTATTGCTGGTTCTAACTCCCTAAACGGATCTCACGACCCACGGTTTTAAGCATACTGCTTAACAACGTGCAAGTCTATGATTTGGTTTTCTAAACTTCACTTTAAAAGAACATTTTCTGGAACGTATTAGATGAAACTACATACAACTGCCAAGTTTCAAAGGACCAAAAACAGTAATTTCATATGGTTTAATCTAATAATTATGAATGAACCAAACTAGGGGACTCAACTGGTCAGTTTACCTCTTGAAAACTAATTCTAAATTTGGCTAATGTTAAAACTGGGATACACAATGAGTATACATTATTATTGCGCAAAAGACAGAGGGCACCTGAAATGGACAAGTTACTGAGAAATAGTCTGACCCATGCTTAAATGGAAACAACAATGACGAACTCACAGGGATGCTGTGAGAATCAAATGAGCTCATAAGGTTGAAGGCCTTGCAAACTAAAATTGCAAACTATTCTTACCTTGCAAGGCAGTCTTGCTCCAAGGCCTTGCAAGGTAAAAAATACTGTTTTAGTTTTCATAAATAGTAAACTATGCCAGTGTCTCAGCAAAATAAGACCCCATGTGTGGTCCATGCTTAGTGGGGAAGGAACAGTCCCCAGGACACACGGGCGTGGAAACATGGTGGTCCCCTGCCAGCGGCAGGGCCTGCAGCAGCATCCTGTTGCCATGGGAACCAAGTGGCACGGTCAGCACAGACTCTCTCCGCTTCCCACCTCCTGCCGTTAGAGCCAAGGACTGCGCCTTCAAACGTGCAGTTGGTGGCATAAAATAACTCCTGTTGGTCCTACAGAAAGTGTCCCCAGAGACACGAGGTGGCCACAGCCAGTGCTGGCCAAGTCACACGAGTGAGATGGTCAAGGAAGACCCTGTTTCTTTAAGGGACGCAGTCCATATTCCTATGCTCTTCTGGGACGAGAAACATACTGGTCACTGTTCGGTAAAATCTTGTAGTCATTTGACCTATATTAATTTAATAATATCAACTTGTCAAAAGATAGATATAATTTAAATTATCCTATCAGAGAAGCCTACACTGCTTCATATTATACATTTTAAATATATATATATACACACACATATATATACTTATATAGGCATACAGATATGTACATATATATATATATATATGTATGCATACATACTATCCATTGTGGGTTTAATCTCAAATTCAACTTTAAAATTTTGTAACACAATTTTTACAATTCATAATTCTGGCCTTTTGCCCAAACTTTAAAAATCTAATTCTCGAGTAAATGAAATAATGTTTTTATATTTTGATATCAATTTATAAGGAACTTTAATATAATGTGATCTCATGTAACTTATCCAGCTACCCTGAGAGGTACTACTGCTATATTAGCATTTTAGAAATGTGAACACCAAGGATCAGAAAGGTTAAGGCACCTGCCCAAATCACACAGCTGGTCAGTAGGTGGAACTAGGATGCAACCTGGCAGTCTCGCTGCAAAGGGTCTATACGCTCTTCACCCAGAAAAGCGTATTTAAGTCTGAGTTACTAAGGACAAGGGCAGCATCTAAAGTAGCTATATTTTAGATATATTTACATTTGAATTATATTGTATGTGAAACACAAATCAGACATACAGGACTAATCTCCTTAATCTCCAAAGCATTTGTACAAATTGATAACAAAAAGACAATTTTTTTTTTAATGAATAGGGAGTCAACCACCCCCAAAAAAGGAAGGAAGAAATGCAAATAGCTCAAAAAAGTGCTTAACTCAACACTGAAGATACAACTAAAAGTGACAGGATACATTTTTTCACTTCTTAGTCTGGCACACATTTAAAACTGTAACAATCCTCAATTCAGCTGGCAGTATGGAAATAAAATAACTCCTGTTGGTCCTACAGAAAGTGTCCCCAGAGACACGAGGTGGCCACAGCCAGTGCTGGCCAAGTCACACGAGTGAGATGGTCAAGGAAGACCCTGTTTCTTTAAGGGACGCAGTCCATATTCCTATGCTCTTCTGGGACGAGAAACATACTGGTCACTGTTCGGTAAAATCTTGTAGTCATTTGACCTATATTAATTTAATAATATCAACTTGTCAAAAGATAGATATAATTTAAATTATCCTATCAGAGAAGCCTACACTGCTTCATATTATACATTTTAAATATATATATATACACACACATATATATACTTATATAGGCATACAGATATGTACATATATATATATATATATGTATGCATACATACTATCCATTGTGGGTTTAATCTCAAATTCAACTTTAAAATTTTGTAACACAATTTTTACAATTCATAATTCTGGCCTTTTGCCCAAACTTTAAAAATCTAATTCTCGAGTAAATGAAATAATGTTTTTATATTTTGATATCAATTTATAAGGAACTTTAATATAATGTGATCTCATGTAACTTATCCAGCTACCCTGAGAGGTACTACTGCTATATTAGCATTTTAGAAATGTGAACACCAAGGATCAGAAAGGTTAAGGCACCTGCCCAAATCACACAGCTGGTCAGTAGGTGGAACTAGGATGCAACCTGGCAGTCTCGCTGCAAAGGGTCTATACGCTCTTCACCCAGAAAAGCGTATTTAAGTCTGAGTTACTAAGGACAAGGGCAGCATCTAAAGTAGCTATATTTTAGATATATTTACATTTGAATTATATTGTATGTGAAACACAAATCAGACATACAGGACTAATCTCCTTAATCTCCAAAGCATTTGTACAAATTGATAACAAAAAGACAATTTTTTTTTTAATGAATAGGGAGTCAACCACCCCCAAAAAAGGAAGGAAGAAATGCAAATAGCTCAAAAAAGTGCTTAACTCAACACTGAAGATACAACTAAAAGTGACAGGATACATTTTTTCACTTCTTAGTCTGGCACACATTTAAAACTGTAACAATCCTCAATTCAGCTGGCAGTATGGAAATAAAAGACTCTCCAGGGGCTTCCCTGGTGGTCCCCTGGGTAAGGACACCACCTTGCAATGCAAGGGGCGCCGGTTCGATCTCTGGCCTGGGAAAATCCCACATGCTGTGGAGCGGCTGGACCGATGTGTCCAACTACTGAGCCAGAGCTCTGGAGCGTGTGCACCCAGAGCCGGTGCTCTGCAGCTAGAGAGGCCACTGGAATGGGAGGCCCACATAGGCCAAAGAACAAAGATGGAAATAAATGAAAGATCAATAGAAGTGGCCAAAAAAAAAAAAAAGACTCTCTCCAAGGCTATGGGTGCAGATGCAAACTGGGGAAAATTTAACAGAGGGGCTTCCCTGGTGGTCCAGTGGGTAAGGACACCACCTTGCAGTGCAAGGGGCGCCAGTTTGATCCCTGGCCTGGGAAGATCCCATGTGCCGCAGAGCGGCTGGACCGATGTGTCCAATTACTGAGCCGGAGCTCTGCGACAAGAGAGGCTACCGCGATGGGAGGACCACACGGGTCAAAGAACAAAGATGGATGAAAATAGATAAGTGAAAGACCAATAGAAATGGCCCGCTTGCCCCCTCCCTCCCCAACCCGTGCCCCCCAACAACAAAAAAATAATTAAAAAAAAAAAAAAAGAAAGGTGAAAATTTAACAGAAATATGTACCAAAGACACTCTCTGAAGCATGATTTGTCAAAAAGGGAGTAGAAGGTTGTCAGAAAACAGCTAAAGTGTCCATTGACAGAGAAATGGCCAAATAAACTTGTAAAGTCACACAACAGAGGATTAGGCAGTCATTTAAAAGAATGAACTAAAACCATAGGTACAGATATGAAATAATCTTCAAGATAACTAAATTAAATGGCTAGGTAGAGAACAATGTATATATAATATTTCCTTTAATGTAACTTTTTTAAAATGATGAACATAGATACTTGTACATATTACATGGAAACCTTTTCTTCCTGGGAGGAAACCAAGAATACCCACAGTGAAGTTGTCTCTTTGAAGAGGATGGACACTTCTATAAATGTTACAATTTCAGAAGGGAGGATTTTTAATCTAGGTTTCATGGGCTATCTTAAAGAGTCTGTGATACTCCTGAAATTGGATACAAAATTGTAAATATGTGCATTTCTTTCAGGGGAAAAGGGTTCCTCTCCCTCCCTCGAAAGATTAGGAACCTCTGTGTTCAACTCCATACTGGTGCTAAATTTTAATATCCACTCACATCTCTGCTCCAAACCCATGAAATAATCCTGGACTGGGACCCACAGGCACTCAGCACAGGCATCCCAGCCGGACCCTGGAGAAGGAGAGAGTTTGTGCCATAATAACAATACTGTCTGCTCAAGCTTCAGAAGAGGCAACAGGGGACAGTTTCCCTCTAACAGGAAGAAGGAAAAGTGGAACTGAAAATGATTTGCATGTTTAAAATTAGACCTTCTGTGGGAGCTGACACTACTTTGCTTTCAAAGTGGCCCCCATCTGCTGTCTCATTACCCCACCCTCGCCCAGGTATTTCACCAAAGAGCGGCTGGACCGATGTGTCCAATTACTGAGCCGGAGCTCTGACAAGAGAGGCTACCGCGATGGGAGGACCACACAGGTCAAAGAACAAAGATGGATGAAAATAGATAAACGAAAGACCAATAGAAGTGTCCCCCCCCAACAACAAAAAAATAATTAAAAAAAAAAAAAAAGAAAGGTGAAAATTTAACAGAAATATGTACCAAAGACACTCTCTGAAGCATGATTTGTCAAAAAGGGAGTAGAAGGTTGTCAGAAAACAGCTAAAGTGTCCATTGACAGAGAAATGGCCAAATAAACTTGTAAAGTCACACAACAGAGGATTAGGCAGTCATTTAAAAGAATGAACTAAAACCATAGGTACAGATATGAAATAATCTTCAAGATAACTAAATTAAATGGCTAGGTAGAGAACAATGTATATATAATATTTCCTTTAATGTAACTTTTTTAAAATGATGAACATAGATACTTGTACATATTACATGGAAACCTTTTCTTCCTGGGAGGAAACCAAGAATACCCACAGTGAAGTTGTCTCTTTGAAGAGGATGGACACTTCTATAAATGTTACAATTTCAGAAGGGAGGATTTTTAATCTAGGTTTCATGGGCTATCTTAAAGAGTCTGTGATACTCCTGAAATTGGATACAAAATTGTAAATATGTGCATTTCTTTCAGGGAAAGGATTCCTCTCCCTCCCTCGAAAGATTAGGAACCTCTGTGTTCAACTCCATACTGGTGCTAAATTTTAATATCCACTCACATCTCTGCTCCAAACCCATGAAATAATCCTGGACTGGGACCCGCACAGGCACTCAGCACAGGCATCCCAGCCGGACCCTGGAGAAGGAGAGAGTTTGTGCCATAATAACAATACTGTCTGCTCAAGCTTCAGAAGAGGCAACAGGGGACAGTTTCCCTCTAACAGGAAGAAGGAAAAGTGGAACTGAAAATGATTTGCATGTTTAAAATTAGACCTTCTGTGGGAGCTGACACTACTTTGCTTTCAAAGTGGCCCCCATCTGCTGTCTCATTACCCCCACCCCTCGCCCAGGTATTTACATGCCATGGAAATTCTAAGGCAACAGGATGACTATCAAGGAATCCTATCCCTGATAAGGAAGTAATAACAAATTTCCTACAGCTGCCGTCTTCCAGGGGGTCACCAGAAAAGCCACTGGAACGCCACAGAGAGGGTAACAAAATTGCTGTGGACTTCTCTGGTCGGACACACCTGCAGCTTCCAAGGATCTGCACTGAGAGACGCTTGGCCCCTCTCACCGCTGCGTCCCTGGCCAATCCAGGGCGAGCCCTTCCTCTGGAGAGGGGGCAGCAAGGACATACCATGCCCGGCTGTAACACAATCGATCCAGTGCCTGCTGAGCTGGGGGTGACCAGTCATGTAAGCCCGTAAAAGTCACAAAGGCAGGCTGCCTGCCTCTCTCACTCAGCACCAGTGCCTGTCCCCCACAAAGTTCGGCCCCAGTTAAAGCAATTTTTCACATTCGCAAGTGTGCCATCATCATCATCATCACATCATGTTTACATAATTGTTTTTACTCAAAAGTTTTCTCTTTTAAATACATTTATTATTTAAATATGTATTTATTTAGCTGCTCCAGGTCTTAGTTGGGGCACACGGCATCTTCAGCCTTGGTTGCAGTATGGGGGCTCTTTAGGTGAAGCAAGTGGGATCTAGTTTCTCGACAAAGGATCAAACCTGTGCCCCCGACCCCAGCCCCCGGCATGGGAAGCAAGGAGTCCCAGCCACTGGACCACCACGGAAGTCCCCTCTCTATTTTTCTTTAGCTCAATTTTTATGAAGTTCACACAAATTTATTAACCATGACACAGATCTGACATCTTACATTTTCACTAATGTTCCCCTAAAATAAATGGTAATTTTTTTTTTAATGTTTTGGGAGCCAGGCTCATCTTGCACACCCCCAGGGTCATTCTGCACCCCTGTGGTGCTGTGTAGTCGCTCAGTCGTGTCTGACTCTTTCTGACCCCATGAACTGCAGCCCACCAGGCTTCCCTGTCCTTCACCGTCTCCCAGAGCATGCTCAAACTCACGTGCATTGAGTCGGTGAGAAACTCTTAATAAATATCTGTTATATGAATTAATTATCTGAAGCCCCACATCCTCTCCCCAGATAACAGTACAGCCATAACTAGAAACTGAGCCTTCAATTTCACCGAGCAGTTCCTCTTGTCTCACTGGATTCCCTCCACCACCCCGTAAAGCAGGAAGTATTAGTCCCATTTTCCAGATAAGGAAATGAGAAGTCAGAGAGGTTAAGTGGCTTGCCCAAGTTTATGCAGCTACCAAGTGGCTGAGCAAGGACCTAAACCCAGGTCTTTTCATCCCAAGTCCCATTCCATTCAAGCAGGCCTGCCTTGCAGACACAGGCTGCCAAAGAAGCAGGAAAAGGGCTTCGTGGGCTGTCCATGTTACAGATGGAGTCGATTCTCCAGGGTTTAGGATGCAGAGAACCTAAAATGCCTGCCAGCCCTGTCGGGGTTCAGGCCCAACAACCTGTCCTTCAACTACAAGTCAATCACCTCCTCTCTTTTATTCCCCTATTCTTTTTTTTTAAAGTATAACTGATTTACAGCATTGTATTAATTTCTGCTGTATCATAAAATGATTTAGCTGCACCTATATACACACTGCTTTTTTTTTTTTTTTACACATTTCTTTTGAAATTCTTTTCCATGATGGCTTATCACAGGATATTTGAACGTAGTTCCCTGTGCTATACAGCAGGCCCTTGCTGTTTATCTATTCTATCTATAATCATTTGTATCTGCTAACCCAAACTCCCAATCCATCCCTCTCCTACACCCGCTGCCTTGGCTATCACAAGCCTGTTCTCTCTGTCCATGAGTCTGTTTCTGTTTTGCAGATAAGTTCATGTGTGTCACCTCCTCTCTTATGTGAACACTGACGACCTGATAAAACATATGAATTCTTCCAGTTCAGGACAGTAAACTGGGCTGTCAGAGATGACAAACCTGGCTCTGACACAGACTCTCAGGATAAATCTTTGGTAAGTTCAGAACTTCGGGTTTCCCACCGATAAAATGGGACCAGAAATTCCCAGGAGGTCAATGCGTTCACTGCTAGGGACCAGGTTCAATCCCTGGTCAGGGAACTAAGATTCTACGAGTCCCACAGTGCAGCTAAAAATAAAAATAAGTAAAAATTGTAAAAATTAGTTCAGGAGGGAGGGAACACATGTATACCTGTGGCCGATTCAGGTTGATACTTGGCAGTAAACAACACAGCTCTGTAAAGCTATTATCCTTCAATTAAAAAAAAAAAAATCTCAAAAAAAGGTGGAGGGAGAACCAGGAACAGCACCTACCTCTCTTTTATTCCTGATATGCTCAAATGAGATAATGCCTTAAAACTCTTAGCACCATTCCTGGCACATATAAAGCAACCTATTAATTACAGTATTATCAGCTGCATTCTGTTAGCAAGGAAATGCACAGAAAATTGCCTCTTACCCTGCACTCAAAATAATTCCCCTGGCCACTCAGTGAATGAACTAAGTAAGTAATTGCTGATGATGTGCTGGCTAAATCCAGCAACTCTGCCTGGGCCTCAATCCCAAGTAAAAATTACTTTTAGGAGCTAAACAACCTCTCTGCTGACCAAAATTGCTCACTTGGGAGCCAGGATTCTCTTTGCTAAGGAAACCTTGGGTATTCCATGGTTATCTTTATCATAGGGCTAAGCTTGAAGTCAGCTCAAAGTTATAGTCTAACCATAAAACCAATTTGCTCTGTTTTCTTAAATTGTCTGTAAACAAAACATGATCATTTGGTTTTTCCAGCATTTTTCTGAAGCAACACAAAAATGTTTAAAGTTGCCTCTATAAGAATTTAACAAGCAATTTTGAGGGAATCAAAATATTTCTTGTATGCTGGATGAAACAGGTAGGTAAGCAGACTTAAGGATTAGCTACAGCAGATAATAAACACGAACAGCTATTCACCAGGAAAACAAGAAAACAAAAGAAAAGCAAATCCAAAACACTGTAATTCCAACAAAACAGCTATCGGTCACCAGCTTTTTTTCATTTTAAAGCAACCCACGATCAAGCTAATTTCAAAAAGAATCTGTCAGAACTACTCTTCTCAAGAGAAGGAGGCCAGGCGAAAAAATGCTTTGTCACATTGCCTAAGACATACACACAAACCAAAATTAGTGTGCAAAAATGCTTCAAGAATGGGTGAAGTCATTGCAACCCATCAAGTCCTCATATTGGAATCTTCTCCGGCCATCCTTCCTGTCTTGGCGAAAAGGGATGAGACGCCAGGTTCAAAAATTGCTTTTCCGGCCCTACAAAGCACTGACTCTTCTAGCAGCTTTGGTATTCAGCCTCATGAATGCCCAGAGTTGCATCTTTTCCACAACTTGTCCATTTTTCAAACCTGCTACAGTTGTTGATTTCATTTTAAAACATACGCATACATACACACACACTCTAAGTCTGGCAAAACCAACCAAGTGTTAGGAAAGGAGTCAGATCCCTTCACCCACATTTCCTACATGTACAAGCTTCAGCAACCTCAAATATGACTTTCAATCTCACATATGATTTGACTCTAACTTTTTAACTTACATTGCAGTAAATAGCTAATAACAATATTGTGATAGCTTCAGGTGGACGGCAAAGGCAATCAGTCACACATATACATGGAAAATACGATTTGACTTTGAAAAACTCTAGGGTGTCCCTGGCAGCTCAGTGGTAAAGAATCTGCCTGCCAGTGCAGGAGACACAATTTATTTGGGATGGGAAAATAAATTCTCTTTGCTAAGGAAACCTTGGGTATTCCATGGTTATCTTTATCATAGGGCTAAGCTTGAAGTCAGCTCAAAGTTATAGTCTAACCATAAAACCAATTTGCTCTGTTTTCTTAAATTGTCTGTAAACAAAACATGATCATTTGGTTTTTCCAGCATTTTTCTGAAGCAACACAAAAATGTTTAAAGTTGCCTCTATAAGAATTTAACAAGCAATTTTGAGGGAATCAAAATATTTCTTGTATGCTGGATGAAACAGGTAGGTAAGCAGACTTAAGGATTAGCTACAGCAGATAATAAACACGAACAGCTATTCACCAGGAAAACAAGAAAACAAAAGAAAAGCAAATCCAAAACACTGTAATTCCAACAAAACAGCTATCGGTCACCAGCTTTTTTTCATTTTAAAGCAACCCACGATCAAGCTAATTTCAAAAAGAATCTGTCAGAACTACTCTTCTCAAGAGAAGGAGGCCAGGGCGAAAAAAATGCTTTGTCACATTGCCTAAGACATACACACAAACCAAAATTAGTGTGCAAAAATGCTTCAAGAATGGGTGAAGTCATTGCAACCCATCAAGTCCTCATATTGGAATCTTCTCCGGCCATCCTTCCTGTCTTGGCGAAAAGGGATGAGACGCCAGGTTCAAAAATTGCTTTTCCGGCCCTACAAAGCACTGACTCTTCTAGCAGCTTTGGTATTCAGCCTCATGAATGCCCAGAGTTGCATCTTTTCCACAACTTGTCCATTTTTCAAACCTGCTACAGTTGTTGATTTCATTTTAAAACATACGCATACATACACACACACTCTAAGTCTGGCAAAACCAACCAAGTGTTAGGAAAGGAGTCAGATCCCTTCACCCACATTTCCTACATGTACAAGCTTCAGCAACCTCAAATATGACTTTCAATCTCACATATGATTTGACTCTAACTTTTTAACTTACATTGCAGTAAATAGCTAATAACAATATTGTGATAGCTTCAGGTGGACGGCAAAGGCAATCAGTCACACATATACATGGAAAATACGATTTGACTTTGAAAAACTCTAGGGTGTCCCTGGCAGCTCAGTGGTAAAGAATCTGCCTGCCAGTGCAGGAGACACATGGGTTTGATTCCTGATCTGGGAAGATCCCAGAAAAAGATGGAAAAAATAAAAACTCTATTCACACCCACAGTTTCAGGAGTACACAGTGAGACAGGGTTGTGACTATAGTAAAAATTAAGAGCAAAGTGAATACACAGCCAAAAAAAACACAAATCATGAAAATCTGAGACACGGGCAAATGACACAGGTTCTAGTCCCACGCCAGCTCCTCTACTGTCTTGCTAGGTGACCTCAGTCCAATCACTGTCTTCCCTGGGCCTCAATAGCCTTATCTTAAAAAAAGAAGAAATAGAGAGGGGGAGAGAAAATTTGAGGTATCTTGAAGTCTGCTGCAGCTCAAAAGGCACTGATTCCCTGAAATATCCAGTATCAAAATGAACTGTCGAATACGGATTTGGAAGATGCTTTTTCAGAAATCCTTTTTGATTTCCAATTTTATAATGTACCGAAAAACCAGAAATAAGAGTCGTCTTAAGTTTCTACAGAACAAATTAGAGAGGAAGGAAATATCTGAATAGGGGACAAGTGTGGTGTGACAAGATGCAAGACAAGGAAGGATTGGGCAAGAAACAAATTTACCGAGGAAACTTTTCACTGATTCTAAACAGAGCTAGCAACCACTATGGCACAAGCAAAATGATAAATAATAAAATATCTTTTACAAAAGTAAACTAAAGGGGCTTCCCTTGTGGCTCAGTGGATAAGAACCCGTCTGCCAATGCAGGAGACGCAGGTTCGATCCCTGATCCGTGAAGATCCCATATACCACAGAGCAGCTAAACCCACAAATCAACAAAGACCCAGCACAGCCAAAAATAAATAAAGGCTTTTTAAAAAAAAAAAAAGTAAACTAAAAACAAATGAAGCATTTCTTTAGCATTAACTTTGGTACCAGACATCTTCAATATGAGGCAGTATTTTTCAAAGCTCATATACTGTTCTCTATGAATTTCCTTATAAGGACAGTGAGAAAGTCCATACACACTGCACCTTAACGATAATCCCCCTTGGACGCCCTTTCATGTTCACAAGGCTCTTTCAGACAACAGACAATGAATGCCCCTCAAACATCTCCATGGGGCAGGTGGTCTGAGTGTGTGTGGATGCTCAGCTGTATGACTCTTTGTGACCTCCTGGACCGTAGCCCACTGGGCTCCTCTGTCCATGAGATTTCCTAGGCAAGGACACTAGGTTGCTATTTCCTCCTCCAGGGGATCTTTCGGACCCAGGGACTGAACCCCCATCTCCTATGTCTCCTGCACTGCAGGCAGATTCTTTACCACTGAGCCACCCGGGAAGCCCATGGGCAGGTGGTCCTATCATACAAAACAACTAACCCAGGATGGAGGACACTGAACCTGGCCCTGGAGCTGGTCTTCTGACACCCAATCCAATATTCTCTGCAGGAGGTCACAGTGCATGCCTTCCAGGGCTTATGAAGAGCCTGATAAAAGCTTGCTGAGGAAAATTAAAATTGCAAGGAGACACTGGCAACCAGAGAGCCCTCTGGGCGTGGAGTACTGTCATAGCCCCTAGGCCGCAAGCTACCTTCTGGCCCTGCCTGCTGGGTCGCATTGCTGCCCCAAGGCTGAAGTTTCTGCTCTCAATCTTTTATTCGTGCTTGAAAAGTTAGAGAGGAAGGAAATATCTGAATAGGGGACAAGTGTGGTGTGACAAGACAAGGAAGGATTGGGCAAGAAACAAATTTACCGAGGAAACTTTTCACTGATTCTAAACAGAGCTAGCAACCACTATGGCACAAGCAAAATGATAAATAATAAAATATCTTTTACAAAAGTAAACTAAAGGGGCTTCCCTTGTGGCTCAGTGGATAAGAACCCGTCTGCCAATGCAGGAGACGCAGGTTCGATCCCTGATCCGTGAAGATCCCATATACCACAGAGCAGCTAAACCCACAAATCAACAAAGACCCAGCACAGCCAAAAATAAATAAAGGCTTTTTTAAAAAAAAAAAAAAAAAAGTAAACTAAAAACAAATGAAGCATTTCTTTAGCATTAACTTTGGTACCAGACATCTTCAATATGAGGCAGTATTTTTCAAAGCTCATATACTGTTCTCTATGAATTTCCTTATAAGGACAGTGAGAAAGTCCATACACACTGCACCTTAACGATAATCCCCCTTGGACGCCCTTTCATGTTCACAAGGCTCTTTCAGACAACAGACAATGAATGCCCCTCAAACATCTCCATGGGGCAGGTGGTCTGAGTGTGTGTGGATGCTCAGCTGTATGACTCTTTGTGACCTCCTGGACCGTAGCCCACTGGGCTCCTCTGTCCATGAGATTTCCTAGGCAAGGACACTAGGTTGCTATTTCCTCCTCCAGGGGATCTTTCGGACCCAGGGACTGAACCCCCATCTCCTATGTCTCCTGCACTGCAGGCAGATTCTTTACCACTGAGCCACCCGGGAAGCCCATGGGCAGGTGGTCCTATCATACAAAAACAACTAACCCAGGATGGAGGACACTGAACCTGGCCCTGGAGCTGGTCTTCTGACACCCAATCCAATATTCTCTGCAGGAGGTCACAGTGCATGCCTTCCAGGGCTTATGAAGAGCCTGATAAAAGCTTGCTGAGGAAAATTAAAATTGCAAGGAGACACTGGCAACCAGAGAGCCCTCTGGGCGTGGAGTACTGTCATAGCCCCTAGGCCGCAAGCTACCTTCTGGCCCTGCCTGCTGGGTCGCATTGCTGCCCCAAGGCTGAAGTTTCTGCTCTCAATCTTTTTATTCGT
This sequence comes from Tragulus kanchil, assembly GCA_022376925.1. Classification (NCBI taxonomy): domain Eukaryota; kingdom Metazoa; phylum Chordata; class Mammalia; order Artiodactyla; family Tragulidae; genus Tragulus; species Tragulus kanchil. Next base: position 45,244,501 of record JAIOJX010000006.1, read on the forward strand.
GCTTGAAAAGTTATCCCTTGTAATAAACTATAACGGAAAAGAATCGAAAATATATAGAAAGATATATACATGTATATGGATAATCGAATCCATTTCCTGTACACCTGAAATTAACACAACATTCCTAATCAAGTAGACTTCAATTTAAAGAAAGAAAAAAGAAGAGACGTCGGCGGTGGGGGGTGGGGTGGGGGTGTCAGTTTTCCCTGCAGCCAGATTCCCTCCCCAGCCTTGCTAGGTTTCAAACAACATATTCTTAAAGCTGCTGTCTGTATAAAAGAAGAAAGATTTTTTTTTTTCCTTCACAAAATGCAAGGCCCGTTCCGTCCCGGGGTCAAGCCCCCAACAAGCTCCTAGAAGGCTGTGAGGACGAACGCGCTGGCTCAGCTCCCTCGGCAGGGCTGGGCGACTCTGCTATTTCACTTCTCTCCTTCCAGTTCCCTATCTGTGAAATGGGGACATGGCTCAGCTGCCCGGCCTCACCCCCGTGGGAACCCCACGAACGGGAAACAGCGCTTTCTGAGGACAGGTCACCAAAACGCCCGGCACAGCATGATCTGAAACGCGAAGCCCGATAACAGGGTGGGGAGCGGGGCAGCCGGTGCCCACAACGCACGGTGTAGCACCCAGGGGAGCAGGCAGCTTCCCCGGGAGCAGGACCGTCGCCCAGAGGCATGCCTGCGAGTGGCCGCCTTCTCCCGGGGCTGGGAACTTTCCCCAGAAGCAGCCGCCGCGGCCCGGAGGCCCCGCGCCTCGCCCGCCGCCCGCCCCTGCCCGGCTCCCCGAGGGGGCCCCGCCCCCGGCCCGGAGTCGGCCCCGCGCCTCGCGCGCGCCGGACACTGAACCTGGCCCTGGAGCTTGTCTTCTGACACCCAATCCAATATTCTCTGCAGGAGGTCACAGTGCATGCCTTCCAGGGCTTATGAAGAGCCTGATAAAAGCTTGCTGAGGAAAATTAAAATTGCAAGGAGACACTGGCAACCAGAGAGCCCTCTGGGCGTGGAGTACTGTCATAGCCCCTAGGCCGCAAGCTACCTTCTGGCCCTGCCTGCTGGGTCGCATTGCTGCCCCAAGGCTGAAGTTTCTGCTCTCAATCTTTTTATTCGTGCTTGAAAAGTTATCCCTTGTAATAAACTATAACGGAAAAGAATCGAAAATATATAGAAAGATATATACATGTATATGGATAATCGAATCCATTTCCTGTACACCTGAAATTAACACAACATTCCTAATCAAGTAGACTTCAATTTAAAGAAAGAAAAAAGAAGAGACGTCGGCGGTGGGGGGTGGGGTGGGGGTGTCAGTTTTCCCTGCAGCCAGATTCCCTCCCCAGCCTTGCTAGGTTTCAAACAACATATTCTTAAAGCTGCTGTCTGTATAAAAGAAGAAAGATTTTTTTTTTTCCTTCACAAAATGCAAGGCCCGTTCCGTCGCGGGTTCAAGCCCCTAACAAGCTCCTAGAAGGCTGTGAGGACGAACGCGCTGGCTCAGCTCCCTCGGCAGGGCTGGGCGACTCTGCTATTTCACTTCTCTCCTTCCAGTTCCCTATCTGTGAAATGGGGACATGGCTCAGCTGCCCGGCCTCACCCCCGTGGGAACCCCACGAACGGGAAACAGCGCTTTCTGAGGACAGGTCACCAAAACGCCCGGCACAGCATGATCTGAAACGCGAAGCCCGATAACAGGGTGGGGAGCGGGGCAGCCGGTGCCCACAACGCACGGTGTAGCACCCAGGGGAGCAGGCAGCTTCCCCGGGAGCAGGACCGTCGCCCAGAGGCATGCCTGCGAGTGGCCGCCTTCTCCCGGGGCTGGGAACTTTCCCCAGAAGCAGCCGCCGCGGCCCGGAGGCCCCGCGCCTCGCCCGCCGCCCGCCCCTGCCCGGCTCCCCGAGGCCGCCGCGCTGCCCTTCGGCCCCGCCCCTCGGGCCACCGCCGGCCGGGTCGGAGGTCGGCCGCGGCTCGGCCAGGCCAGCCGGGCTCGGCGGCGGGAGCCCTCCGCAAACACGCCCCCTCCGGCCGCCTCGGGCGGGCGAGCCGGGCCCGCGCCGGCCAGATGTGGCCAGCCCGGGGCCGGGCCGGGCCAGAGACGGCCTGCAGCCCGCGCGGGGACGGCCCCCGGGAGGCTCCGGGCACCCTGCGACCCCGGAGCCCGCCACCCTCTCTCGGGTACGCGGCGGCCGGGGGAAAGGGCTCGACCGCCGGCGCGCGAGGCCGGCCTCCAGAAGGGGAGGGCCCGAGGACGAGGGCGCACCCGGGCAGGTGCAGGGGCTTCCAGTCCCGCCCCACCCTCCTCGCCGACCCCCACCCCCACCCCGCCCGGGCCGGCCCGGCGGCTCACCTGGCCCAAGCGTAACAGCAGCAGCAGCGGCGGCAGCAGCGTCCAGCGCAGCCCGGGCGAGCGCGGAGGCGGCCGCGCCTCCCGCGCCGCCGGCTTCATGCCCCGCGCGCCCTGGAACGTGCCCGGGACGCGCGAGTCGGGCCCCGCCGTGCGCCCGAGCCCCGGCTCCTTAGTCACCGCCTCCAGCCGCCGCCTCCGCCTCCTCCTCCTCCAGCCGGTCCGCCTCGTCCCCGCTCCGCCCGCCCCGGGCTTCCCCGGGGACATGGCAGCGGTGGCGGCAGCGGCCACACGGCGGAGCCTGGCGAGGCTGCAGCGGGGGGGACGCGTCCCTGGGCGCGCAGGGGCTTCGCAGGGCGGAGCAAGCGGCGCCCACCCCCCGCGCGCGGCGCCCTGATCCCGGTTTCTGCGGCTCCCGCTGCCTCCTCCGCGCGTCATGCGGCTCGGGCTGCAGGGAGCCTCGGCGAGCGCTCAGCCCCCTCCCTTCCCCTCCCCCCTATGAATATTCATCGCTTCCTCCAGCCCCGGCCGGCCGGGCGACTGCCGAGCTCCGCGGCCCCTCGCCGCCCTCTCGCTGCAGCCCCCGCCCCCGCCGGGCCGGCCCGGACGCTGGGAGGGGGCGGCGGCGGCGCGCTTTGCGCGCGCCCGGGCGGCTCCCTTCGGCGAGTAGAGCAAGCGCCCCCGCCTCGCCCGCTTTCTCCGCCCAGCCCTCCCACATTCCTGGGACTCGGCACCCGGGACGCGGCTCCAGAGCCACGAGCCCGTACCTCGACCCACCTCCACCAACCCCGCTCCAGGGCCCCGAGTTTGGGCCACCAGATGTTGACCGAGACCCCTGCCGATAACCTGCGTTAAGATGGCAACCGAGGGAAGGCCAGGTTGACCTGACCAGTGGGTGGCTCGGAAGTGCAGGAACCCCTAAATTGCAAGGGACATGCAGTGGGTTGTCTTCTCCCCGCCCCCATCCCCGGGCCAAGGAGTGGGCGTTGGAGTGGGTCCAAAGATTAGGAGCCCACGCTGCCATAGGGTGAACCTGACTCTGCAAGTGGCACTGTGTGACCTCGGTAGAGGCATTTTACCTCTCTGGGCCTCCTTTCCTCATGTGTAAAGTGAGGATAAAACCAGCAGCTGGCTAGAGAGGCTTGACCAGTACTAATGAGTTAATGAAGGGAAAAGCCCTAAACGCCGGGCCTGACAGGGACACACAGCGGGCCTCTGTCAACAGTAGCTCCTCCGGCAGCCTTCATCACATTATCAAAGAAGTCAGCTCCCAGAAAGGGACTAAAGATTACAGCATATGTTACTATTATGCTCCTGCACAGAGGAGAGGACTGAGGATCTGGGAGACTAAGTCGGCTGCCCAAGAAAAAGTCATGAGAGAGGGGGCCAAGCCAAGGAGTGCTGGGGAGGAAGCAGGGATGAATTCCAGTCAGGGGAGAGGTGACACCTGAGCTGGGCTTTGAAAGATGGGTTGAATTTCACCAGGCAGGTGGGAGGGGAGGGGGCAGTGACCCAAGAAGCGGGAGCAACTTGGCCAAAACCAGGAGGTGGATGTTTCAGGCTTGGCCCTTCTGAGCAGCAGGGAATGGGAGGTTGATGGGTTCATATATAGGGGAGACTTTGAAAGGAGAATAATAAATCTGGGCTAGTTTCGGGTGCAAACCACCAGGTGCCTAACACAGCCTCCAGGCACTCTCTGTACCTCCTGTTCCTTGCTAGATGGGAACACGCCTTCACTTTAAGGGTCCCAGTGGCTTCTCCCAGGACAGCACACATAGAGAACACAAGGTAAGGGGACCTCACCTGTTTACTTAAACACCTTGCTGCCTTTTGTGGAAACATGGTGTAATTATCATAATTCACCAGGAATTCTGTTCCCTCCTGACTCCTCCCCTTCTTGGGGCAGAGACAGGTGGTTTGAAATTCCTGTCGATGACAGCCAGGGGGAAAGAAAGCGTGACTTTCTGCTGGTGCTTTTGGGTCTTCAGGTGGCCCCAGGCACTCACAGACCCGTAGGCCTCAAGAATCCATCCAGACTCCACTACATCTGACTCTTTGAGGCCCCACGGACTACAGCCCACCAGGCTCCTTTGTCCATGGAATTTTCCAGGCAAGAATACTGGAGTGGGTTGCCATTTCCTACTCCAGGGGCCTCCCTGACCTAGGGGTCGAACCTGCGTCTCTCGCATATGCTGCGTTGGCAGACATATTCTTTACCACTACACCAGCAGGGAAAGCTTCCCACCGCTTCATGAAGGGTCTGCAAACAGCCGTGGGAATGCCCACACACGCTTTGATTCTCTCTTGGATCAAATATATGCTCATGGATGTGAGGGCTGGAACGGCATTTCCCCACAACAGGGTAATAAAAGAGAATAAACAGTATTTTCAGGGAAGGGAGTTACGACCTGAATAGTAACCTACCTGTTGGGTTGTAAACAGGTGTGGTATAAGCTCCCTGAGGGTAGGAATTGGGACTTTCTCCCCTTGGTTGCCCTATGACACCTCACTCCGTGTCTTACCCATGGCGGAAACTTTGTATTTGTGCAGTTGCATGATTGTGTAAATTAATCCACGGCAACATGGTGAGAAAGTTCATTTTCTGCAAGGATGAATTAGGGAAGGACCACTGTCTTTGCAGGATTTGAGACAAGGTCTCAGTGTTCCATCTCTCGCTCAGCTCTCACCTCCCTAGAACTCCTCAGATGCCCCAGTCCTGACTTGGGTTCATATATAGGGAGACTTTGAAAGGAGAATAATAAATCTGGGCTAGTTTCGGGTGCAAACCACCAGGTGCCTAACACAGCCTCCAGGCACTCTCTGTACCTCCTGTTCCTTGCTAGATGGGAACACGCCTTCACTTTAAGGGTCCCAGTGGCTTCTCCCAGGACAGCACACATAGAGAACACAAGGTAAGGGGACCTCACCTGTTTACTTAAACACCTTGCTGCCTTTTGTGGAAACATGGTGTAATTATCATAATTCACCAGGAATTCTGTTCCCTCCTGACTCCTCCCCTTCTTGGGGCAGAGACAGGTGGTTTGAAATTCCTGTCGATGACAGCCAGGGGGAAAGAAAGCGTGACTTTCTGCTGGTGCTTTTGGGTCTTCAGGTGGCCCCAGGCACTCACAGACCCGTAGGCCTCAAGAATCCATCCAGACTCCACTACATCTGACTCTTTGAGGCCCCACGGACTACAGCCCACCAGGCTCCTTTGTCCATGGAATTTTCCAGGCAAGAATACTGGAGTGGGTTGCCATTTCCTACTCCAGGGGCCTCCCTGACCTAGGGGTCGAACCTGCGTCTCTCGCATATGCTGCGTTGGCAGACATATTCTTTACCACTACACCAGCAGGGAAAGCTTCCCACCGCTTCATGAAGGGTCTGCAAACAGCCGTGGGAATGCCCACACACGCTTTGATTCTCTCTTGGATCAAATATATGCTCATGGATGTGAGGGCTGGAACGGCATTTCCCCACAACAGGGTAATAAAAGAGAATAAACAGTATTTTCAGGGAAGGGAGTTACGACCTGAATAGTAACCTACCTGTTGGGTTGTAAACAGGTGTGGTATAAGCTCCCTGAGGGTAGGAATTGGGACTTTCTCCCCTTGGTTGCCCTATGACACCTCACTCCGTGTCTTACCCATGGCGGAAACTCGTATTTGTGCAGTTGCATGATTGTGTAAATTAATCCACGGCAACATGGTGAGAAAGTTCATTTTTCTGCAAGGATGAATTAGGGAAGGACCACTGTCTTTGCAGGATTTGAGACAAGGTCTCAGTGTTCCATCTCTCGCTCAGCTCTCACCTCCCCTAGAACTCCTCAGATGCCCCAGTCCTGACTTGGGTACCCTTCTTCCACCATTCTCTTGCCGGTCCGTGTGATAACCATATCTGCCACACTGGACCATAAGTAAAACCCTTGAAGACAAGGCCTGCCTCTTATTGGTCACTGTATCCCCAGCGCATAATAGCCATGCATATAATATTTATTTAGCTGAATTGAATGCATTCCTTTGAATAGCAAACTAAGGTGTTAAATATCTGTCCACACACACACACAGCAAGTTCTATTTGCAAACAGCTTTCCAGGAAGAAATCTACTGTGCAAAGTTCAGGGCACATTCTGAGAGTATAGAATGATATTTAGCCTTTTAATCGTGTCCACCCTCAAGCATAAGCTAAAACTTTGCTGCCTATGGGGCCAGGTGCACAGAGAGTGAAAGGGTCACAGCAAGAGTGGGAAGGGAGGGTTCCTGGATGTGTTCCAAAATCACCCCAAAGGAATCACCCAGTAGCCTGTTATATATGTGTTCCCATGCCTTTCCTTAGTTGGCCTCTGTACATTTAACCAGCTCTCTGGGTCATTCTTGTGGTGAAGCAGAATAGTGCTGTGTGCTGTGCTCAGTCACTCAGTTGTGTTCAACTCTTTGTGACCCCGTGGGCTGTAACCCACTCAACAGGCTTCTCTGTCCATGCAGGCTTGGAAGACACTGTTTAACCTGTGGCTGGCCCACCTTGTGTCCCTACTAATAGCAAAGACTGTTGATCAGATCCTAGGTAGGTGCCAGGCTGTATTCTAGGTAATTTACATCCATTGTCTCTACTCCTTAAACAACCCTTTAGGTGCTCACTTTGGCAGCACATAGACGAAGGTTGGAAAGATACAGAGATTAGCATGGCCCCTGCACAAAGATGACACGCAAATTTGCAAAGCGTTCCATGTTTTTAGAGGCCACTGCAATGGGAGGCCCACACAGGCCGAAGAATAAAGATGGAAGAAAAATAAATAAATAAAAAACCAATAAAAAGAGGCCAAATTTAAAAAAGAAAGAAAGAAAGAAAACCCTTTAGAATTGGTATCATTATCAGTATTTAAGAAGCAAAGAAACTATGTGTCAGAGAGACTTAGTTACTTCCACAAGATCACACAGCTTCAGAGAAGCAACACCATGATCTGAAATCATATCTTTCTTACCACTGTGCCATGGTCACCCTTGACCTTTGTAGGTAAGTTAATATAAAGTGTTCTATGTGTCGGTCGTTGTTATTGCTTTTAGCGGTACTAGATTGGGCCTCAGTTTTCCCAGTTTTAAAACAGAAAGGGACAGAAGGTATAAGACTTTCCACTTCATCCCCTCAGAGTAGGGAACAAGCAAGGCAACCATGTTTAAGGAGAGGTCCACCATCCCAGCAGGAGGCAAGCCTGCTGGGCACCAGCCTGGAACCAGGTCACAGGCCCCGCAGGGAGTCCATTCAGCCCGGCAACCCTCAGTTTATTTTAAAAGCCACCGTGAGCAAACCATTCTCCAAAGCCCTCCTAAGCGGAATGGAATGTTTCTTGGGAGTCTGATTAGCTAATGTTGCAGGCATGGCTGCCCTGAGACCTTCCTGCCTCACAGACTTGAATTGAATCAGAATGGAAAGAAAGACTTTTAGAAAGTTCTTATAAAAAAAAAAAAAAAGAGCACTTCGTCTTTGTAAGAGTAACAGGATGTTTCCTGTGGACTAATAACTGGGCTGTGGTTTAGAGCTCCATGTTTGGCCACCAGACCTCAGTTCCTCCCAGAACAGTGCCTTAATCACCTGCCTCTGCACCAAGCCTTGGCAAAGGCCTTTTTTTGTTCCTAACGTCAAGCACTTGCAACATTAAGCATGTTCATATGTTTTTATTGGAGTATAACTGCTCTACAATGCTGTGTGAGTTTCTGCTGTACAAAGATGTGAATCCCCTCACTCTTGAGCCAGCCTCCCAACACCACATCCCCATTCCACCCCATCACAGAGCACCCTGTGCCACAGAGCAGCTTCCCATAAGCTATCTGTCTGACAGCCGTCTGGTAGTATATATAGTCAATCCTAACCTCTCAGTTCATCTCACCTTCCCTATGCCCCCACCATGTCCACCTGGTCCATTCTCTTTATCTGCTTCTCTTCTCCTGCCCTGCAAATAAGTTCATCTGTAACATTTTTCTAGATTCCGTGTATATGAATTAACCTATGATACTTGTGTTTCTCTTTGTGACTTACTTCACTGATCTACTTCAATCTCTAGGTCCATCCACATGACTACAAATGACCCAATTTCATTCCTTTTTAGGGTTGAGTAATAGGTCATTTGTGTGTATGTGTGTCTGTGTCTGTGTGTGCGCACGTGTTATGCCAAGATAGAAAATAAAGTTCAGTTACAAAGAAACAGTAGCCCATGACCGATTTCAGAGCATGGAGAGAAGAGACCCATTGCTCTCAAGGGTCCCCATCCTTTCCCACGTTTCCGCACCTACAGGGATAAGCCTACTGGCTTCTATACTCCCAGATGTTAGGTCCTGCGTCAAGCTCCCAGGGAGCCCAATACCTTCACATTCTGGCAGAACAAATTCAAGACCCACGGTGTGAGTGTATCTGGGCACACAAGGAGTGTGTGGCAAGGAGACTTGGAGCCTAGGGGATAAGAGGCTTTTGTCCAGGGCTTGAGAATGACTTCCACACAAACACCAGAAGTGCCAGGCAGAGGGCAGGAGACTGTCAGACCTGCAGCAGAAAACATCACTTCCAGCAAAGAAAGGACTGAGAGGTGTAAAGACAAGAAGGGGAGAGTGAGCAGGAGGCCCAGAGGCCCAGGGCTTCCTGGCATCTGAGTTCGCTCAACCTTGTTAAAAATAAATTAATGTGTTTGTGGTTTGAAAAGAAATGTTCTCTTTTTTTTCCAGGTTGAAAAGAATTTCTTAATCACATTGGGCTGGATGTATACAGCACCTGAGCCTCTGCAGTTAGGGTAAGAAATCAACTCGTGTGTGAACAATTGTATAGTCGAATCCTGCCGGTAGAGAAGACAATAGCCTGAAATCTAAATAAGCAAAGAAAAATCCTATATGGCAATATAGTTAGATTCTGCATATAATGGCATATGAAAAGTGCAAGATGCTCAATTGTGTCCAACTCTTTGTGACCCCGTGGACTGGAGCCTGCCAGGCTCCTCTGTCCATGGAATTCTCTAGGCAAGAATACTGGAGTGGGTAGCCTATCCCTTCTCCAGGGGACATTCCCAACCTAGGAGTCGAACCACAATCTCTTTGCATTGCAGGCAGTTTCTTTACCAGCTGAGCTACCACATATATTTCATGTTAGATAAATATATGCATGAGCTTTACGCATGGCAATAAAGTCTAGTGGATATGAGTATGGACTCTGAGGTCAGCGGCCTGGGTTCAGACCCTGGTCCTGCCACGTATTAGCTCTGTGACATGGGACAAGTGACTTAAGTTCTCTCTGCGTCAGGATCCTTTTCTGTAAATGAGGATGTCAGTATCTACCTCATAGGATTTTTATAAGAATTAACATAGTTAAATCGCTGATAATGTCCCATGGAATAAAGTAAATACCATGTAGGTGTCTGTCATTATTAAAGTATCTTGTTGGTAGATCTGAGGCAGGGTGGTAAGGTTGGGGAGTGGGGATATGTGCTTTGGATCAGATGGTTTGAGTCCTCTGCTTGCCATGGAACTTTGGCCTCCATTTTCTCATATAAAGAATGGGGTGATAATTCATTATTGTGAAGATAAAAGCAAGTGCCAGATGTCAAGTGCCCGCACATATTTCAGAAGATCTAAGTGGTAAAGGCACTGTAATTGATGGGAGGAAAAAGAAGGAAATGGGGGGTCGGGATCCTTATAGTTTTTTAAACATTTATTTATTTTGTTTATTTGGCCACGTCAGATCTTAGTTGCAGCATATGGGATCCAGTTCCCCTACCAGGGATTGAACCCAGGCCCCCTGCATTGGGAGTGTGGCATCTTAGCCACTGGACCACCAGGGACGTCCCAGAACCCTTGTATTTAATTAACCAACTGTCAGAGCACACAGACAAGTCACTCCTCTTGGGCTTGGTTTCTTGTTCTCTAATACATGGTTAGGAAAAAAAAGACATGGGTAGCATAGCGTATCAGTCAGGATGGGCTAGGTTATGCTGAGTAACAAACACCTCTCCAAATATGGGTGACTGAAAACCACCTGCATGCTATGTCTTGTCCTCACTACATGTCTTCACAGATCAGCTGAGGGTCAGACTCCATCCCCTCCTCACCCTAGGAGCCATCCGCTGTCACAGATGCTATCTGAAACATTCCCAGTAGCCGTGGCAGACAGAAAAAGAGCTCTGGGGAGTTGAACAGGCAATCAAATACTCTCTCCCGGACATGACACTAATTTCATCTGCTCACAGACCATTAACCAGAGCTAGTCATATGGCTCCACCCAACTACACGAGGGTCAGGAAGTACTATCCTACCAGGTACCCAGAGAGCAGAGCTGGAAACGTCTCGTGAACAGAACTCATGACCGTGACAGTGACAGGGCCTCTCAAACCTGGCCACTGAAACCGTGGTCCACTAGGTAGTAGCATGACGTTCCCTGGGAACTTGTTAGACATGCAAAAGGTCTGGTCCCACCCCAGACCTACCGAGATGGTTACTTTGATCTGCGGACCCCAGGGTGCCCAGATATCTGGTAAAACACTATTTCTGATGTGTCTGTGAGGGTGCTTCCGGAGGAGAGGCATATTTGAATTAATGAGCTGAGTAAAACAGATGGTCCTCCCCCATGTGGGAGGGTCCTACCCAATCTACTGAGGGGCTGAATAGAACAAAAAGGCGGAGGAGGGTTGAATTCTCTCTCCACCTGATTGTCTCAGCTGAGCAGTGATTTCTCCCTGCCCTGATGTTCCTGGTTCTCAAACCTTTAGACTCAAACTGAAAACCGCACCATTAGCTCTTGAGACTTGGAACTACACCACCAGATTTCCTGGGTTTCCAGCTTGCAGGTGGCAAGCTGTGGAGCTTCTCAGCTTCCATATCACATAAGCCAATACCTTATTTAATTTTAACATATATATTTTACATATATGTTTCCTATTGGTTCTATTTCTTAGAAGAACACAGACTAATACACCTACTAAATCAGAATCTGTATTTTAACGAGCTTGCCAGCAGATTCCTATATACCTTAACGTTTGAGAAGCACTGACCTGGTCTGCTGCGTGGCAGGGTAGTGTGCTCCTTAAGAGCTGGTTCTCAGACTTCCCTGGTGGTGCAGTGGTTAAGCATCCACCTGCCCAGTGGAGATACAGACTGCTGGATACAGTCAGGGAGGGAGAAGGTCGGATGATTTGAGACAGTAGTATTGAAACCTATATGTATTTATTTTCTACCGTGTGTAGAATCGACAGCCAGTGGGAATTTGCAGCCAGTGGGAACCCAAAGCTGGTGCTCTGTGACAAGGTAGAGGGGATGGGGAGGGAGGTGGGAGGGAGGTTTAAGAGGGAAGGGGCATGTGTCTACCTGTAGCTGATTCATGCTGATTATGGCAGAAACCGACACAATATTGTAAAGTAATTATCCTCCAATTAAAATTAAATGAAAAAATGAATCAATCTGCCAATGCAGGGGACACAGGTTCAAGGGTTCAATCCCTTTTCCAGGATTCCACATGCCATGGGGCGACAAGCCTGTGTGCTCTAGCTACAGAGCCTGTGCTCCGCAACAAGAGAAGCCACCAAAATGAGAAGCCCAACCTGAAGTTAGAGAGGAAGCCCACTCGCAGCAAAGTCAATTCAGTGCAGATCAAAAAAAAAAAAAAAGCTGGCTGTCAGCTTCTATCAGTGCTTGGTTCACATGCTAATTTCTGGGCTCACCTCAAGGACTCTGAGTTCTGAAGTCTGCATTAAGAAGCACACAGGTGACCCAGGTACAGTTAGTTTCCTCCAGCCCCAATCTGGGAAAAGACTCTCAAGTGTGTTTCGAGTCCATGGGATTTTTTTTTTTTTTTCCAATGAAGTAAAAAAAAACCTTTCTAAGGTCCAGATTACCACTTATAAGCTGAGCCTGTTTAAAGATTTCTATTTTACTTACTTAGAAACTATAATCCTAGATCGAGAAATGGTACAAGCCTAAACTATCATGCCTACCTCGTTATTGGCAGCTGACTATATACCAGACTAAGTGTAAGCTACTTGGTATACTTTTATCCCATGTAATCCTTATTTATACATTTATAGCCATACCTCTCTATCATAGGTACTATCACGATTCCCACTTTTATGGTTAAGAAAACAACAACACATACAGTTTAAGTAACTTACTCAGAGACACATAGGAGGCAGAAAAAAGAGGCACACATAAAGTGGTCGTAGCCAAAGCTTGTGTTAACCACTCTATGGCTGCTTGCCAGGGCAAGCTTCGCTGGGCTAAGGAGGTCCTTCTTCAGAGTTCATTCCCTACCCTCAGTATCCTCCTTTTTACTTTTTTTAAAATTTTTGGCCTCTTTTATTGTTTCATTATTTATTTTCATCCATCTTAGTTCTTTGGCCCGTGTGGGCCTCCCATCGCAGCGGCCTCATTGCAGAGCACCGGCTCTGGGCGCACGCGCTCCAGAGTGCTGGCGCTGGCTCATAATTGGACACACCGGTGAATCCGCTCCACGGCACGCGGGATCTTCCCGGGCCAGGGATCAAACCAATGCCCCTTGCACTGTGAGGCGGACTCTCTACCCACAGGACCACCAGGGAAGCCCTTCCACATGCTCCTTTCACCTTCAGCCTCTTGCCAAGAACAACATGATGCAGACTGAACTTCCTACAGATACATCGTAAAGGAAGGATTTCAAGACAGGCACCTGTAGACAACTTCCTCATCTGCCTTGATTCTTACTCATCTGCTGCTGTCATTTTCCTCCATGGTTATTTTCTCAGGCTTTTTTTTTCTGAGACTTGCATCCACTCTCCTGAAAGATGCTATTGCTGCTCTCAGGGTTAATCATTCTGAAATTCGGGGAACTGTAAAAGGTAACACACAACAAAGGACCTTGAAGGCTATGCAGTCCAACCTGCTCACTCCACAGATGAAACAGAGGCTCAGGGAGATTCTAGTGACTTGTGGATAGAAACACAGCCGGGCTGTGTATTGGCAGTGCTTCAGCAATAAGACTCAGTTGTCCCATCTTTCTTGACATGCTTTGTCTCCCCTGTGTGACTGACAGGACATCCTGGGGCTCCACCTTCCTCAAAGGACCTCCATTAATTACTGGGCTGTTAAAAATGTCAATAAGCTTGATTTAGCCAAGTCTTCAAGTTTGCAGTCATCAAAGATGTACAGAACATGAAGAAATTTTTTAATATTTATTTATTTGTATTTATTTATTTGGCAGCACCAGGTCTTAGTCACAGCATGCAGGGTCTTTCATTGTGGTGTGGGGGGGGGATGTTTTAGTTGTGGCATGTGGGATCTAGTTCCCCGACCGAAGATCAAACCCAGGCCCTCTGCATTGGGAGTGCAGAGTCTTAGCTACTGGCCCACCATGGAAGTCCCCAGAACATGAAGTATTTATGCCTTCAGTCTCTGGGCCCTAGGAAAGCAAACTGGGCTGATCCTGGACCTGGTTCTGACTTGAGCATTGTCCGAAGCAGAAGAATCCAGCAAAAAGGAGTTTGTACACCAGCTATAATCCAGGTGGAGGTAAGGCTTCAACCAGTGTCCTCAAGGTATTGGCTTTTCTGGCAACGCTAGATTGTTCACTACTCCTGTTCCTATTGACACAATTGAGAACCTGGAGACTCATTAGGCCTGGAGTAAGACATCCACATAGCAGAAGCATAAACATAAACAGGGCAAAGCAGCAAAGGGATCCTGCTGGGCTCCCTGACTCAACCTGGCAGGTTACCCAGGAGGATTCCTGGCTCCCAGCCTCCTGACCTTGAGCATCA